>CM053599.1:77696404-77713844 GCA_028646575.1 Pseudocheirus occidentalis
GAGTTGGAGTTTTCCCAGAATCTGTTGAAGACCACCTGCCAGGCTGAGAGGGATTGCCTGGAAGGTCTCTTGGAAGGCAGAGATGTCTCATGGGTCCTAGGGCCAGCTGAACTGCTGGAGGACTGAAGAAGCATGACCAGGATAAGCCTTTGTTGGTTCATGGCTTTGCTGATCTTTGAGTTCCTGGCAACAGAAGTGGTAAAGGGTTTGATATGTGCTGAACCCTGTGAACTTTGGTGTGCACCAGAGACTGCCTAGAGGACTGGACAAGGACCTGGGAGCTGTCTGTCCCTGAATTCAGGTGACTGTTTGGTGAATTCAGGTAGGATCTGGGACTATGGAAGGGGCTCCAGGGAATCTGAGAGACTATCCAAGTCATGATGAATTGATAGAATGATTAAGTAAGGAGGATTTCCCCCTTAGGGAAACCAGGTGATTGTTCTTTTGTTCTTTGTTCTCAATATTGTGGCCACTACAATGAAAACTGTGTGGCCATTATAATTTTAAACTTTTGTGAACATTATATTGTGATTTTCTGTGATAAGATGTAATGTTGTGAATATTATATTGTGATTTTTAGTTAATGTTTGCTTTGATTTGTAATGGAATAAACAGAGTGTTCACTATACTGTATAATCTGAACCTTAAAGGTTGTTCACAGTAACATTCTTTTAGGAATCTGCTTGTGCATGGCATTACACCATGAAATAAATGGTCCTTCATATACATGAAACTGTGTCAGTTCCCCATCTCCCAAAATAAAAATCTGGATAATAATACTTACCTCACAAACCTGTAGTCATTCTCAAATGAGATAATAGTCACATGAACTTTACAAAGGTTAAAGTGTTGTATAAATAGCACTTGTTATTACAGATGAGGACTAAAAGACAAATAACTTACCCTTGATCACATATCAAATACATATAAAAGTAAGAGTTCATTCTTGGGTTTCTCTCCTGATTTTGGATCACGGGACCTTACTGCTATGTTACATTGTTTCTCCACAACCTCAATAGCATCACTGATGCTGTTCCCCTTTTAAGTCATAATTTGTAACCCATGAGAAGAATTATACATAGTCAGACAAAAATGTGGGCTGGCTTCTCCAATATCTTTGTGTCTTCTTCAAGATCCAGTGAAGCAATTAACAAATAGCAGGCATTTGATAATTGCTCATGGAATGAATGAGTGAACTAGTGACTGAATGAAGGCATATTCCCTTGAATTCATGTTTCTCATTAGTCACTTCATACGGCGAAATATTATGGTGTGTTAACTAAAACAGAATATACTAGGAAGCCAAATCACATATAAGGAAACAGCAAATATAACACATTCCAAAGTCAAATATAGTTTATTTTTGGATGATTTATATCTTTCAATTATCCACATCAATAGTTCCTTCAAAAATCAATAATCAAGAGTTGATGAACTGCATGAAGCAGTACTTTTTATCCAAATGTAGCCAAAAAATAATTTCCTGATGACTATATTTGCCTTTCTCAAATTGCTTGAATGTTTTTTTATTAAATCTATAAGTAATAATAACTGACATTTATACAGTTCTTTGTTATAAAAAAATTATCATAACTCCATAAGGTAATCAATGCCACAAGTGCTTTAAAGAAAAATAAGACTGGAGAGGACTTTAGGTAGGTTTGTACCAACTGAAGCTCAAACTCCCTAGAGCTGATTGTTAAATTTTCAATGTGAGCATTTCCCCCTTGGTGATCAACAACTGCTACAAATAAGAACTTACTGTATTACTTTGTTAAATGTCTAGATTTAAGAAAGTGATCAAAACCTAAAAATGTGTAACTCATACTTTTTCTTTTTTCTTTTCTTTCTTCCTCTCTCCCTTCCTTCCTCCCTCCCTTCCTTACTCTTTCTTTCTTTCTCTCTTTCTTTCTTTCTTTCTTTCTGTCTTTCTCTCTCTTTCTTTCTTTCTTTTTCTTTCTTTCTTTCTGTCTTTTCTTTTTCTTTCTTTCTTCCTTTCTGTCTTTTCTGTCTTTCTGTCTTTTTTCTCTTTCTCTCTCTCTGCGTCTCTCTCTGTCTCTGTCTCTCTCTCTCTCTCTCTCTCTTTCTTCTTTTCCAGAGCCAGTTGGTTGTTAAATATTTACTAATACATCCCTGACTTTAGAGATCACATAGTCTCTCATTCTGAGTGAGAAAACAAGGACCAAAGGACTCATAAAGGGTTTTGCCATGGGACAACAGGAATATTATGCATCACAGCTGTGAATAGAACTTAATTTGTCATTCCCCACAACCAAACTTCCCCAAAACCTTTTCTTGAGCTTGCCTAAGCTAGGGATGCAGAATTTTTTCTTATAAACTAAGTAAGAAACTTGACCCTAGGCCAAAGAGCCCATTTTATCATTTTCAGGGCTGGAGATGTACCTCTTCAATCAAAAGTCAATGCTTTACAAATTTAACTTTGACAGGCAGCAAGATGGGTCACTGGATAGAGCACTGGTCCTAGGTCCAACAGGAAATGAGTTGAAATATGGCTTCAGGCATTCACTAGGTGGGTGACACTTGCCAAATCACTTAACCCTGATTTTCTTTAAAAAAAAAAATCTTTGAAAACAGCACTGAATTAAGGACACAACTTACTACTGCTCTTCCTACTGCATAATATATATTTATTTTATCTATATAATCTTTAAAAAGAAGTTTTTTTAAATTAACTCAACAAAGCTTTAATTTAAAACAACAACAACAACAACCAGGAAGCATCACTATATTAACAGAATTCTATGCAGAAAATACTGATTTTTTTCAGATGAAATTCACTAACTCTTAGTGCAACAGAATCTCATGATGACAAATCCATTCTTTTTCTTTTCTTTTCTTTTAACCTACTCCTTAAACGCTTGTCATTCCACTCCTTTGTTTCACAAGGTATTTAGGTAGGGGCTATTGAGGCTTTCTACTTTATGACTCCATAAAATGACTAGAATGACGGTTGGAGATACTTGTAGGACATTTCAATGGCTAATTTAGGGGGGAAAACTCACTCCTTTTTGTGGTTTATTTCTCCTCCAGAAAACTTTGTTGACATTCATGAATCCCAGAATAGAATTGATAAGTAGAATAGTCTGTTTTCCAGCAGGTTTTTAATGTATGCATTTCATTCATCCTTTATCTTTTAGAAAGAGCACAGTTGATTTTATTGGAAACCACCAAGTGTAATTAAAAGAACATGAATTATACAAAAGATTAAACCAATTAGGATTAATACTGCAGCAATTTAGGTACGCTTTCTGTGTCTCCAAATTTATCCATCACACGTTTACACAATTAAACATTAGCTCACTCATTACTCTTTCTGCTTTACTTTTTGTATGGTTATCTATGTTGTGTGAGTCTAATTGAAAATTACTCAATAATGCCATATTAAATTCACAAATCTGCAGAAATTGCTTTATTTATGCTCTGTAAATTTTATTCACACATATTTAATAATTTACTTATCTTCCTGTGTTTCCTCCTTGATAAAAAAAAATGTAAGCTTCTTAGAGGCAAGCTTCTTTATGACCTCCTTGACTTCCTTCAAGTTCCAGGTAAAATCCCACCTTGAATAAAAAGCCTTTCAAGACCCCATTTAAAGTCAGTACCTTCTCTCTCTTCATTATTTTCAAATTGTCCTGTATCTATCTTGTTTGTTCATAGCACTTTGCTTTTTGTCTCCCTGCACAGACTGTAATGTCTGAGAACAGGGCCTTGTCTTTTTCTGTTGCTTTGCATCCCCAGTACTTAGCATAGTACTTGGCCCATAGTAGGTGTTTAATATTTGTTGACTGGCTGACTGATACAGCTCACAGAAATCAGTCACAATACACCTACCATTAGCATCATATTCAAAATATATGCTCTATCTATATATATCCAGTTTTTAAGGGAAGGTTCAACTGAATATTAATGAAAACACAATTGAATCTTTCAGAAATAATTTCATGAGGGACTATAATAATACTGGGATTTGAAGATCTTCCAAGCCCCTTGAACTTGCTGACATAGCAGGAAGGGGTGGAGCAAGAGAAAGCCAGAGCCAAGCTTGAGTCTGTGCTGTGGTGACTGGAAGGAGCAGCTGTGGTTGTGGCACAAACTCCTTTTTTGTTTGAGCCTGCCAAAATCTCTGCTAAGGACTTCTACTGTGGACTGCCAGGGACAGGACTGCAGGGGGCTGGAGTTGCTGGGAGCAAGCTGCCTGGACACTGAGCAGTTGTGTGAGTGAGGAGAGGAGGATCTTTGCCTGAGGTAGCCTGTCCTGTTTTGAAGACTTGAGAATGTGGGTGTTTACTACATTAACTACATGTGCCAACTTCATAACAACTGTGTTGGCTTTGACTTTCTGGTTTGGGGACTCAGTTTTCTGGTATTTGAATAAATGTTCTAGCTATATTTCCCACGTGGAGAGCCTGTTACATTTTGTGATTAACAACCATATCGGCATACTTATAGTTACTGTAGGCATTGTGAATACTGCATTGTTAAAACAGGGACATAACAAATAATGATTTTTTTTGTTAATAGACAATTGTTATTTTTAAAAAAGTGAATTGCCTTCAAATATTCAGTTTTAACTGAAATTTTGCTACTTTGGATTCATTTTTTTAAAACATCAGTATCATTCATCTAATGAGATGAAGCAAGATTAAACATCTTCTATGTACCAGACTGAGCTATATTCTGAAAACAAGAGTGCAACAATCATATCCTCACCTCATAGATATTACATTCCATTCTTTAGAAATATGAACACAGATGAATATATCTATATTTATAAATATACGTATATCTATATACATATTATATATGTGTGTACATGTATATACACACAAATATATGTCATTATAGATACACCCATATGTATATACATAGATGTATGTACCTATATGCATACACACATATGTGTGTGTGTATTATTGTTCAGTCATTCAGTCATTTCTGTTTCTTCATGACCCCATGGATTATACTATCCCTAGGGGTTTCTTGGCAAAGATATCAGAGTGGTTTGTTGTTTTCTTCTCTAGTAGATTAAGTAAAACCAAGGTTAAGTGACTTGCCCAGGGTCACACAGACAGCATATGAGGCTGAATTTAAACTTAGGTCTTCCTGATTCCAGGTCCAGTATTATATCTATATATCCATCTAAACAGATACACATATACTCATACATACACATATGCATGCAAACATAAACATACATACTTGTGCACATATACACACATGCTCCCCCACTTACATATGAGTTTGTGTATATAAATGTTTCATACAAGTATGCACATGCACACATATTTATGCACATCTATGTGTATGCATAATACACACATATGTACCTACATGTACGCACACACAATGTGCACCTGTACACATATGCACCCAGAAGACTGCATATTTGTATATGCAAATATATACATATGTATTAGTTTGCGTATGTATACATCCAGACATGTGCATGTATATGTGTATATGCATCTATATCTACCTCTATCTCTATCTCATATATATGTATATCAATATCCATATCTATAGCTATATCTATGTATTTCACTGACCTCCCAATGAAGAAACTTCCTCTTAATTCTCTACGAGAACCACCATCAACACTGAGAAATTATGTGACTTTCCAAGTGTCAAATACCCAGTACTTGTGAAGAGACTGAACTTGAATTAGGGTCTTACTTTCTCTCACTCTATCCATTATAACACACTGTCAAGTACAATACAAAATAATTATTACAAGAGAAATGTATTTCTCTTTTAATTCTTACAGATCTATAAACAAATAGTGAAACTATCAGGAACAGAAACACAGGACCCTCATGTTTACCTTTCTTCAAACAAAATCCTAGTTGGAGGAGACCTATGAAGTTAGCTTGTATATTTTTCTCATTTTGCAGTTGAGAAAACTGAGACTCTGGGGAAGGATGTTTGTCTATTTGTTTGCATGTTTGTTTGTTTCGCCAAGGACACCATGTGACATTTCAATGACAGAGCCAAGATGAGAATCCAGGACTTTTCCAGTTACATTATACCAGTTCTGAATTTCAATCTATTTCTTGTAACAAATTAATGTCTGTTTGATTATCCATACCTAAATAAGGTCATTGAAGTAAATGTGTTCTGGCATAGATAATGGCAAACACAAACATTAAAATCTCTTTCATTTTTTCCCTCCCCCCGTAATACAGGGAAACAAAAATCAAAATTTAAATAAAACCAAGAAAACTTGAATTTAAAAATGCATTCGATGCATTCATTAAAAGCAACGATAACGGCCAAAAGGAAGGTTTAACATTAACAGTGGTAAAGACGAAAGAAGTAATGTCTGTAAAGAATTTTGATGTGCTCAAAGATAGATTATGCATCAATTTAAAGCGTGTTTATTGTATTAGAAAATAATCTATTGTCTTATGGGATTGTGTTGATCTAAGGAAGTCATTCATATTTTGTCTTTAAATACATCAAAATCCTTACTGTCTTGTTTTTTGATCAAAGAGAATTGTTGTTTGCCATGTCTTCTTAACTTGTTTACTGAAAAAAGAATTTTTTCTAAACTAGCAAAATATAAAATTTCATTGAGTTACTCCATTTATCTATTACCTATCTACCATTGCCCACCACAAACCTTTATTATAAATGATTTGATTTTCTTTTCAATTTCCATTACCAATTATACTGTATTTCAATCTTGCCTAAAAATACTAATATAGAGTCATAAACTTACAGATCATCTACCTATTCTAGCCATTTTATTTTAGAGGAAAGGGAACTGAGTCCCACTGGGATTAAGTGCCTGGCACAAGGTCATGTATTTAGTAGAATTCTACCTAATAGAATCTGATTGAAACCCAGGAATCTAGAATTCACATCTAACACTGAACCATGTTACCCCAGAAATGACCAGGTCACAGGTTCAGTGATAAAACTGGATAACATGTATAATATGTTTTGCAAATCTTAAAGACCACATACATGATTCCTGCTACTACTACTGCTACTATCACTATAACCATCTGTATCAGCAAGCACCCTAGCATACCCAGGGCAGCTGCTAGCACAGGTTCTTAGATCTGCTTTTCTAAAGGAAAGCAACTCAAAATGGGTTAACAATCTTTCTTTAATCAAACAAACATATCATTTACCTAGATCAGGGGGAAAAGTCGACACGCTGAACTCCAGAGAATACAAACCCAAGTTACAGGCAAAGTTACAAACACAAGTTACAAACAGACCAAGAAATAGATCAGCAAATGGGCTTCCAACCATCAGACCAAGACATCTATTACCCATTCAAGTTACCAGAGAGGAAAGCATCAGCATCTGGGTTTTTCAAAGCTGGGGAGCTCAACAGCTTCCCAGAGTTACATCTGGTCAAATCACAAAACTCTTCTCTAAGTGAGCCCCAAAGCAAAGCCTCACATCAGGGCGTATATATAGGCTTCTCCTGGGTCAGCCCTCTTGACCCACTGTCAAATTACAAAGCAACAAGGTGTGGCCATTCCCTCCCCACACCCTCCATGGGCTCCACGTGAACATTCTGGAAGCCACTTAAGCAGAAGGTATAAGGGCAGGAAAGAGCTTCAGATTCCCATTGCGCCATCACCACCACCACCACCACCACTACTTTAAAAGGCTGTATTCCAAATAGTGGGCCAGGATATCTTTTACTCATTTACCCTATGCTGCCTTCACAGCATTTATTTTGAAGTGTTGTATATCTGAATCTTCCAATCTAGCCTCTTGCACAGTACTTAATAAGCCCTTAATAAACACCTATTTCCTTTTTGTCTTACCTTAGATGCCCATATGGGAGAATTATTCTTAATTACAGAAATACATTCTTAAGCCAAATTAATACATAAAACGAAGCAGTAATTTTTTGTGGTGGGAAGAAGGGGAAAGACATGCTGAGTAATCTACTGTTTAGGGGTTCTGTTACCATCTTCTTCCTAATAGAGAAAAGGGTATTTGTGGGAAGAGGAGAAGCATCAGAGGATGCAAGGATACGTTGTGATTTGCATTGCTTGGGAGCAAACTCACATCACTAAGATCAGAGATCTATTAGAATATTAGCCTAGAAAACAAACAAAAAAGACTGTACACAATTGACTCAGGCCTTTTATAATTTCTGGGTGTTAATATAAAACTGGAATTGCTTCAACAAGCCATATGACATCAGTGTCACTACTTTATGGTCACCTTAGAGCTACAGTGGTAATATAGGCTGATAGGGGCTGTACCTTTGAGGTCATTAGTATAGGAATTTTCCACTTGAGAAAACTGCCTTCTAATTCAAGTTAAAACTCCTCTAGATCTTGTTATTTTAGCTGCCTAGAGCACTGAAAGTTTAAGTGACTTGCCCAGTTCACACATTTAGTTGTATCACAGACTAGATTTAAATTGAGACTCTTAGATTTAAGTCCAGCCCTAATTCCATTAATGTTGATTATGCCATGTAGGCTTTACCATGGCATTATATCAACCCTTAATGAAGTTTTATACCATGTGTACCATATATTAAGTACTTTAATGTGAATCCTTTCTCTTTAAGGAACAACCCCAAAGAAAATCATGAAAATTGATATTTTTTTGCAACTCAAATATTGTTATTTCCTTTAGTATTTCCCTTATGTTCAAGTAATATTCAATTTATTACTAAAGACCATTCTGCTAGGCTCTGGAAATACAAAGAGAAAAGATGAAATACTCCTTCCCTCAGTGAACTTACCTTTCTAGGGTAAGAGCATTCCAAGATTCCCTTGTTAATTTTTCTTGCACATAGATTTGTGTTTCCTCCTTCCCCAGGAATTCTCTGAAATAAACATAAAAAATATATGTTACTGACTAGATATATGTAAACTGTGTCCTTTCTCACAATTTTATCTAGTTATGCCCAACTGTATCAGCAAGCACACTAGCATGCCCAGGATGGCTGCTAGCACAGGTTCTTAGATCTGTTTTACTAAAGGAAAGCAACTCAAAATGGATTAACAATCTCACTTTAATCAATCAAACACATATCATTTACCTATTTCAGGAGAAAAAGTCAGCACCCTGAACTTCAGAAAATACAAACTCAAGTGACAAGTACAAGTTACAAGCAGACCAAGAAACAGATCAGCAGACAGACTTCCAACAATCTGACTGTCACATCCATTACCTATTCAAGTTACCAAAGAGGGAAGCATCAACATCTGGGTTTTTCAAAGTGGGGGGTGGGGGTACCCTCAATGGCTTCCCAGAGTCTCGTCTGGCCAAATCACACAACTCTTCTCAAAATGTGCCCCAAAGCAAAATTTCACATCAGGGCATATATATAGCCTTCTCCTGGGTCAGAATGTCACAGCCCTTTCAACCCACTGCCCAATCACAAAGCAATAAGGTGTGGGCATTCCCAAAAAACAAGCCTCCCTCCGAATGCTCCACGTGACCACATTCATCCTATTAGGGGCCAGAGTATACTTTCAAATCAGGGAACATTCTCAGAGCCACTTAAGCCACTTAAGCAAAAGGTCCAGGGGCAGGGAAGATCTTCAGATTCTCATTACACCAACATATGTTCTGTGGACATAATCATATTAGGAGCAAAGGACAGGAATTTAGAATGTTAGGACACAAAAGACTATAGCAGGGATGGGGAACCTGTGGCCTTCTAGGTCCTTGGGTGCAGCCTTCTGACTGAATTCAAGTTGTACAGAACAAATCCTTTTTTAAGGGGATTTGTTCTGTGAAGTTAGGATTCAAAGGCCACACCTAGCAGTCCTTAGGTTCCCCACCCCTGGACTATAGGAATTAAGATGAAGCTAGGCTATAGAGAGAAGTTATGGAAGAATGAAGGTGTTTGAAACATGCAAATGAATCTGACTGTCCATCAAATTTTGACATGATAAGAATACTAGCATTAATACTGATGAGCAGCCTTGCCCTTGTTAACTAGAAAAAGTCATTCCATATAGAATTGTGTTTTATGTTAAAGCTTATGTTAATGCATCAAAAATTTTGGCTTCTTTATTGAGCCTATGGGTGGTTTCACTGAGGGGATAACAAATGTCTTTTCTCTGGTACTGTATTTTTGTCTAGTATGAATAAAATGAATTACTAATTTATAGATTCTTTTCAAAGCTGAATTAGGTGACCAGTTAATTAGTGCACATGTGCCATTCTCTTCTCATCATTTCTTCTGAGAGATTCAATCCAGCATCTCCAAATAAGGTCAAAATGGTTATGTGTCTCAATGGAGAGTTAGTGAGGTCAACTTGCTCATAATGAAGATCCTCAAATCTTTCTTATAAAACTCTTTCTTCTCTTTAACTTTTCCATTTTTTTGCCAGGGACCTTAAATCAAAAAACCTATTAGAATAAAATAAAATCCAATTTTATGGGCCATAGAGACCATGTAATTTCATTTATCATTTCAGTCTCTCCCTCTTTGCTTAGATCTATTTCTAACACTTTCCCCTCTAGGGAATAGCTTTTCCAGCTGCATCAGTAAACTAAAGATGTATCATTGCTCAATGTCTTACATATGTGCTGCCATCTATCCACCTTACTTCAGCTCAAGCCAAGCTGTCAATCTCTGGGGCCCCAAAAGAACTCATCCTGGCTCTTCCAAATTCCCTGACACACTGACTGTGGTATCAGTGACAAGGTATGTGGGGCAGACACTTTTTCTTTGTGTTTTGAAAAGAAAATTCTCCTCAAATCATTGCCTCAAGCTAATTCTCACATGAAAAATTATTCTTTAAACTTTGGTGTTTCTTAAATGAAAACTTTATTCCTCCTAAATTTGATACTAAAGTAAGATAAATGTTAATTTGCAGTACACATTGTTTTAATAAAATAATATTCCTGCCATGTATTTGTCTCATTTATCTTTCTTTACAGGACTTAAACAATTTTACATATATCATCACATCAGTGATTTTTAATACCTCTATATCATCTATAAATATGATACAAAATATTTCTATAAATTATTTTGATTATTTAAATTTGATTCAAAACTTTCTGTTTTGCAGTTTTATCACATTTTCATTTCTATGGTTTGTTCTTCCTTTTTTACATCACATTTTAAAATGATGACATAAAATAATAAATGAGAGCATAGATTTTCACAACTTATGTGTATCTTCTAGCTTCTCTTGAGACCTTCGTTCTTTGTACGTCTTGCAAAAAGGCTCCCTTATTTTCCTTTCCTTGAAAGCCTTGATTTTACACACTTCCTCTTCTGATAATTTTTTATAGTATCATTCCTTATGATGAAACATCTTTTTTATAGAAATGCTAAAAATGTCTTTACTCCAGCATAAGGATTATATAAGATGATGAAAGATCTCAGAACCAATTTGAGGAAGGAATTGGAGTCCCAAAAATTTGAAACTTTGTACTATATAAGGAAAGGATATATGGATAGTAGAAAAATTCAGGAATAGGAGAAAAGATTCTTAATATTCTATAGATTTAGAATGTGAGAAATACTGATAGTTTGGTTTCCATACATTCTATAGGAAAAATGGGTACTTTGGAAACAGATACTGCACAGGATGTGTGGAAATACGTAGGTCAGGGTGAGGTAGAAAGAGCAGAACACTCTATCCAATCATATGACAGGAAGAAATCTGTAAGAGGGGCCCAGGCCAAGCTGGCTCAAACTGATTGGGGTTCAAATTGGCACACTCAGTGTAGAAGTAGAACCTCATTGTCTGGTCACGGGTTATGCTGGCAGAAAAAAAAGAACCACTCAGTTTAGGGGCAGTTTAGGAAAGGGGATGTCCTGCCTGGTTAGAACTAATGTCATAACAAGTGTGTGTTTTGTCCCAAGAGGGAACATGTTCTTTCACTCCACAAACAGTGATTTCATTTGTTACCCAATTAACTCTGCCTTGGAAGCTAGCAGAAGAAGGAGGGAGCAAGCCTTCTCAGATCAAGCTCCAAACTGAGTTGAATCTGGAATTATAATTCTGTTTATACCAAATAGATTTAAGATGTATGATTTTAATTTATTGTTGTGGTTGTTCAGTTGTGCTTGACTCTTCATGACCCTGTGAACTATACTGTCCCCAGACTTTTCTTGGCAAAGTTATTGGAGTGGTTTGCAATATCCTTTTTCAATAAATTAAGGCAAACACAGGTTAAGTGATTTGACCAGGATAACACAACTTCTAAGTATCTGAGGCAGTCAGTGCTTTGTCCACTAAGCCCCTTTCAATTATTAGTTCTACTCAGTTCCTAACTCTGGTCATTAAGATATTTTATAACACATCTACAGTAAATAGATAGTAGTATGCACCTAGATAGGAAAATGGACAGAGAGTTGTGCAGACTCGTGAAAACCTGTGTTCAAATGCCACTTGAGACATTTATTAGCTATGTGATCCTGGGAAGTCACTTAATCTCTTTCTTCCTCAGTGTTCTCATCTATTAAATGGAGTTGATAATAGCACCTACTTCCCACATTTAATTTTGGGATAAAATGAGATAAATGTAAAATATTTGCAAACCTTAAACATTTTTTATAAATGCTAGTGTATCATAGACACTCTATTCATATAGTTAGAAAGAAAATCAGGAAAAAAAATGTCTTTCCTGGATGCTTAATTATGTTGTCTTTCTCAGTAACAACATTCTTCTACCCTTTTCTTTCCCCTTTATCTTTTCCTTGTCTTGCCCATTTCATGCAAGGACCCACAAAACAAATACAATTATATGTAGCAATAGGATCAATATGCTTGCAACAATCAAAGTTCTGAAGCCAGAAGAGAGTGGTTCAGGGATCATGTATCCACACAGTGGGAGGGCTGCAGTAGCACTGGAGGTGCAGTTTCAAGTTCTCGGGCTCAGCTGATTCAATTTTCCATGTCACAGGAGATTCAACAGGCCCCTTTACTCTGGTATGGTGAGGGCAGCCTCTTGCCTGAGTCTGGATGGCTATATCAGAGGTTAGCAGGACCTGATAAAGGGCCTTCCTCAAAGGTGAGTAAGCTTCTCCTCCTTTCAATCCCTGATCAGGACCCAGTCTCCTAGTTGGTACCTGTGGACTGGAATCCCAAGGGTGGAGTCTGAGCAACTAGTACTTTAGTTGGTAAAGCATGAAGATGTTTTTATCAAAGAGGCTATATAATTTCTAAGGAATTTATCCTTTTGATGAAATAGGGGGTCCCAATCTCCTTTATCTCTCCCCTAGTAAGGGTGTTCCTATATCCCTCTAGGGTTAATTCAAATCCTGACAAAAGCTAGCAGGAGGCACCTAGTCCATAGTAGCTGGGTTGTAATTGCCAATTTAGTGAATGCTCTCTTTATTTCCTGATTCAGCTTTCCACCTTGCCAGAAGAAGAAGGGTACCAAGGAGTATGGAGTAATTTCTAAGGTCTGGGCCGGAGATTTAAGGACCTTGGCAGTAAAATGCATCCCCTGGTCTGAGTCTCTCCTCTCTGCCATCCCATATTTAGGAACGATTTGCTCAAGCAGGATTTGGCTTACTGTCTGCACAGCTACCCACAGCACAGGAAATGGCTCCACTCATGAGATTAAGTGATCAGCTATGACCAGCAAGTATTTCAGACAGCCTACTGAAGGCAGTTCTGTACTCTGGAATGGCTTAATGCCTGGGGGCCTACCCCCAGCTTAGCCTGGTGCTTGGTGGACTTATTTGTCTTTGGAAAAACAAAGCAACTGTCTACCAACTGCCTTCCTAAGGTATGCAGGTCTGGAGACATGCTCTGGACATCCCAGTGACTACCCTGGTGTAAATGTTGTAGTACCCGCCTCATACTTGCTTTGGTCAAGATCTCACAACCATCAGAGAGGAACCAGTGTCTGAGTTTATCCTCTTGTGCCCCAAGAATTTGGGCTTTCAATTTCTCCTCCTAAGAAAAGGAAGAGGAAGGGAGACTAGGAGGAAACAAAGGGATCAGTCTTTCTGCCCTGATCCTCCCTCTTGGATCCTGTTAGCTTCTTCATCTGCAAGGTGGTTTCCTCTTGCCTCAAAGGATTGTCCTGGCTGATTATTAATGTAGTATGGACTAGTTCCTTTCCTCTTCTATTAATCAAGAACTTTACCAGGATCCCTATCCTAAAATTCAAATTTGTACTGAAGAAAAAGAGAAAAAAAACGCACTAGTAGAAATAAATGTTATTGACTTTAAAGGCCAATTTTCAGACTGGCTAGTTTCTAAATCTACTGCCCCTCAGTAAAACTTCTTTAAAGGCCCTTATAGTAACTGCTGCCCCTTCCCCTTCCTCCTCTTCTTCCTGATGGGGACTGGTGAAGCTCCCTTCTTAATCCGATCTGTGATAAATTGGATGACTCTTTAGGCAATCCACCTGAACTCCCTAAATCTCAGGGTCCAATGTAGAAACTTCAGAAAATTCACAGTAAATTTCAATATTACAAAATCTATACATGATTGAGAAAATGACCAGAAATCTAACAAAGTCTTTGTATAATAACTTTCCTTTCATAAATATAAACTTGTCCTGGTATAAAAGTCAATTGTTAGAGATTCTTTTCAATCTTTTGTACATAGACTTTCTACTTATCCACAAGACAAACTCATTGTTTAGGAGCTTCATACCTAAAACAAGACCCTCTACTTTCTAGTATTGATGAACTTGTCCACACAGATTGTTTCCAGGGGTACCTAACCCCTCCTCTCTATACACATTAACAATGATAGGTTTTACAAAGCTAACAAGAGGATTCACAAGATCTTTCTTCACATAATTCCCAATAATTACTTTTTTTGCAAGCATATTTGTTTTATTTTATAAATGCTTGATTTATGCAATAACTCCAGATAGCTTGGTTAGTAACCTCACATATTTCCTAAATGATAGCAAAACAATCTTAATTAAAATCTCCTTTTAAATAAAGACAAACTTGAAAGTTTATGGTTTCTTAAATTACAGTATTTCAAAATATTATAACATATGGTCAGAGTGCCCCCATTCGTTATTTGCCTGGGAAAGTTTACAAGCAATTTAAAATCATCTATTATAATCAGGTCAATTTAAGTCCTGCTGGGCCAATATCCTAACTGCTTCTTTTGGTTCAAGTCTTTAAATTTAAATTCAATAACCACCCAATGTCAGCCTTTCCGCTTAAAACAGAAATTTTCTTTGTAAAGCAAAGGTAAACCTTTGAACACTGAATTAGAGAATCCTTAAATAAAGCCCTTTCTTATTTTCCCTTTGAATTTACTAGAAATTATTGCACTCCAACATTTTATATAAGGAATGTTATCAACCATTATAAACCTATCTTCTTTCAAGATTCTCATCTGAAAAATAGAAATCCTTATAACAGAACTTTTGTACAGAATTAACAAGCTTCTTAATAACATTTAAATTGCTTTTAACAACACAGCTCATATTTTTTTCCAAATCATACAACTTAAAAAATATACAATGCCCCAAACATTATGTAGTAAATGTTAGTAGCATTACTACATTTGTACCCAAATATAATATGCCCAAATAAATTATCATATCCCTTCAAAAACCAACTTATATACAACAAAATTCCATTTGAAAATTGCTTTCTCCTGTAACAATAATTGTTATGTTCCCTTTACTAATTAGGAATTCTGGTCTGGGATAAGGGGAGTTAATAACTGAATCCTTTTCCCAAGAACCCAGATTCTTGACTCCCTATCCTCATCCCCCCTTTCCAGTCTTCCTTAATTTCCTTCATTTCTTTTATCAGTAGAACTTCCCAAAGAGGGAGCCATTTTTGCAGTCCCTGGGAGAGGAAAACTTTCTTGATCTTTTATAATTGCCTTAACTTCCTCCAGAGAGGGATATGTACAGGTGTGCCTGGCCCAGCCAAGCCAATTAAGTCCTCATCTCCCTGCCCCCACCCATTACTTTTCTGAGGGCATAGAGAGCCAGGAGGTTCTGAAAGAAGAGGAATGTAGGACAGTGTTAGGGAAAGAAGGGGTCCCAGGGATGGGGCCTCTATTTTTGTTCTCTTGACTTCCCTTTGGGCTTCTCCCCCTCCCTCGAACAACTTGTCCTCCTGCCCATAGCCAAATGGCTGCCTATTTATTCACTTTCTTTTCAAATGGGATGGGGGAGTGAGGGGCTAAAGACCTAATGAAACTGAAAAAGCATGGTTTGCTCTTACCTTCCCCATCCAAAGCTATTTATTTTCGCTTTAACTGCCCCTGAGGCTAGGGGAAGAAAAAAGAGATTTCTCCTCTCCCAATACAGCTGCTTACTTCTCCAACTTCAAAGAAACTTGAGGACAACTATCATAACAAAGGAACCAAACTTCTCTCTCTCTCTCTCTCTCTCTCTCTCTCCCCTGACGAACAACCTTTGTTCTGCGAATCACACCACCCTAACAAGGGAATTCTCCCACCCCCCACCCCCCTCCCCCCGTCCCCCAACCAACTCAGACTCCAAAGGCTTCTCCAGTTTTTTTCTCCTTACTATTTCCAAGAGAAACATGAAACATTACAGATACTCAGAGACACAGAGACAGACCAGACATAGAACACTACAGAGTGCACTGAAATGGTCTAATTCAGACCTGTCAAAAACTCAGAATCCTTTCCAAATGAAAATTTGTTCTTTCCTTTCATCTTTTCTAATATACTCATATTTAACTTGCCTTGGGGATCATTACCAGCTCCCCTGGGGTCAGAAGATTCCACTAATTATAGAGGAGCTGTCTCCTTCTTTCAGTTTTTTGCCTGGGAACCATTACTGGCTTCCCCTGGGTTCAGGAGACCCCGCTAATTATCAAGGAAACCTCTCCTTTCAGTCCCCGTGAAGCCCACTAGATGGTGCCCTTATCTCATAGTCAACTCAGCCCATATATTTTACGTGAATATTACTAGTCTTTCCAGGTGAAAATTAAAAACAAATAAAACTAACAAATTAGAGACTCAAGGACCCACTAGATATTGCTTGCCTCCGAGCAAAACATATGTGGTTTTCATGACTGTTTCAATTTGCATGCTCCCCCTCTTTACCAGCCAGCTGGAATTTTCTTAGGTTCCTGTTCTTATCTGAAGAATCCTTCCCTTCATGTCATTACCTACTGGGAAAAGCAATCCCCCCACTTCTTGAGACCACCAGAGAAATCTCTGTTGGGCACCTGCTTCAAGACCAAAGTGGAGAGAAATCCACTCACAAGTGGGCAGATCCTGGATGAGCCCCCAAATCTGTATGGGATAAAAAACCCCATTAAAAATTTAATCAAGAACACGAGGTTTCTCAGGATAAAAACAGGAAATTTTCAACCACTTTCTCTGATAAAGGCTTCATTTCTAAAATATACAGGAAATAAAATAAAATTTACAAGAATGCCAGTCATTCCCCAATTGATAAGTGGTCAAAGGATATGAAGAGGCAATTTACACAGATAGAAATTAAAGATATCTTTAAGCATATGGAAAAATGCTCTAAATCACTATTGATT
>CM053599.1:77714344-77741650 GCA_028646575.1 Pseudocheirus occidentalis
ACTGAAGGACCTTCAGATTTTCTCAGTTACCACCTGGAGACTGCACATTTGTCTAAGATCCTCCTTCTGCTGCTTCTACTGAGAACTTCCAAGGACCAGGCTGAGAAACTGTCGTGAGTCTGAGAGGGATCCCTGCTTGAGGGAGCCTGTTCTATTTGTGAGGGCTTGGGAATGTGGGTGTCCACTGCATTAACTATGTGTATCAACTTTGTGACCACTATAATGTCTTTGGCTTTCTAAAGGTTTTGGGACTCAGTGTTCTGGTTTCTAAATAAAGACCTTGGTTCTGCCTTCCATGTGGAGAGTTTGCTACATTTTGTGATCCAAAACTATACCAGCATATTCATAACCATCATGAGTGTTTTGAATATCTCATTACTGATACAGGTAACACAACTAGTTTGTGTGTCAAAGGCAGAAATACCGAAATGTTTTGAATTAAAACCAAAAAAAAAAAAAAGAAATAGAAAATCAAAAACCTTTAGAATACGGATATAGTGCTTTCCCCTCCTCCCCCCACCCCCTTTCAGGGTTGAGGGATTAAGAATTTGTTATCCTGATTGATGGGTTGTGACACTCCCCATATCCTCAACTATTATTTCTTTATATAAATCCTTTAGCATACCACATTAATGAACATTAAGAAGGAAGAATGACAACTTCTGCCATGTGATTTAAAATGTATTGCTTCTAATTTGGACTTACTTAACCTAATTCCAAAGTACTTTAGAAGCTCTAACTGAAAGCAAAATCATTCACCAAAGGTGGAACCCATCTGTGTAACTGGGGGCACTTTGCTACATTCCTTGAGAAATACTTCAATGGTTGACTATTAAAGGGGACTTTATAGCTATTAGCTGGTAATGTCTGGAAGGGAGATTGATTCATTGATTTTGATGGTGTGAATATGCTCTTTGTGTTTCCCAGATTGCTGCTATTTATTCATCAAGGAAGAGGCATGATTCACCAAGCAATTCTAGCACTAACATCAATCTTGGGTGAGTATTGTGGAGCCTCTCCTTAACTGCCATCAAAGCACTAAAGAGCAGAAGTCCTGCAATTGTTCCTGCTACAGAAAGCACTGAGGGGAGTTTTGAAAGAAAAAAAAAAAGAAAAAAGGGCCCTGCACTTTGTGCTCTGTGACTTTTTTTTAATGAAAAATAGACGTTCTAAAAAAGTAAAGGCAAGGATGGAAGGTATCAAGTGAGGATGGATATAAAATTGAGATTACCTGTAAGAAGGTCACAGTGCCTTTAAATGCTTTTGTGCAAAATCAAATATCATGTGAAATATTGTTTTCATAAGCATAATTCCCAACCTTTCTAAGGGTGCTTGGCTTTGATGATATAGCATTTCTGCTTTCCTTGGTTGCAAGTGGTATATGATGTATTTTGATAAAAAGCATGTTAAAATTATTTTACTTTTAAGAATTTTTTGATACCACTTCAATTTTGTACATAATACACTAAGATATTGTACAATCAGAGGTATGTGTGCCTGCTTGCTTTATATCAAAATAAGTACCTTGCCATTTTTTGCCATAGATATAGTTCAATGTGTTTTCAATGTGGTCTGATGGCAAGTGTGGCTAACATTGAACTCATCAAGGATCTGGGTTGGATTCCCATTTCTCACTTCAGCTAGCTGCATGATCCTTAGCAAGTCACTGAAATTATCTGATCCTGCATTTTCTCATGTTAAGAGTGCAGTTAATAAAGCCATAGTACCAACTACACCGAATTGTTCTCAAGGTTAATCTTAATAATATATGTAAAGCATTTTAAAACTTCAAAGCACTATATCAATGGCATATCTTGTTATGTCTCTATACACAACATAGTTAATGAAATATTAATATTAGTGCTTTACTGTAGCAAGAACCAGAAGACTGTAAAGAAAAAAGTACCGCTAGGATGTTTTCATGAATCCTTTATTCATATCACATTGAACATAGTTTAGGAAATGCAGATTTAGTTGCATCACTTCCATTGAATGAATTTGTATATGTTTGCATGTATATGTGTGTACATATATGTGATATACAATATATGTGTGTACATATATACACACACAAACATGCATATACATATATATACACGTTGTTGTTCAATATTTTGTCATTCAATCATTTAGTTGTGACTGACTCTTGATGACCCCATGGAGCATACTGTCAGTGGGGTGTTCTTGGCAAGGATACTAGAATGGTTTGCCATTTCATTCTCCAGTGGATTAAGGTAAAGAAAGATTAAGTGACTTGCCCAGAGTTACAGGTAGTAAATGTATGAGGACATATTTGAACTCAGGTCTTCCGGAACCCAGGCCCAGCATTCTAGCCATCAAGCCACTTACATGCCTCATGCCCATATACAAATATATGAAATATGCTTGGATGTGAATATGTGCATATAATGTTGACATTAATGATGATGATGAAGATGATGATGATTGGATTTTATATATCTCTTCAGTATTGAAGAATGCTATATATGTCTTTCCAGAAAGATCCCATGTTATTCAGAGGATAACAGAAAGCTATCTATACTTGCCATCAAGAGAGAATTGATCAATGCTTATTGGAAAAAGAAGAAACAAATTCATTATGGTTGTGTTGAAGGGTAAAGAGGGGACCAAAATTTGGCATGACAAAGGTAGACATTCTGTCTTCTTTGGGTAGGTATTTGGGACTGGTGGGTATAATAAAAAAAGGGTTACAAAGGAGCTGAAACCAATGAAAAGTGAGGTGAGAAAGCATGTAGCTGCTTTCAGTAGGTTCATGTCCCAAAGTCTGAATGGTTGAGAAAACCAGAGATGTTCAGCTTTGATAACAACTTCCAATAGCTGATTTAAAATATTAGAAGAACTGATAGGTTGAATTTAGACTCCTTAGACTTTAGACTTTAGACTCCTTTCCCTTCTTCATTCTTTGCTTCCAATTCATTGGACTATACCTCTGTGTCCTAGCAGCCTTCTTACCCTGAAAAATCCCTCTTCCCACGTAGCCTTCAACCTTTGAGTAGCGTGTTCCTTATAGAACCTACATAACCTTTTTATTTTTCTGGAATTGTGTTTTTTTAAGTTTTTTCTTCCACCTCTGTCATTTGATTTTTAAAGTCTTTTTTTAAGATCTTCTACGAATTATTTTTGGCAGGTAACCATTTGACATTACTCTTTGGGGATTTCTTTACTGCAATATCCTCATCTGAAGATGACCCCCAGTCATCTGTATTTCCATAATAGCTTTCTGTGGTTAGATTCTTTCTCCTTTGTCTGTGTATTTTTTTTTGTGGAAATAGCTTAATTTTTGTAATCCCCTGTAACCCTGAGGTTTGGGAAATGGTGTCTCTTGCCCCAGATTTTATGTTCTCCCTTTAGTCTGGAACCAAAGTCAAACCTCCAACCTCATCCAAATGCCCAAAAGCCAGGTGTTTTCTGTCCTATTGTTTCTGCCCTCACCAGGTGTGTGCTAGTTCCTTTTTGCCCTGTGCTAGTTCCTTTTTGCCCTTCATAGCACACTTGGGTCTGGAGTTCCTTGTCAGCAGAGGTTACATCAATCTTCCTGGGCTCAAATGCCCAACTCCCCTCACTATATAACGGTATAAGTTCTTGTGGCTGGGGCTCAGGCAGACTGTCAAACCAACTAACCCTAGGGCTTATAGTTTTTTGTTAAAATAGAATCTAGCCTGGACGTGTTTACTCTTCATAGGGACCAAACCTCATCCTGAGATTGTTCTTCCAATCTTCTCAAATTGGCCCAGTAATATCTCAGTGGTGCCCCTTTTTTATTTATCTCCACTTACACTTTGTTCACCCTAAGGTACTTATTTTTGACTCTTTTGTAGGGGAAAATCTTGAGAGATTGGAATTTTCTGACCTACTCCACCATCTTCTCAAAATCCTTTCTTTGAATTTATTTTTAACATAGCTGCACTGTTGATCAATCAGAAATCATTTATTAAGCATCTACTATATGCCCAGAAATGGGCTAAACACAGGAAGATAAAACTGAAGTCCCTACCCTTAAGAAACGTATTCTAATGGTAAAAGCAGCATATATAATTACATATACACATACATACACACATATACATGTGTATCTATCCATATGTATATAAACATACATATATGTATGGATGTATGCAAGTGTGTGTGTGATATATATGGAAGTATTAAGGAAAAAAGCACTCTAATAGCTGAGAGGAATCAGGAAAGCTTTCATAGAGAAGGTGATGCATGCTTTGAATTTTAAAGGAAACTAGGAATGCCAAGTAGCACAGAAGAGGAAGGAGTATATTACAAACTATTGATCCAATGACTCAAGTCTCATCTAGAATCAGCAGGAGCAGGTGTTTTGGGAAGACCTTCTAGACAATCTGCCTGCCAATATTTCCTTTTCCTTTCCCCCTCCTTTCTATATGTTGACTACCCCATATGCAACTCCAAAGGAAGGAACCCAGAATCTCCACTCCAATCCATAAGCTCATTCTCTGATACCCAATGGTTATGTACTTTGTTACAAAACGATGTTCCCTTTTCAATCTCTTCATCACTTCACCACCTTGGTGGGCAGACGTGTGTTTACACTACTTATATGAGTCAGAAATTACCAAATGCCATCCTTCCAGTAAGATCATCGACCTCATCTAGGTTCCCTGACAGCTAGAAGATGAGAGGAACATGAAAAAATATGCATAAAATGGAGGTAAACTACTTAATTGGGAAGCTTAAAGGCTGAATGCTGAACTGTCAGGAAGACATGAGTTCAAATCCTCATAAAATAACACATGTTAAGCACTTTGCAAACCTTAAAGCACTATGAAAATGTTAGTTATTATCCATTGCTATTTATTAAGCACCTACTAAGTATGAAGCACTCTAAGCACTGCAGTGTAATGCAAAAGTAGAATTTCTTTATTCATTTTGTGAGAAAAAAACAATCAAGTTATAATGTAATTGTTCCATAACTTTATTGAAACTCAAGCAGTGGTTACTTTTTATAGTTGCTTAGAACTCAGAGTTAATTAATGACTCAATAATCAATTGTGATTAAATTTATTAATTGTCTACTATGTACCAAGTATTGTGCTAAGTGCTAGGAATGTAAATAAGAAAATGCCTTTCTGAACCGCAATAAAATTAATGGAAGGGAAAAGAATAATGGGAATGATTCATGTTCAATATATCAGATGTAGAAAGTGGAGGCTTGGTGGAATGGTGTCAGATAGAAAATGGTTCCCCTTCACCTCAAAAAAGTCTTTTATGGAGTTGTGGGATCCATTGGTTAAAATAAAAAGACATAGAATATCACCTTGGCTAAATGCATTTACTGCGATTCCACCACAATTCAGCCATTTGAAAGCTTGTGCCACTTTCTGGGAGAGAAGAAACATCTACAAAAAATGACAAGGATCAATATGCTGACTTGAGGCAGAGGCCTGCTAATATGACAATGGAATGGTAGCTGCCTATTTGGAATGCAGCTAATTTATGAACGATGAGAGGCAAAACCCTAACTTTCCACCTCACTGGACCTCATCCAGGGTGGTCCTATGTGTCAGAGTGATTATACCTTTCTCTGAAAGCAGATAGGAAGAAGACACTTCCAAATATACTAATATGATTTAGAGCAAGGGTGGGGAACTTGTAGCCTTGAGGCCACATGTGTCCTTCTCCTTGTGTGTTGCCTTTTGACTGAGTCCAAGTTTTACAGAACAAATCCTTTTATTAAGGGGATTTGTTCTGTGAAGTTTGGATTCAGTCAAAGAGCCGCACCTTGAGGGCCTAGAGGGCCACATGGGGCTTCAAAGCTGCAGGTTTCCCGCCCCCACTTTAGAGACTTTAAAGTTTATCTGGCTTATTAGACTCTAGGGTATTAGGATTTTCTATTATATATCCTTTTCAATTTAAATTTTAAAAATATGTTACATTTCATGTTGCATGTTCTTAAATCCTTTTAAGAGGTATTAGTTGCCAACAAAATACAACTTTTCCAGGTTCAAGAGGGTATTAGTCCACACCTTGTAATCCAGATAAATTTTATAGTTTCTAAAGTATTTATGGACCCTTCATGTCAGAAAATTTATATAGATAATTAAAATTCATAAAGAAAATTCAAATGGTAAATAAAATTTTATTAAACTCAGAAGGAAGTATTTAGTGTGCAATTAAGGCAATTTATTTTCTTTATTAAAATACAGCCTTTAAAACAACAAGAAGAATTATAAACCACAGACTTTAATTCACCAATCTAAATCCAAGTACTCTGATTTGATGGACTGAATTGAGAAATGATTTGGCCTTTTCTTTCTTGATATGCAAATAAAAAAAGAGATAAATTTAATTAATTGAATCTCAAACATGATACAGAAGGGAAAGAATTAAAGAAAAGTCTACTTTTAAATGTGTGTGAGACATTACCAAGCCAGAGCATTAAAATTCAACTACTGTTGCACTTCAATATCACTTAGTGAAGCCTTCCACATGGTGAAAGTCTTTTTTTTCCCCACAAACTTGACAGCTGTCACTTCTTATGAGTTCGGTAAGGCTAAAGGTCTGAGCAAATCCATTAACCATATCATCTATTTGCCAGTTTCAGTGTTTCACACAGCACTCACTTTGTGGAAGGTATCTTGTGAGAGGGGAAAAAATAGGTCTTTGGTATATGGTTCTGAGAAGACAGAAATATACTCCAAAAACATCTTCTGAAATCTATTTCACAGTGTTTCCTTGGCTTGATGGTCCAAGTCAAACTATGTAGTAGAGGTAAAATTAGTGTCCAGCATTATATTGGTAGCGAGTTGTTTCACTAAGTACTTGAGAAAGAGAGAGAAATAGAAAACAACATGGGGCAAGTTGGAGAAACAAAATAAACATGGGGATTAGGTGAGAGAGAGTGACGTGGTTGGGCAGGCATTAAGACTGATGAAAACCCTAAAATTTGGTCACTAATGGGAGCAAATTTAGAGTGTGATAAATCTGTTTTATCTGAATTACCTGATGTTTTCCTTAGTCATGTCCTCCTTACTCAAAGGACCAGAGTTTCAGGTCCAAAGAGAATTCAGGGGCACATTCAGCTTAAAGCTCAAAAGTCCCAGGATTGTTAAAGTATATTTTGATTACTGCTGAAGAAAGGGCTGAGACAGTAGGGTGGTGGTGCTCTTTCAGGACTAATTAGTTCCTCTGGACTAAAGTCTTCTTCTATCACTGAATATGTCTCTGGGACAAAGTGCTTTGACCAGAACTATTTACAAGCAATGTAAGTAAGTTTTTTAAAGATAGAACTTTTCTCTCTTTCAAGGAAAGGACCTATCAACATTTACTCATTTGAACTGATTGTACTGTAACATTATATTTTTCTTCCAGTTTGACCTCCAGAGGTATCCTCAGTCTTTCAGAACACATCCCTCAATTGAAAAGGGTCTCTAAATGTCTAGTCTTCCCCAAGTGACTGCAATAAGACACTTATTAAATTTCTCACTGAAAGTATTATTTATTCTTACTTAACATTTAATTCTTAACAAGTTGAGTTATCTGGCTTCTTAGTCTACAGTTGATTAAAAATAGAAAAACAAACACAGTTTAAAGACAACTACAATCTGTGAGAAGTAACCATACAAATGGCAGAAGAGATAGCTGAAACTCTGGATGTTAAAGACCTAGAAAAACCAAAGGGAAGGTCAAATAAAAATGAATGTTTACAATACTGACCATGAATCATCCAGAAAAAAAATTAAATGATTTCTCATTTTTGTTGAAAAAAAAACTACACATGGTAATCATTTTAAATTCTTTTTTTAGGAAAAAATTAAATCATAAAAAGATACATTCATGATTTTGTAAACTTTATATAACTTAAAAATGCATTTATTCCTTTGATGGAACATTTCATTTGCTGATGAGTCTATATACATTAGGCATTATTATGGGAAAAGATGGTGGAAATAATTCAATATTGATTTTATTAACAAGAATATTTCTTCTCTAACACATTTCATCCCCCACACCCATGCCACATGAAATATACTTCATAAATGTCAGTAGAAAAAATTAATAAAATAATCACCTGGTGTCTAAAGTCTAGTAAGAAGCCTCTTCACTACATGGGGAACCTATGGTCCATTGTGAGGCATTTATTTAATGTTTGGCTTTTTCCTGATTTAAGAATGACTATTTTGATGCCGGAACCAAATGAAATTGAGTTTATGTTTTCTGACCCTGAATACTCCCACTCAACCATAACATAAGTAACTGAATTTCTTATTTAATCCTCATGACTAACCACCTAAAATTGCCATTTCACACTTGGGCAACACTTCTTCAATTAATTTAGATTCATTGTTGTTTCCTAAGGGAAAGGCTCCCGCTAAAGAGGCTTCCAAATCATTTTCTGTTCTAATTGATATAAACTGTCTTCTGTGATCTTGTTTTTTCCCTTACAAGACCATATATCTGATGACAAAATTCCCCCAAATCTTTGGACCACAATTTTCTAACACAGAGCATCATACTTGTGAAAAACACATGAGAAATATGTAAACAGAGTGCAATTATGAGTCCCAAAGGGGCTAGATTACTGTTAGGAATGCTCAAGGAAAATGATTTATACCTGGATATCTATTTCTAGATGTTTATATAGATATATGTTTAAATATGTTAATGTATCTATGTAAGTATCTAGATAGATATATTAATATAGATATCTAGATTTAGATAACATACGTATCTATTGGCATGGATATATGAATATATGAACACATGTCTATAAAAAAGATATTTATATATAAAGATTGATGCTCTTACTAATATGCTACCAAGGAAGAACTGGGTATTGTTATGGGATGGGAATGATGGAAGACTTTAGGGAATATGGCAGAATTACAGTAGAGGAGAAAGAAAACTGGCTCTGGAGTCAGAGGACCTGAGTACCAGTTCCAAAGAGAAGAACTTTGAAATCCTATGTCTAAGTCCCCCTATCAGCATAACCTTTGTCATATCATTTAATATCTCTAAGTCTCAGTTTTCTTTATCTTTAAAATGAGAGCAT
Organism: Pseudocheirus occidentalis; assembly: GCA_028646575.1. Taxonomy (NCBI): domain Eukaryota; kingdom Metazoa; phylum Chordata; class Mammalia; order Diprotodontia; family Pseudocheiridae; genus Pseudocheirus; species Pseudocheirus occidentalis. The sequence goes on from CM053599.1 coordinate 77,723,385, forward strand.
TGAACTAAATGATGTCAAAAACTTCTGCTTCCATATCCAATATCTGAGGTTATTCTATCATAATTTGCGATATAAAAATAGAGCAAATATGAGCCTAGTTTGAAGTCTACACTCTATTCTAATATGGTTAATTTCAATGTACTTAGATGGAAATAATTAGGTAGACTCCAATAGTTTAATATTCTACAGATGAAGTTACTTCAAGTAGGGTTTGAAAATCTCAAGAACAAAACACTGATGACAAAAAGATTCAGCTCTTATGAGGAAAAATGCAGATATTAGATACCAATGTAAATTCATAGGACTATCATTAATGGGTATAATAAAAGAAAATACAGAATCAAGGCAGGTTATAGATAATTTCAGACAAATCAAAACAGCAAGAAGAGTTCTATAGGTACTATATCAGGAATCCTAAAGGTCAGAATTATCTGAATTATTAAAGGGAAGGGACTAAGAAGGAATATAGAGCTATAATCAGGAAAAGAGAAAGCTCAAAGAAAATCTAGAATGTTGCATGTTGGAAAGAATCATGATTAGGAAACAAAAGAATTTTACTTGTACTTTCTCTGCAAGGAAAACACAAGCCATATACAAAGAGACACAAGAGATATGCATTTTAGGGAGTTGAAAATGAAGGTAAGTATGGAGATAGGAGCAATGAAATCCCTTTGATAAGTTCAAGTCAATTAGTTCAAATGAACTACCTTCTAGCATGGTGTCAAATTCAAATACAAATGGGGTCCATTTATCTATGCATATAAGGATTCCCACAGGTCACATATTGATTGATTTTTAAAATGTAGCATTATCAATGTTTTATTGTATTTTACTTCATTTGTTAAACATTTCCTGATTACATTTTAATCTAATGCTTGCTGTATCCAGTAGCCATTCCTCTCTTCACCTATGGTTTGATGTCTGCTCCTAGGATACTGAAAGACTAGCAGGTATGGTTGCTGAGCTTCTCTGGAAGACATTGGAGAAAATATTTGAGGATTGCAGGACAAATACAGCACCATTTTTTAAAAGTTAAGAAAATTAAAACTGCAATAATTAAGTCAACAGAATTGACTCATGCCTGGGAAAATTCTGAAGCATATTATTAGAGCAAAAGAATATACAAAATGAGTGATTACTAAGATACAATATATCTTCATCATAAACAGTTCATGCCAAATGAACTGCTGGCTAAAGTGGTGGAGTGGATAGAATACTGGGCTAGGAATCAAGAAGACTCATCTTCCTGAGTTCAAATCTGATCTCAGACGTTTACTAGTTTTGTGACCATGGACAAGTCACCTAAGCTTCTTGGCCTCAGTTCTTCATATATTAAATGAGCTGGAGAAGGAAATTGCAAACCACTCCAATATCTTTGTCAAGTAAACACAAAATGTGTGTCACAGAGAGTAGGGAACTGACTGAAATTAATTAACAACAACATAAATTCTTACCCTGGAAAGTCACTTCACCCCTGAGGTTCCTTCATCTTATTTGTCATTTCCTACCAGTATTTCAACTTTAGGGATAGTGCCCAGGCAGCCATGTTTACTTCCATTCCTTTTGGGATTTATTCCTGACTCTTTACTCTTCTTTCTTTATCAAGTCCTTTCTTGCCTTCCCCACACCCTCTGCTTTTCAGCTTCTCTTTTTTGGTTTACTTTACCTATTACAATGTAAGCCTTTTGAGGGCAGTGATGGTCTTTATATACATATAAACATATGTACACATTTATATATGCATGTTACTAATTTATATGTATGTAAGTATATATGTGGGCATGATGTATTACACGTATATATGGTTTGCTAGTGCTTAGCACAGTGTTGGAACATTGTGAACAACTGATAAATGGTTGTTGACTTAATTGCTAACTGGAGGGTAGATCAGGATAACGATAAAATTGTTGAAGTACAATTATTACAAGATAAAGATGGTAAAGTCAATTTACTAAAAAGACTATAGATATTATGATTTCATTGGGATGAGGAATTTCTGGATGGAGAAACTCCTTTTATCAATTTAGGTCAAGACTTTGTTCATAACTTATAGCCTTAGAGATTTGTCTAGCACAATGAGAGTGTCTTGACCAGGATTGCTCAGTCAATATACCTCAAGGCAAGATTTGAATGTGGGCCTTCATCTCTAAGTCAGTGCTGCCTCTTTTTATCAAGAAACTCAAGAACGTCAATGTGATTTTTCTTCTGAAAAATAAGAAAATATGTGGGCTAAATAATAATAATGATACAAGTAGGGAATTATAGAACTTACCTAATGACTAGATCCAAAGAGGAGTCAGTGACTTAAAGTCATCTTGGAAGGACACCTCTATTACATTATCTTAGGTTACTCCATAGTCTCTCTGTTATTTAAAATTGTTTTTATTGATTTCAATGATGGTATATTTATCCAATTTTCAAGCAAAGCTGGGAGGGATAATTAACATAATGAAAAACAAATTCAGAATGCAAAGATATTCCAACAATAATTATTCTGAATCAAATAAGAATAAATTTTATAGGTATTAGTGTGAAATCCTCTCTGCCTCAAAAAATTAGCTTCACAATATCAAGATGGATAGCTAGAGAGCACAGAATTACAGAGGAATCACAGTCATTATCCAATCAAATCAATATCATATATAAATCCCCAGTATAGGACCAATGATATGTACTTCTCCACCCTTTTCTGGAAGTCCCTCACTTATGGGGAACATATCTCCCTTTCAGCTAATACCATTTTTCAGCAGCTTTACTTAACATGAAGACTTTCCTGACATCAAACCTAAACTTGACACTTAGACTTATACCTATTGTTCTTGTTGCTACCTTCTGGCATGAAACAAAACAAGTCTAATCCCTCTTCTGTATATCAGTCCTTCAAATATTTGGTCACAGCCCTTATACTCCCCCTGAGTCTTTTCTTCTCCAGTCTAAGACTGTTAGTTCAAAAGGCAATCTTCACATAGCATGGGTGTAAGACCCTTCAATATGCTGAGTGCCCTCCACAGGACATTCTCTAGCTTATTGATATGATACTAAAATAGTGAACCTCAGAACCTGAGCATAAGAATTCAAACCTGGTTTGTCTAGAGAAAAGTAAAGACAGACTATCACCTCCTTATGCCTGGAACCTTTGCCACTATTAATGAAGCCCAAATTTCATTAGCAATTTTAGCTGACTCATCACATTACTGGAACACATTGAGTTTATAACTTCACTTGAAACCTCTAACCATTTCACAGACAAACTCTTGTCTCATCATGACTTTCTCTGTTCTATATTACTGAACTTGCATTTTTGGACCAATCCTTAAATTTTAAAATTTATCCCAGTTTATTCATTTCAGCTCAATATTCCAGTCTGTCCAGAACTGGGGGAGGGGGGGGGGGGCTGGCTCTGTCATCCATTAAGCTAAATGCGTCTCAAATCTTTACCTTGTCTCAAATTTTCAGTTCAACTTAAAAAAAAATAAGCTCTTGAGTTACTACTGGATTGCACTTTTAGAATTAAAGATGTAATATGACTGTCAAAATAACTAATGAAATTTTAAGTTTTGTCAAGAGAGACATAGCAATCAGGACTATAGAGGGTATAGTCCCTTAATTTTCTGGCCTGATCAAGGAAAATATATCTAGAATATTGTGTTCAGTTTGATTTCTTATATTTTAGGATGGGTTTTAGCAATCCATTTTGTTTCTGATTATTACTGCAAAATGTGATTACATCCTACTTACAAACAGAAGCTGTTTGTCACTTAAGTCTTCAAGTTGAGTGAATGAAATATGTTGTTTCCTATGTGTGGCACAATGTAGTTAAGGACTAACATCTTCACTATCTGGCTTAAAGGATACAGATACCTGTCATAGGTTTGATGTAATGTTTGATGTAAAGAGAGTGTTCAGAGGAGAACAAAAGCAATAATTAATCATGTGATTATACCATATGTTGATCAGTTGAATGAACTAAGGGTAATTAGTCTGGAGAAAAGGAAAGGCATTAAAGTTGTCTTCAAAATTAGTAAGGATTTTCATAGGGAAGAAGAATTGGGCACAGGGACAGTGAAAGGAAGCTGCAAAGAGGCAAATTTAGATTTGATGTTGTTGCACCCAAACCCAAATTCCAGGTCACTACACACCACCTGACTTGTGGCCCATCATTTATCCCCATTTATATTTTCTGTTTTCCTGTATTTTAGCTCGAAACTGCTTAAGGCATGTCGGGGCATATTACTCAAGGCATTCCCTGACTCTGTCTCTCCTAATCAGTATTTCATATTTTTTCCTTGAATCATTATAGTGTACCAGGCTCATTACAGTGCACAGATCTATCTAAGTACCACCCTGTCCTGACCTACTTACCAAGCGAGGCTTCCAACCCCTTTGCCCAGAACATGACCCTGGCCTGTTCCAGGAATTCCAACCCCCTCTGACTACAACCTGGGGAATCGCAGTTCCCCTCATCCCATTCCCCTCCACTCTGTGCCCTCCACCCAGTTAATGGTTGCACCCCTTGTACCTTTACACCATAATCCCCTAAGTCATACAGATTTAACCAATGGTTGATCTTTACTTCTGTACATCATAGCTTCTGCTAGCTCCCCTCCCTATTATAATTTTGTGGGTTTTAGCCTATATAAACCATAATCTGATTTTCCAAAAATTTGTACTCATTTTAGTGCTGATCACTCAGGGAGTCACATGCTTAATCAATAAATCCACATCTAAATTTATCTTTAACCCAGGTCTTGGCTTGCTCTTATTTTTCTGCACAACAAGAAGTAGGGGGCATGTATTTAGTGGAAATCTGAAAATCAATGATGGATGAACATTCATCAAGTATGTATAGAAGAGCATTATGTTTATACAGAGGCTGCATTAGATGACCTAAAAGGTCCATTTTAACTAAGATTTTGTGATTATTTTGGTGTAGTTAACTCAAAAGTCAAGAAGTAGAGCGGTTAGCATAAAAGAGATGCTAATGGTTTTCTTATGATGCAAAAGATATAACTCTACCAATAGTTCCTGCCATGTTCCCATATATCAGGTTTATTCTCTTGGGATATTGACCTCATAAATAGGACACATCTCCATTTTATTTCTGATTATTACTGCAGAAATGGTATTACATCTTACTTAGAAACAGAAGCTGTTTGTCGCTTAAGTCTTCAAGTTGAGTGAATGAAATACGTTGTTTCCTATGTGTGGCACAATGTAGTTAAGGACTAACATCTTCACTATCTGGCTTAAAGGATACAGATGCTTGTCATAGGGTTGATGTAATGTGCAATGTGATAAGTGAGATCCTGCTTGCAATTCTGCCAGAAGATAGACGTGCTCATCACATCCTGTAAAAGTTTTCCCATATATTTTGGTCTGTCTGTTGAAAGAAAAGTTTAATAGATTTTGACAGATGGGTTTACTATCTGTCAATCTTCTGACAGATTGAGCAGGAAAGAGCCTGATGAATACAGGTAGAGAATTGTGCTTTGACAATTATTTTCAAAGGTCATTTCTCTGCATTCATCACTACTTTCTGTACTTGTCTAATAGGAAAACTGTCATTGTCCTTTAATAGCCTCCTGCTTTCTAGACATTTAGGTTTATTTTCCATCATAACAAATTTAGTAAGTGTTCCCATCCCTGGAGTTATTAGAGGAAAAGGGAGAAATACTTAAAATAAATGCTAATAAAACCACTGACATTTGAAGTATGCACATGTTCAACCCACTGATTTTCGATGAAGAAGCCTAGTCTTTTGAATTTCAATAAGCTGCCATACACCCAGAAATGCAGAAGCTTGAAAGGTGATGTGGATCAGGACTTAGTACTGTCCTAAAGATTTAGTCTGCTTTTATTGTAATATTATGTTTTGGGCATTTATTCATACTCTCAAATTTTAAATAAATGAGAAGTGGATATGAGAAAGAAGGACAAAATTTGGAATTCTCAACTCAATATTAATTTGACTTTTGCTTCCCTTTCCAAATTTTTTCCATCTTCATTTTCTCTGTCATATTACCTTCCTTTCAAGACCATCCTCACTTCAATCTATATACTTCCCTTACTATCCTCTTTTTCTTCACCTCTAAACTCAGATATCACTACTTTATACACTCTATAAATGAAGCATAAGGGATGAGGAACCAATTACTACATTGTCATCCCTGTCTTAGTGTTTCAAACCCAGACTACTCCATCTGTATTTATTTATTTTTATTTATTTGTTTTTATTTTGTCACTCAATTTGCCCCATTAACTAATCTGAGGATATTTCTCACTGATCTTCTAGGTCACAAATTCTCAAGCTATTTTCACATCAAGTATCCTTCCCTCTCCCAAACCCTGCCCCTTTATTTTTTAATAATCAGAGGAAATGTTCAAATTTAACCAGAGGTTAGTGAAAATAAAGCCACTTTTTTTTTTCATTTTATATCCAACCTATCACCAGGACAGAAATATCTGCTCCAAATAGACTCTCAATTTGTTGTTCATTTTCACTTTGTACCTTCACCTCACTTGGACAGTTCTGTCAACCTCTACAGTTAATTCAAGAACCACTCTTTACAATTGTCTTGTCATTATTTTCCCCAACCAGTAATTATTCTGTACATAGAATGTGCCATCATTTTCTTAAAATATTTTTTCTCTTGTTTTACCTTCCCATTTAAGTTTATAAGCTGTTCAAAGGAAAGGATGATGTTAAATGAATTAATGTGTGCAAAAGTACTTTGTAAACCTCATTGTTAGACAAATACTTTCTATTATCATGGTAATTTTGTATGACTTTAAAAAAAGGTGGACCAGAAGTGTTCAATAGAATAAGAGAGAGAAGGAGACAGAGACAGAGACACAGAGAGACAGACAGAGACAGAGACAGAAATAGACAGAGAGGCAGAGTGGCAGAGACAGAGACACAGAGACAAAGAGAACAAACATCATGCTCTACAATATCAAGAGGACTAAAGCAAGGCTCCTAGAACACAGGGTAATTCCCCTTTGGAGGATCTGGATAATGACATTGATGAGAACTGCACAGGCTACCAGGACCCAATTCTGATATAAACTGTATCTTTGAAAGGATGTTATCATAGATATCACCCAAAATAATAAATTAATATTGTCAAAATCGTAAAATCCGTTGAACTAAGAATCTAATTTATCCTTATTATTCATTTAGAAGGTATACTTACTTAACACTAAAACAGAACTCAGACTCATCCAGCATGGCCTCTAAATATAGAAGAGCCTTCTCACTCTACCTTATTCTTAGCAAGTGCTAATTCAATCCCTAGTAGAAGACCTTGCTGAGAAAGCCTGATCCATTCATTGATCTGAGAAAAATCCTAATTTTAGGACTTTTTGCTCTTATAATTAAGTTAAAAATCTATCTTTCTACTATTTTCAACCACTGGTCCTAGTTTGGTCTTCTGAGGCCAAATTAAGAAAAAAAAAATCAAGTTCCTCTTGATGGATGAAATAACTGGCATGCCCCCTTCCACCCCATTTTCCTTTCTTCAAACTAAACATAATGAATTTCTTCAAATATTGCTTTTGTGGTACTATTTGAGTTCTTTCAATGCTATTAATGATCTCTTAATTTCAACATAACTGCCCTTTTCTAAGTTCTCATTCTTTTCAAATTCTCTTCCCCATCAAACACTATTAGCCATCATCTCCTATTGAATACTCTCTTTTTTTTTTTTTTTTGTTGGGAGGGCAGTTGGGATTAAGTGACTTGCCCAAGGTCACATGGCTAGTTTGTGTGTGTGTGTGTGTGTGTGTGTGTGTGTGTGTGTGTGTGTGTGTGTGAAGTGTCTGAGGCCGGATTTGAACTCAGGTACTCCTGACTCCAGGGCCGGTGCTCTATTCACTGCGCCACCTAGCCACCCCTGAATACTCTCTTTTCTGCGTTTTTGTTATTGTTATCTCTTACTTCTACTACTTATCTAACCATACTTTCCAAGTTTAAATCAAGGCTCTATATTTGCTAGTCTTTTATTATTTTCCCTATATAGCTTCATTTGGTTGGCTATTCAAATTATGTGGGTTATTATATTTATGCAAATAATTCTAAGAACTACATACCCTCCCTCCCTCCATCACTCTCTCTCTCTCTGCGTGTCGCTCACTATCTCTCTCTTCTGAGCTATAAGAAGCTATATAGAAGCTATATATAGAGCTGTTTATTTCTCCAATCACCCATTGCACATTTTGAAACATCTGCCCTATGGTTAAATCAGATTTGACATATTCAAAATGGAATTTATAATATTTCAATAAAAAATACTCTCTTGAACTTCCATTTTCTGTCAAAAGCAATACCATCTTGTAGTGACCCTGGTTCTTGATATTGATGTTATCTTCAACTCCTCATTGTCATATGTGTCATACATCTGCTCAGTTGACAAATGTTGCTTTTTTTTTATATCCATATGGTAGCTTTCATATACTAACTTTCTCTCTATTAACACAACCCCCAAAAAAGAAGAGTACCTTTTGCCTTCCTATAGTTTTAACAGCATAGGATTTAGAAATGAAAAGGACCTTAGTTATAGAATCATTTTATCTAAAATGAGAGGGATTGGACTAGACCAGCAGTTCTCAACCTGTGGATTATGTTCAATTTGTAACAATGAAAATACATCCTGCATATCAGATATTTACCTTACAATTCATAACAGCAGCAAAATTGTAATTATGAAGTAGAGAGAAAAATAATTTTATTGTTGAGGGTCATGAGGAACTATATTAAAGGGTCACATCATTAGGAAGGTTGAGAACCACTGGACTAGATTATATGTGAAGTTCCTCCTAGGCCTTGTTCTGTGGTTCTGTTATATTGTAATAAAAAAGGTCCAAGCTAGCTCATCAAATTCTCATAGATAATAAGCAAAAGAGTCAGTATATTATTTCCTATTAATGCTTAATTCACTCATTCATTAATTAAAATTGTATTAATTTATTGGGAAGCATGTCACACTGCCAACTCATATCCATTTTACAATCTAATAAATCAAAACAAAACAAAACAAAAAGCACTCATATTCATTTCACACTATTATTTACCCACATTTTACCAAGGTCTTATTTGTGCATTGAATTTTTTAATCCTAGCAGTGAACTTCACATATTGATCACATTACATGTTATGTTCTTTGTCAGTAAATAAGCGGTTATTCAGCATCTACTCTATGTCAGGCAGTATGCAAAGTGCTAAGGATGCAAAGAGGTAAAAGACAGTTTCTGTTTTCAAGAAGCTCTTGGTCTAGCTTTCCCTTCCCTCAAGATGGTGGACAAAAAGCCCCCAAAGGAACCAAAGGAAAAGAAGGTCAAAAAGGAAAAAGCAAAAGAGAGAACAAAAAGGAAGATATGGTTGAAAAGGTCAAAAAGTCTCTAAAGCCCTGAAGATGGAAAACAGTCCTGGCTGGAGGGATTGGTAGATACTTTAGATCTACAATGTATTCCCAGAGAGTCATGTACAAGTGGAAATACACCAACCAAAAACCAGGATGGAAAAGAGAAGGTAACTGCAACTATTACAAAACCAGTTGGTAAGTTATCAGAATGGAGGAACCTGTGTGGTAAAGATTTGCAAAATACCTAGGTATTACCCTAGTGAGGATGTGCCTAGAAAGCTACTAAGTCATGTCAAAAAGCCCTTCAACCAGCACATCAGCAGACTTATAACTAGCATCACCCCAGGCACCATTCTGATCATGCTCACTGGTTGCCACAGAGGCAAGCAAGTGGTTTTCCTGAAGCAGCTGGTTAGTGATTTGCCACTGGTCACTGGACCTCTGACCATCAACCATTTTCTTCTGAGAAGGATCCATCAGAAATTTGTCATTGTCACCTCAATCAGGGTTAACCTGTCAGGTATAAAAATTCTGAATCATCTTATGGATCCTTACTTCAAGAAGAGGAGGCTCTTTAAACCTAGACACCAAGAAGGAGAGATTTTTGACAAAGAAAAAGAGAAATACGAGATTACAGAGCAACACAAGGCTGATCAGAAAACAGAGGACTTTCAGATCCTGAGCCAAATCAAGAAAATTCTTCAACTCCATGGCTACCTGGTTTCTGTCTTCTTTCTCTCCAACCAAGTTTATCCTCCCAATCTGGTATTTTAAATGCCTTTCAGAGAACTCTTTTGTCTGTGGATGTGTTCTTTTTTTAAAATTTATTTATTTTTCATTTTCAACATTTATTTCTGCAAAATTTTGGGTTACAATTTTTTCTCCCTGTCTTTCCTCTACCCCCCCAAAAGAGCCATCCTACTGAATACTTCTTCCCCAATCTCTTCTCTCTTATATCTCCCCCCATTGTCCCCCTTCACCCCCCCCCAGCTTTCTAGTATGGAAATATGACTTTCCATACCCCAGTGCCTGTATATCTTATTTCCCAGTTGCAAGTAGAAAACACTTTTTTTAAGCATTTGTTTTTGAAATTTTGAGTTCCATATTTTTTCCCTTCTTACTTCCCCCACTGGGAAGATAAGCAGTTCTATATAGGTGGTACATGTGTAGCTATCCAAATCATTTTCATAATAGTTATATTGTGAAAGATTAACTATACTTCCCTCCATGCTATCCTGCCCCACACTTATTCTTTTCTCCTTTTACCCTAACTCTTTTCAAAAATGTTTGCTTCTAACTACCCTCTCCCCTAATCTACCCTCCCTTCTATCTTTCCCCCTCTTATGCCCTACCCCCCTACTTTACTGTAGGGTAAGATACCCAATTGAGTGTGTATGTTATTCCCTCCTTAGGCCAAATTCAATGAGAATCAGGTTGTCCCATTCCCTTTCACCTTCCTGCTCTTCCCTTCCATTCCAGTCAAGAGTTTTCTCTTGACTCTTTGATATGAAATGATTTACCCTAATCTATCTCTCCGTTTCTTCTTCTCCCAATAAATTCCTCTCTCACCTCTTAAATTTTACTTTTCAGATATCATCCCTTCATATTCAACTCATCCTGTATCCTCTGTGTGTACATGAACATACAGATGCCCACACTCACATATATATTTATATATCCATATACCCTCCTATACATATATACATATGTATACATATATACATATGTTCTCATACTGAGAAAAGTTTTATGAATTACAATTATTGTTTTTCCATGTAAGAATATAAATAGTTCAACTTTGATAAGTTTCTTATGATTTCTTTTTCCTTTTTACCCTTTCATGCTTCTCTTGCATCTTATACTTAAAAGTCAAATTTTCTTTTCAGTTCTGCTTTTTCATCAAGAATGGTTGAAAATCTTCTACTCCACTGAATGACCACATTTCCACCTGAAGCATTATACTCAGTTTTGCTGGTAGGTGATTCTTGGTTTAGTCCTAGCTCTTTTGACCTTGGGAATATCATATGCCACGCCCTTTGATCCCTTAATGTAGAAGCTGCTAGGTCTTGAGTTATCCTGATTGTGTTTCCACAGTTTTCAAATTGTTTCTTCCTGACTGCTTGAAGTATTTTCTCTTTGACATGGGAACTCTGGGATTTGGCTATAATAGTCATACGAGTTTTCTTTTTGTTATCTTTTTCAAGAGGTGATTGTTGAATTCTTTCCATTTTTATTTTGTCCTCTGGTTCTAAAATATCAGGGCAATTTTGTTTGATAATTTCTTGAAAGATGGTGTCTGGGTTCTTTTTTTGATCATGGATTTCAGGTAGTCCAACAATTTTTTAATTCTCTCTCCTGAGTCTATTTTCCAGGTCAGTGGTTTTTCAAATGAGATATTTCACATTGCCTTATATTTTTTTCATTCTTTTGGATCTGTTTTATAGTATCTTGATTTCTCATAATGTCACTAGCTTCCAGTTGCTCCAATCTAATTTTGAAGGAGTTACTCTCTTCAGTGAATTTTTGAAATTCTTTTTCCCTCTGCAAATTCAGCTTTTTAAGATATTCTTCTCCTCACTGGCTTTTTGGGCCTCTTTTGACATTTGAGTTAGTCTATTCCTTAAGGGGTTATTTTCTTCAGTGTATTTTTGGGTCTCCTTTAGCAGGCTGTTGACTTGCTTTTCATGATTTTCCTGAATCATTCTCATTTCCCTTCCAAATTTTTCCTCCACTTCTCTTACTTGATTTTCTAAATTCTTCTTGAGCTCCTCCATGGCTTGTTACCAATTTGTATTTTTCTTGGAGACTTTTGATGCAGGAGTTCTGACTTCAATATCTTCCTCCCACTCCATGCCTTGATCCTTTTTGTCCCTAAAAAGGGATTCTATGGTCTGTTTGTGCTTCCTGTGCTTGATCATATTGCCAGCCAATTACTTGACATTTGAGCTGTTTCCCACAGTAGAACTATGCTTCCAGAATGGAGAGAGCTTTATCCCAAATCACTGGGGTTTTCTTAGCTGCTGGATCTATTAGGAGGGTACCATCTCTTCAGCCCCAACAATTCTGGATCACTGGTCACACACCCCAGAACCACCACACCACCAACTACCACCAAACAAGCAGGTTAAAGCAAGAGTGATTACCTTCTGAATAGTTGCTTTGTCCCCCTTTAATCTGCAGGCCAGGAGCTCCTGAGGCAGCCACGTTGTGCAGCCACTGCACCTTTGCTGCTTCTCTCACCAGTGACAGGAGGCAAACCAAGCTCTTCCATCTACCCCTGTTCCAACACAGTTCCACACTGATCTTTTACTTTGGCTTTTATGGGTTAAGAAGTCTGGAAGCTGCCACAGCTGCTGGTTATTCACTTTCCTGAAGTTTTCTCTGGCCACTGCTGGTAGGGGCCATTCTGAGGCTCGAACCCTGTGGCTCCTGTGGGACTGAGCTCAGCTCCCAGCTCACTGTGATAGATGTTTCCAGTTGCACTGCAGGGCTGTCTTCAGTGGGAGATTTGTTTCTCTGTCATTTTGTGGGTTTTGTAGCTTTAGAATTTGTTTAGAGTCATTTTCTTTACAGGTATTGGAATTGTTTGGAACATGAATCCATGCCAGGTTTGTGCTTCTACTCCATCATCTTGCCTCCACCGCCTTGCAGACAACTCTTATTACAATATTTGGAATAGTAAATCCATAAATAAATACAAAAACAGATAAATAGATAAATAAATAGATAGATAAATGAATGAATACATGAATAAATAGATAAATAAATGAATGAATAAATAAACAAATAAATAAATAGGTAAATAAATGATTAAATAAATAAATAAATGAATAAATGAATTAATGTATGACTGAATAGACAGATAGATAGATAAATAGATAAATAAATAAATAATAAAAAGGAGGAGAAGAAGAAACTTTCAGTTTATTGAGTGAATAAACACTAAAACTTCACCCAGGAAAAAATATGAATAGAATACACTGAAAATAATTACTAAAGGTAAGAAACCAACACTAATGGGAATCAGGAAATGGTTTTCATAGAAGATAGGGTTTTAACTGAAACTTGAAGGAAGCTAAGCCAGCTAGGACACAGGCATGAGGAGGGACAGTATTCTACACATGGGGCCAGTGTAAATGGCTGGAGTCCACAGATGGAGTGTTTTATATGAGGAAAAGAAACATGCCAGTGCCATTATATCACAGATACAAGGAGAGCAGTAGGGTGTAAGAAGACTGGAATGGTAGGAGAGGTTCAGGTTGTTGAAGGGGTTCAGGTTGTCAAAGGGGTTCAGGTTGTCAAAATGCCTAACAGAGGATTTTACATTTTATTCTGGATGTGATAAATGACCACTGTATTTCATTAAGTTGGGAGCAGGGTGACATGGTAAAGTCTGAATTTTAGGAAGATTAATTTCAAAGATTAGTAGATTGGAGTATAGGAAATATTTTTCCCCATCAAAATCATTAACAATCCTTCCTAAATTCCAGCCACTTCCAGCTTTACATCTTGACACTATGGTCTAAGGGGCAACTGGAAAGTGTTTATAGTTTTATTTAGTAAATGAAGCTATCTATAGGTAATGTTAAATGTGATAATTGGAGATAACTTGTTTTTGATGCTTTCAACATTTCAGCTCATTTAAATCATTGAATGGAAACTATGACTTACTATCTCTGATGAAAATCATAAAATATTTTACATTAAAGTGACTTATCTATCATCTAGTCCAATATAAGTTCATATAAGAAATTTACATATTCAGAAGATTAACTCATAGAGTGAGGACAAGAGATCTCAGGTCTTTTGACTATTAGGAAAGTGTGCTTTTCCACTACTCTATATCTACTCTGATCTTAGCTGTAATTATAAAAAGACAACTAAGGTGTCAAAAAATATGACTTTTTTTTAAAACTATTACCTTTCAGGAAAATGGGAACACATAGTAAATTGATTTATCATCAATGCTTTTTTCCTAGTTGTATCTAAAAGACTTGCTATTTTATAACCAGCATTAATAATCTTAAAATATTTTTTAAAGATAAGGTTAATAATATAGCTAGTCTTAAGGGAGAACAGGTTTATTATTTAATGTGAATATTGTCTTATGATGTGTACTTTTGGGTTTGGTAATGACAAAACACTAAAAAAATGTAATTTTATTTAGATTTCATTATATTTGGTTAATGAAACTGGATTGCTGAATCAAGACCCTAAAATTTTGAATTGCTAGCAACATATAGATGAAAAATAAATAATTTAGGTGATATATAATCCATTATTCAATGGTTCTTTTATAACAACCAAATATGGTTACTCATGCATGTTTTAAGATGTATACTTTATTGTTTAAATATTAAAAACTAGTCTGTGAATACCTAAATTTTAAAGCAGTCAATAGTAAATTTATTTATTTCTAGATACAACTGTCTTGACTCTCCTTGCATAATTTGCTGACATCTCATAACAGTACATGATTTATAGCTCTGTCTTCAAAAAAAATTTTGAAACTAAGTAAGACTAAAAATATCTGAGAGTTAACTTCTAAAGAGACATATATTATTTGAAATTAAAGTTTGCCTCAGTTACATTATACAAAATATGTTCTATGGTTTATTAGAGGTATTACTACTAGAAATCAGTCTCTAACAAAACAGAGAAATCTAAAGTACTTTCTTAGAAGATTCTGCTTGAGTTCTCTTTCATTAAAGGTCTTCCATCAAAAACAGTGTGACTACCTCATGTGGTACATGAATGGGTTTGCAAAGAGTTTTTTTTTTTAAGTGCTAGTTGAACTGGACAATTTTTGAGTTTAGATAAAACCTGAAATTTTGTGAATATGTCCACTTGTTGACAAAGTCAATCTTTTCAGTCCAGTATTCATGAAAATGGAAATAAAATCATAGAACATCATTCTCAGAAGAATAAAAATTGTAGGTCATTCAAATTCCAATGGAAAGAATACTGATAAATATGTGTTGGCAGTAGCATGTGACCAACAGTATCATTCACAAAGGAAAAGGCATGATAGATAACAACATTATAAAGGACATA
This sequence comes from Pseudocheirus occidentalis, assembly GCA_028646575.1. Lineage (NCBI taxonomy): Eukaryota > Metazoa > Chordata > Mammalia > Diprotodontia > Pseudocheiridae > Pseudocheirus > Pseudocheirus occidentalis. The sequence continues at coordinate 77,738,798 of CM053599.1, forward strand.
TATAATTGGGAAAAGAGCAGGACTGATTGTGTAATCAAATAAGTTATAACAAAGAGCCCTATGCTGTCTTTTTTTTAAGTATAAATTTAAAAAGCTATGCAAAGAAGTTGCTTCTTTTCCTTGGAGGCTTGAATGGTAGATTTATGGGAAGATACATTCAGGAATTATAGAGAATTAGAAAGCATGGCTAGATTTGCATTGGAGGTGCAGAATATTAACATTAATGAGATCGTGGATGCATTGAAAAATTAAGGACTTGATATTCTTTGAAACTCTTTAGATAGTCTTGGAATTCATCCTAAATCAAGAACTAAAAATGATTAATTTACATGAATATCATATTTGAAGCTGAATGGTGTTGGGAATAATTCTACAGGCAAAACATGTGGAGCATACAGATGCACCCCAAATTTCCTTTATGATTTAATGGATCTCTATGATCATTTCTATGGTGAAGATTGAAATCTCTTCTTGCTCTCTTTTCCTTTATGATATTTGTCCATCTTTTTCCATATGTTATCCAAACAGGATTTGCCCAGAATCTTGGATTCCTTTATTTAGTTTATTAAAAATCTTGAGGATACTAATGTACCACTAAGATTTCTCTCAGTTCTCTCTCATTATCACTATATGCCTATCCCACCTCCTTTTCTGATCACAAATTTCATTGGTTGTGATTTATTGCATCATAGTATTCAAATATTTTTCTTCATATAATAAAATGCTGGAGAAATATGGGTGTAAAACACTGGAGTTTGCAATAATGAGTTATTTGAGAGAAGAAAGAAGTAAGACTTGAAAGGTAAGAAGTGCCAGGTTATATAAAAAAAAAAGACTTGAAAAGCTAAGCAAAGGATTTTATATTTGATCCTGGAGCTGAAAGGTATAGGGTTTGGCAACTGATTGAAAAAGGGGGACAGTGAGACAGAGTGAGGAGTTAAAGATGAAATCTAGATTGCAAACATGGGTACCTGAGAGCCTGGGTGATACCCTTTTAGGAATAGGTAAATAGCAAGTAATAGGAAAATAAAGAAGAAGGAAGTGTCTGAGATGAGCAGAGGGGAAAGAGGGAATGATTTCAACTTTGAATATGTTAAATTTAAGAATTATACCAGACTGAATTCAAAATGGCCAATAATCAGTTAGGAATTTGAGAGTAAAGCTCAGAAGAGAGATTAGTGCTATTAAAATACATTTGAAAATTATTGGCATATTGATAATAATCTATGAGAACTAATGAGATCCCAAAAGATGAAGAAGAAAAGAGGGTCCAGGGTAGTTCCTTGGGGAACTCTCACAAGACCTAGATGAAGATCCAACAAAGGAGACTGAGATGGAATGTTTAGATAGGTAGGAAAACTAGAAAAAGGAAAAGACTATTGTGGTAGTATATCAATATTTTGGTATTTGCACAAAGATCATTTGTGCTGGGACTAGAGTCAGGAAAATTTATCTTCCTGAGTTCTAATCTGACCTCAGACACTTACCAGCTTTTTAACCCTAGAGAGAAATCACTGAATTCTATTTGTCTCAGTTTCCTCATCTGTAAAATGAGCTGGAGGAGGAAATGGTAACCCCTCCACTATTTTTCCCAAGAAAACCTAAAATAGGGTCACAAATAGACCCAATTGAAATGATTAAACAAAACCAACAATATTTATATATAATTGTAATAATTTTCCCTCCTGTAATCCTTTACTGTCTTTTCTACTACTTAGCCAACATTTCTGTGCAAATGGAAAGGAAAAGGGGAGAAAGCAATAAACATTTATTAAGAATCTGCCATATCCTAGACACCGTGCTAAGGGTTATGCAAATATTTTTATACTCATAATCACCTAGTAAATTAAGTGCTATCATTATCCATATTTTACAATTGAGGAAACTGAGGCAGGTAGAAATTAAATTATGTGCCCAGTGTCACATAGCTAGAAAATTTCTGAGATTTGATTTGAACTCTGGTCTTCCTTACTACTGACCCAGAGCTTTATCCAATAAACCAGGAAATATTTAGGTTATGCTATTTTTGTTTGTTTTCTTCATGGATTTTCAAACCAAAAATATCTATTTGGTAGCTACCTTGATAATTGTAAATCCAAACAACAGTAGATTTCCAAAAGAATGCTACTGTTAACAGCTTTTAAAATTCGGATTACACAGTAGCAATGAACACTATATTTATTCCATTACAAATCAATATTCACAGTATAATATCTTATTACAGAAAGTCACAATATTTCTTATTACAGAAAGTCACAATACTTAGAACAAGGAACAAAAGAAGAATCACTTGGTTTCCCTAAGGGGGAAACTAGCTTAACACTTAAAGATTCAATCAACAATTCACAATATACTGATCTTCCACTCATGGGGCAACCATTAACTTTAGTCTCCAATAAAGTTCTTAGAAAACCACACAAAATTTCCACCCCTTGATTTCCAACAAACCTCAGTTTAGTCCAAGGGGAGGCCTTTTCTTCATTCTGACTCTGGGTAGTCTCTCTGAATCCCTGGATCCTCTTCCCTGGTCCCAGCTCCCTCCTCAATTTGCCAAATAGTCACCTGGATTCTGGAGCAGACAGGCTGACAGGCTCTCATCCAGTCCTCAGAGATAAACAGCTCCCAGGTACTTGTCCAGTCTCAGGGCAATCCCCAGCACACACTGAAGTTCACAGGGTTCAGCACACCTCAAACCCTTCACCACTTCTCTTGCCTGGAACTCAAGGATCAGCCTGGCCACAGGCCATGAACAAAGTCCCATCCTGTTCATGTTTCAGTCAGCTTCCAAATACTGGGAGAGGAACTCTCTCTCTCTCTCTCTCTCTCTCTCTCTCTCTCTCTCTCTCTCTCTCT
>CM053599.1:77742150-77767682 GCA_028646575.1 Pseudocheirus occidentalis
CTGGTATAGTTTTGGATCACAAAATGTAGCAAACTCTCCACATGGAAGGCAGAAACGAGGTCTTTATTCAGAAACCAGAACACTGAGTCCCAAAACCAGAAGGACAAGTCCCAAAACCAGAAAGCCAAAGTCATTATAGTGGTCACAAAGTTGATACACATAGTTAACGCAGTGGACACCCACATTCCCAAGCCCTCACAAATAGAACAGGATCCCTCAAGCAGGGATCCCTCTCAAATTCATGACAGTTTCTCAGCCTAGTCCTTGGAAGTTCTCAGTAGAAGCAGTGGAAGGAGGATCTCAGCCAAATGTGCAGTCTCCAGGTGGTAACTGAGAAAATCTGAAGGTCCTTCAGTTCTCTGCCCTTCCTGTTAAGGTGTGAACTACTCCGAAGGAGTTAACTGGAAGTAAGGAGCTAAGCCTTTACTAGGTGCCAATAGAAAGGGGCATGGAAAATTTTTCCATGATTTCATTAACATTACATTACCCTGGACAAGAACCTTCAATAAGTAGAATGCTTTATATAGTTAAGCTTCCTCTAAAAGGAATTAAAGACATAGTGATCCGCATGATCTCCAAACCTATTTTACCAATGACCTACAAGAAATCTTATACTTTTAATTCTTTAGTAGTTAGTTATTCTTTCTGCCTCAAGTCTCTACCACTCCTGTGCATTCTTCATTTCTCTGTCAAATTGAACTTCAAGGAGGAGGTAGAAATCCTACATATAAGGAAGGAGCCTAAGATATTCATCTCTTCGTTTCTTTCCTGACTGCACCCCTCTGGACATCATTTTCCAGCTTCTTTTCTTGTGTTGTTTCCCCCAGATTAGAGTATGACCTGTTTGAGGGTAGGGATTTTCTTTTATCTTTCTTTGTTTGGTCAAAATTTAGAACTATGGCTGAAATATGGTTAGCTACATCTGACTTTTTGTGACCCCATTTGGGATTCTCTTGACAAAAAAAGTGGCATAATTTGCCATTTTCTCCTCCTTTTTATTTAACATATGAGGAAACTGAGGCAATCAGAGTTAAGTGACTTGACCAGGGTCACCCAGGCAGTAAATGTCTGAGGTCAGTTTTGAACTCAGGTCTTCCTGACTCCAGACCTGGCACTCTAGCCACTGAACCACTTATGACTAACACATAATAAATGTATGCTAATGGAATGAAATTTAGTTTAATAAATGACAGATCTATCCATATCACCCTCCTACTCAATGATGCCTCCCTATTACATAAGGGATAAAATATAAAATGTTTTATTTGATATTTAAAGCCAGCCATTCACAACCCATCATTCCCTATTTTTCAAATCTTCCTATACTTTTGCTCCTTCTATTTATTTTATGATTTAGCAACACTGACCTTCTTGCTATGTCTCATATACAGCATTCTATTTCATAGTTCTATGTCTTTTCACCACCTTTCCTCTATGACAAACTAAATCTCTTCTTTTTCTGATAGCCTTTCCTGGTTCCTTCTATTGTTTGCCCTCTCAGATTACTCTCTATTTAGTCCATGTATAGCTTCAATGTAAATACATACTTTATACCACTTCCACCCTTCCAAACCCAGAAATCAATGGTTCCGTAATTCTACAGTATAGTTATAGATAAAAGTAAGAACCAGTAAAACAAGGAAAAAAATCTAAGGAAAGCACCAAAAAAAGATAAAGAAAAATGAGTGGGGGTCTTAACCTGGGTTCCACGAAAGTATTCCTAGACAGTTATTTTTTGGGCCCTCCTGCCTCCAAGTGAATGTGCATAATAACTGTTTCTTTTTTGACCAGTTACCTTGAGGGATTTCCCCTGACAGTTTATTTTTTTTTAATTAAAGGGGTCATTCCTTGACTTACTTCTTAAAGATACCTATTCACTAAATTGGTGTTGCCTCACTCAAAGTGATAACTTAAAAAGGCCTTAGCTTAAAAGGGTCAAGGTCTCCCACTAAATTCTGGGCCATCTCCAGTAGTCCTAAGAGAGATCTGACCACTGGACCCAGATGGCTCTGGAGGAGAAAGTGAGGCTGGTGACTTTGCACAGCCTTCCCTCACTCAAATCAAAATCAATTGCAAGTCATGACCTTATCTCTATGATGTCATGGTCTTCTTCAAGAACAAAGGACAAACCACAACTACGACATAAAAATATTCCTAGATAAAGAAATAAATGTATTTCAATGTAAATAATTTTCTTCATTAGCCTATGTACTTTATTTTATTCATTTAAAAATATTCTGAGAATGAGTCCATAGTCTGCAGGAACAGACTGCCCAAGGGGTTCATATCATCAACAAAAAATAAATTTAAAAACACTTATTTTATGAAAATAAATTTTCTGGGTGCCAAAAAAATGTTGTTAGTTAAGTGTTCTATAGGGAAATAAGCAGATTTTACTATTTTGAACTAAGGCTTTTAATAAAATCAGATCTGTCATTAAAACTGAAAGGAAGAAATGAATGTGTGGTTTGTTTTTTTTTTAACATTTTCATCTAAAAATTAGGACTATTGATCATTCAGCCTGACAAAGAAGCGAAAATACTCAACTTAGACAATTGATTTGTAAACCATAAAGCCTTACGTAAAGATGTTATTGCTAATAGTCATCTTACTATTGATTCCTTTATGAATATTTGATGTCAAAAAAGAGATTTAAAGGTAGTCAGAAGGTGTGATTATAGTATGAAAAGATCAGTTCCATAAGTGTACCACGTAATAACCTGAAGGCTATGTTGCTGCACTCACCCCAAATAATCTATAAGAAGAACAATTTCAAGTAAGTCACATCACAGAATTAAGAAATTATTTAATAGCAATGAACAACTATGTATAACAAAGAAATTGTGAGGCAACATTGATACTGAATAATATAGAAGGAATGAAGGGGGACAGTAATGACCTTCTGAGAGAATCACCAATGTGCTTTGACTAGGCAAATTAGTATTTTAAAACATATTAATAAGACTAAATTGATAATATACATATATGTTGTTAGTATAGAATTGTGGCTCTTTTTTAAGCATGAGGACCCATTTTTAAGGTCAACAAATTTCTGACTGTGAAATGACAGTGATCATATTGCTTTATATCCTTTGATTGAGAAAACCAAACAAATATTAACTAGTCAAAGATATTAAAGGGACAGCTAGATGGCCCAGTGGATAAAATGCCAGTTCTGGCAGGGAGACTCTTCTTCCTGAGTTTAAATCTGGCCTCAGATACTTACTACCTGTGTGACCCTGGAAAAGTCACTCAACACTGTTTGTCTCAGCTTCTACATCTTTAAAAGACCTGGAGAAAGAAATGGCCCAGTACCTTTGCCAAGAAAACCCTGAATGAATTCATGAAGAGCTGTACATTACTGAAAATGACAATAACTACAACAAAAGAAGCTATGAATTCAGACATACCTAATGATTTTAATTTTATCTATCACTTACAACAACTACCTACCCACATATATAGCAATTAGGTGGCATAATGTATATAACTTGTTGGATTTGGAGTTAGAAAGACAGGAGTTTAAATCCTGCTTCAGACATTAGTTTTAAGACAGTGGGTTGATCACTTAATCACTGTCTGCTTCAGTTTCTTCATTTATAAAGCAGGGATAATAATATCATCTATCTTCTAAGATTGTTAAAATAATTAAATGTTATAATATGTGCAACATATTTTGCTAACCATAAAGTTCATTATCAAAGTTAGCAATTTTTATTGCAGAATTTTAAAAAAGTGATTCATCTAAGAGAAAGTCATGTAGAGATGCAAATTACAATATTTGGTATATGTATGGTTTCATAGACCCTTTTAAAATAATTCCACAGTCCTAAACATGAGGATCATCTTATATTTTTATATGAAATTTAACTCCACTGTGAAAAAAAACCCCAAACTCATAATTATGCATATTCACATATACTAATAGTTACAACCTATTCCTTATAATATTTCAGAGTATATATAATGTCAGAGTGATTTCCATTTCCTAAATGCCTTATTAGATAGGATTTTCATTGTAAGTTGAAATAATAGTAAGAACATTTCTACCTTTGTTTGTCCATACACATTTTTTCTTTATTTCCTTTTTTCTAAAATTAATCAATCAATCAAAAATTATGAAGTGCCCTCTATGTGTCAGGCACTGTACTAAGAACAGGAAATACACAAAAAGGCAAAAGACAGTCCCTTCCTTCAAAGAGCTTATGGTCTAATGGAGAAAACAGTAAGGAAACAAATATTTTTTAAAAACTTATATACAAGAAAAATAAGCAATAATGAGCAGAGGGAAGGCGGTGGAAATAAGAAAGATTAGGGAAGGCTTCATATAGAAGTTTGAATTTTTAGTAGGGACTTAAAGAAATCCAGGGAACTTAGTGGTTCGAGAGGAGAGAACATATCCTAGGCATGTGGGGTGGGTTTGTAACCAGAGAAAATAACCACAAGAATGCCAGGGGCTAAGAGATAAAATATCTGTTCATGGGCCACCTGGGAGGCTGGGATCACTGGATTGAAGAGTATGTGTCAGAGAGGTAATAAATATGTTTGGACCTGATCCTTGCTGACTGTGCTAGTTTTCTCTCTTTATATCTCCACCTTCACCTGGGCCTTTATACATTTAAAACACACACACACACACACACACACACACAAGTTAAATTTTACAGGTATCTTGTATTGCTTTGATTTCTCAACAGTGAATTTGTAAAGGAAATCATTGAAATGTAGAAGGGAATTGAAATGAACAAAAGGTAATCCGTTTTATTCTGTGAAGGAAAAGTAAAATGATAAAAAAAAACAAAGAATGATACAAGTATTGCTTCTCAAAAATTATTCAGATTTATGATGGAAATGTATTGAAGGGTGATTATTAAATATCAATAGAAAAAAAGATTTTAAGGTGTTTAAAAATAATCTTTGTTTTATAAAATGGCTCCCTTTAAGAGGAGAGAAGGTATAATAGGAAAAAAAATTATACAATGTCTAGTATAAAAGAACTGGCAAATATTCCATGGACCAAAACAAACTATTTGGAAATAATTTAAAAGGACTAGTGTATTAGATAACACAATATTTACTTGAAATTGAAATGTATATAAGATAATTTTGAGGTAAAACAGAAAGAATGAAAAGCAAGGGAGAAAACATCTCTGGAATATTGGGAAATGAAAAATAATATTCAAATATACATCATAGCTGGCAAAATGTGATTTCTAGGACTTTCTAAAGATATTTTCAGGCTTCTAGGAGCTCCAATGACAGTTCCAGCTGGCATACAGCCCATGTCCTTTGCCTCCCATTGTTGTTTTCAGCTTAGATCTTAAGGTTTATTAGCTGATGGATGCCTGCTGCCTGTCTTATTGGCCTCTATGAATCTGGGACAAGTTAGATGATTACGGTCACATTAATCCTAAAAGAATAAATGGTGACTATTTATTTATCATGAGGCATTATGGAAAATGACCCATTTAACACCTAATTCATTTTAGAGACAATAGCTACAAGCAAAAACTATATTTAAACCTACCTCATATTTTATTAAAAGCTACACTGTAGACACAGGTTAATCAGCAGAATTTTTATCCTACAAAGTCCTAATCAGATCAATTGAATTATAGGCCACCTAGAAATAACATTGTTGGTTTTTAAAATAAAGATATGACATAAATATTGGTCAAATTTAAGAATGAGGTTTTTTTTTAATGGAGCAGAATTATATGGCAAAGGAGAGCCGTCTCTTAAAATGGAAAACCTGGGATCATATTTAGGACAAAAAGTTTTGGATCTTTCAGAAAATGAGAAACCAAATGTATACATACATAATGTATAAATTGTTTTGTTTTGCTTTTGTTTGTACAGCATTGCTTTCTCCAATGCCTCCCACTTCACCAAAACTCTCTCCATAAGACTTCACAATGTGGCAGAGAAATAAGGCATAAAGATACATACACACAATTATAATATACATTTACACGTATATAATTTTAACATATATATATAAAACAAATTGTGCCATAAGTTCATTTGACATATTAATAACAATATACTGAACAATATTTAATGGGAGCTTTTGTCTCTAAAATGAACAAAACAAGCAAACACAACAAGAAAACCCAATGTCCTGGATGTGATTTCTCAGGTAGAGGGACATCCTGTACGGCTTGTGCTGCCAGGACCAAAGGTTCTATGTCCTCCCTTCAGAGTTTCTTAAGTCCTCTCTTCTTATACCCTCCTCATCAAATGTTTTGGAACTGCTTCTTGCTTCTCCACCCTAACCCTCACCTGAAAGAATTATCCTTAAATGTCTTTGCTACAAAAGAGCTGAAGATAAATTCAGAGGCATGAGAGTTAAGACTTTCATTCTTTATTTTGTATCCCTAACAAATAGCATAGAGCCTTTCACATAGGAGGCACTTAAATAAATACCTGTTAACTGATTGATTGATGCAGCTGTTTATTGATGATTTTATTGGAGAGCCAAAGCAATGACTGAGAGCTACAGCCCCATGCTTAAAAGGAGGGGGCCAGGTGAGAAAGAGACAGTGACAAAAATAAAGAGAACTTGACTGACACAGACAAAGATAGAGAGGCAGAGACAGAAAAAGACAGATACAGAGAGATACAGGGAGAGACACAGAGTGACAGATATAAAAACAGAGAAAGTTTACACTTATTTTTTACTATTTCTGAAAATTAAACCTGCCTTTATCAACTTTAATTTTGGAGTCACTATATGTCATGGGAAAGAGGTAAAGGGAGGATGCTATTGAGAAAAGAAAAGAAGTAAATAATTATTTATTAAGTGACCAGCATGCCTCTATGTTACGCACTTAAACATTATCTCATTTGAGCCTCCCTACAAATCTGGGAAGTAGCAACTGTCATTTTTCCTGCTTTATACATGAGTAAACTGAGACAAACAGAAGTTAAGTGTCTTGCCCATGGTCATATAGCTAAGGCCTGAACCAGATTTGAACTCAGGCCTTCCTGAATCTGGAGCTAGAACTCTATTCATTTCGCACCTAAAAGCTTCTAAAAACTAGTTATATATATTAAAAAGATTATAATGCAAGGCATTCATTTTAAACCTTTAGCGTTACAGATTCCATTTGTACAAGTTGGTACAATGTGTTTGTACTTATCCTCTATTATATGGTCTTATTTTTATCTTTTATATATTAAGAAAAAGAATAGAAAAATGAATCATTTGTGTATTCACTTTGCTCTCCTTAAAAATTCTTCTGTGCTATTTTATCAGATTTTTTTTTTTTGGTGTGTTAAGCATTTCCTCCTTTAGGTATTCAAATCCCTGCTTGAATTCTAGTCTATGGCATCTTTAAGCATTTTCTTAACCCTTTCCATTCCATTTTTCCTAAATCATATATGCACATCAGACTGTGCCTCACTTTTTTTCCTTCAATTCTAAGACACTCCCAATCACTTTTCTCTGAGGTTCTCATCATTTCTACTTTATTTCTATTTATTTCTCCTTGTTAGTGAGACCCAAATACAAAATAACAGTTTCCTTCAACAGTTCACCAAGCTTTTTAAAGGATGGAATTATCAACAACTGAATCAGAAAATTATTTTTGCTATGCTCCTTTTGGAAATAAGCAATTTCCAGCCAATGTTTAGACAGCTAAATTGTCTCACCATTGCTACACGACGATGTCTTTTTCCAGGTTTGTAATCTGTTTCTGAAATTCATCATCAAATTTCTTCTACATATATCATCTGTAGTGCCTTCTCATAACAGGTATATTAATGTTTCTTCTTATACTTGTTTTAAAGAGCCTCCATAGTTGGGTTGTAACCTACATTTCCATCTGGTTTCTCTTTTTCTCCTTTACCTTTTTCTTCATCCATTCTATAAACCAACCAAATAACATTAAAACTATTTTTTTCCCCTGATAAAGTGCTTCCTTATCCTGTGTGTAACTAAATTGGTTCTTAGAGGACACTTAAAGCCTATCACTTGACCTACACTAGTCGACTTTTTATCACAGTTCATGTCACACTGGAGTAGTCTTTAGGAACTCAAAGTGACCTCCATGCCACAGTGCAAAACTCATATACTTTAGCAATGAATACTATTCTATGGGTTAAAATTCTTCACATATCATCTCCTGTGCCTGGAATGCAATCTCCTTATTATTCCTTTATTCTTATTGTTCCTTTCCAACCTCTGCTGAGGTTGATTCTCTTCTGGAAAGTTTCTCACGGTTTTTCTAGCTAAAAGAAGTCTCAAATATCTCAAATTTTGCTAGTTCACTTTTGGTTTCTAGTTTACCCAAACTTTGAATGACTGACCTGAATTTAACTCTTTCATGCTACTTTGTAGTATATGTAACGTTGTTATTATGTCATTCTTCTCAGCCTCCCGTTTCACATTTAGCTTTTTCAGGAGAGAGATTGTACCATTTTTCATTTTTGCACGTGTAGTGCCTGCCATAGGATTTCTCACATAAAAGGCACCTAATAAATTTTTGTTGAATTGAATTAAACTTTTTGAATCAAAGGATAAACAAACTTTTGATGATGAATCATAAAATTCAAAGACTTTTAAATGTTCACATAAAATAAAATTACTTTGTTGTGCTAAATATTCCTTTGGAATATTACTTAGTGAAATTCGAGTTCTAGAAACATATAAAGATGTAAAATTATACCACAAGTAAAGTATAGCATAAATCATTTCAGTTTCCCTGGAAGTAAGGATAACCGAAGCTTAATCAGGAAAAAAAAATGAATTCAAAGAAATAAATATTCTGTTGGAAATACTCTGCTTGCTAAAATATGCAAATATCTCAACTCTAAATGCTATTCAATAACAGAGGAGGATAATTTTCTGCTTTGAGAGATTGCATATGTTCTTACTGGTAAATTGTTTCCAACAGATCATGAACAATTTCCCAAATGACTTAATATACAAAGTGCTAAATTATGACACTAATTGATAAATACTTTCCATTAGCTATTAATTTAAAAATTACCCAGAAGACCCAACTTGGGCAGGTTATGTCTTTGTACGATTTTTCAGAGATTATGCTGATTTTAAATTTCCTCTATTTCATACTGTCTGGTCTGATATTTCAGTTGCCAGGTAGAAAGTAACATGAAATCATAGTCTCTCAGAGTTGGAAGGGAGCCCAGTGCTCATTTAGTTAGGCTCATACATGAACCACAGTCTTTTTTTGTAACATATACAAGGAATGGGCATCTACACAGTGTTTAAAATGCCAGTGAGGAGGGAGCTTCTATCTGTTTCATTATTAGGAATTTTTGCCATGATTGGAAAAAAGTGAAAAGAATGTGTGCAACCTAGTACGCAGATATGCCCCATAGATGAGATATGCCCTGAGACATCTTGATGTTTCTATGCTGCTGAAACAGGGTGAGGCCTTTGTTTGTTTTGGAAGGAGACAGTTTCAGAACATTCTGTGAGTCCAGCTGTGGCACTTACACTGGGAAGAAAGGGCATAGCAGCCCCCAGGAACTCTATAGAAGTAACTGCTAAATTTTAGCACCGTGGAAAAAAAGATATTCTAATAGGTATAGCTCTAAAACTCATTCTATTTTGGAGTAGCAAAATATTTCCCTATAAATAAGTCTGAATTTGGACCAAATAGATACTTTTGAGTTATTAATGTTCACATTTCTACATTTTATTTTTTAGCCTGACTCTTAGAATATTATTTATTTCTAAAGTACAACACCAGTGTTCATTGTGGCATTGAGATCATCCTGACCTCTTCAAATCTATTGTGCAACACAAGCCATGGTTTGAAAGACTCTAATATGGGTCAAGTAATGGACTTCAAGTGTCCTCCAAGCACCAATTTTGATAAATATGGAGAGGCTCTTCACCAGTTTGTCCCCAAAGGTAATGCCTTTTGGGGGGGGGCAGGGGTGGGATTCTGTATATATAATACATTTCCTTGAAATTTGTGTCATGATAAAGATGATAACTAGCAAATGATTTGAATAATTTATTTGTATAATTTATTTAATCTTAAATTAACAGTTAAATTTATATAATATTTTATGGTTACAAAACAACTAAAAGTACAATATTCCATAGGATACTCACAATCAGGTTTTGAAGCATACATAAAAAAGCATCCCCAATTGATATATAATGAAACTGAAATTCAAAGAGGATTTTTTTTGTAAGTTTATATAATTGATAAGTGACACAGACCAAACTGGAAAGTACTGACTTCAATAACAGTTCTCCTTTTTCTTCACCTTGTCATTTCTATTGTCAAATGTGTCTTATATAAATCCCCTCTCTCCCTTCAGAGCCACTACCTTAATTCAAACCATCGGTATCTCTCACCTACACTATTTAAAAAGCCTACTAGTTGGTTTTACCCTAAAACCCCTTCCTGTTCCAGTTCATTGTCTACCCAACCTATCAGAATGATTCGCCTAAAACTTGAGTGACCTGTCCTGCCAATACTTAGTAAACTCCTGTGCCCCCTATTATCTTTGTGTGGAATATAAAATTTCAACTATTTGGCCTTTAAAGCCCTTCCTACTTTTGCAGGGTTCTTGTTCTGACTCACCTCCATACATTCTATGGTCCAGCTACACTGGCCTCCTTGACATTTCTCAAACATCATTCTGCTCTGCCTTTATGTTGCTATTTCTCCATCCCTAAAATACACTTGGTCCTCACTTCTGACTTGCAGCTTCTTTGGAATTCTTCAAGATTTAGATCAATTACTGTCTCCTGCTGGGGGCCTTTCTTAGTAACCTAGATTGTTTCTGAGACTACTTTCTGTACTCTCTCTCCCCTTATACATATATACATATATATACATACACATGCATACATATATGTAAATAATTAATATTAGATTTGTTTCCCAAATGTAATTTTAACTCTCTGAGGACAATGTCAGTATTTTTAAATCTTTTATTATCCCTAGCACTTAGTACAGTGCCTGACATTGAACAGGATCTTAATAAATGCTCTTTGACTGACTGAATTGAGTGACTATTCAGTACTATGATGACAATGTAAGGCCCTTTTATCTAGATTCGTAGTGCCTTGATGTCAGGGACTGTCTTTACCTTTCTTTGTACCTCCGGCACTTATCACAATGCCTGGCACATAGTAAGCACTTAATTAATGCTTGTTGATTTGTTGACTTGATTTTCATCCAGTATTCATTCTCTAAAACTGTTTACAATTACAAATACATTATCTAGAATGTAATTTAGATATTGTGCTGATATTTAGCATTGTTCTAAATTAGAATGAGCTTCCTCAGGGGCAGCAAGGTGGCACAGTGAATATAGAGCACTGGCCCTGGAGTCAGGAGGACCTGACTTCAAACTGGCCTCAGACACTTAACACTTACTACCCATGTGACCTTGGGCAAGTCACTTAACCCCAATTTCCCTGCCCTCTAAAAAGCAAAAAAAGATTGGGCTTCCTCAGAAAACAGTGGTGGCCCCATAAATGGAGGTCTTCAAGCAGAAGGTGGCTGATCACTTGTCAAAGATGCTATAAAAAAGATTCCCATTTGAGTAATTCATTGAACTATATGACATCTGAGGTGCCTCCTAATGTGAAGAGTCTATGAATGCTGCATTTTTTCCCAATCTTATTCCTTTGCAGGACATACATACACTGAGCAATATTTATACTCGAGCAACAATCTTTAACTTATCAGAATGATCTCTTTGAACAGTGTTCCAAGCAGTATACTTTTCAAGTGTATCAATTCTATGGCTATAAGGGAAACAGGATTTAGAAAGCATTGTTTCCATTATTCCTTAGCTGCAAAAAATTGAAATAGCATAAATCAAAGTTTCCAATGTAAAGAAATCTAGTGAAATGACCAGTAGAACCCAGGTCTTACTATTTTTCTGTAAGTCTATTTTCCATATGTGACTTTCATCTCTAATAACATCCATAAATTATCAAATAACATGAGATGTGTGACTTAAATCCCACAATTGGCTTTCAAAGCCTATAAGTGGCTTTGGTGGAGTATTGATTCAATTTTTGTGAAACAACAAAATGTGTAATACAGAAAATAAAACTGTACCTCAGTCAAGCTCTGGACTAAAGGAACAGTCAAACCAGCTTTTAATAAATATAGAATTTATTAGCAGAATGCAAAGTCACTTATAGAACACTCATTCACACAAAATTGAAACAAACAGATATGTTCTTCTACTTTACCATCATTCTTGGGTTCCAGACTTGTTTTGGTTCTGGGAACAAGTCACATTTATATTTTCTTTTTATTTCCATTAAGAGGGAATCAGAATCATTTTGTGGCTTTTCTAATTTCCTGAAGTTAACATAAAGAGAGTTGAGTAAAATTATTTAAAATAATGATAATAATATAATAAAGTGATGGTATGATGGTAGTGACAGCAATAACAATAACATAACTGTGTTATGTAGTGCTTTGACCTTTACAAAGCACTTTAAATTTATTATCATATTTGATTGTCCCACTAACAATAAGTAGATGCTTTTATCCTCCATTTTTAGATAAATAAACTGAGTCAGAAAGAATTTATATTATTTGTTCGGGACCATATTTCTAGTGAGAGTCTGAGGTTGCATTTCAGCTTTAGTCTTCCTGATTCCCAGGCTAGCACTCGATCTAGCTCATCCTAAACCAAAGATATGGAGCTTCTTTTTGTCATGTATGACCAAAACAGGGCCAGGTAAGGACTTGAGGGAAGACATAATGTGATTCAACTTAGGTGGCAGAATTTTAATGTGAATTAGAGAGAATATCAAAATTCATGGCAGATATGTGTAGAGTGAAAGATCAGAGAAAAGAAACAAACATGTTAGGTGGCTAATAGTTGTTTGGCATTGTGCCAAGTGCTTTACAAATATTATCTTATTTGATATCCACAACAACCCTGGGATATGTTTGCTATTATTATTCCCATTTTGTAGTTGAGGACCTTGAGGCAAACAGTAGTTTGCCTTGTCCAACATCGCATAGTAAGTTTCTGTGGATGGATTTGAACTCAGGTCTTCCTGATTCCAGGACCAGTATGCCTTGGTAGAAGCAAGCACCCTAGCATACCCTGGATGGCTGTTAGCACAGGTGCTTTGATCTACTTTTCTAAAGGAAAGCAACTCAAAAAGGGGTCAGCAATCTTACTTTAATCAAGCATATTTCATTTATCTAGTTCAGGAGGAAAAAAGTTAATACCCTAAATTTCAGAGAATATAAACAGAAATTACAAGCAGACAAAAAATACAGACAGAGAAAATAACATAGTTGAACAGACAGGGTTTCTTGCTGTCTGACCATCGCATGCTTACATAGTTAGTCACCAGAGGGAGAAGCACCAACATCTGGGTTTTCAAAGTTCGGGGGCTCAACAGCTGCCCTGAGTCTCATCTGGCCAAATCACACAACTCTTTCCAAAGTGAGCCCCAAAGCAAAACCTCACCTCAGAGATAAATATAGCTCTCTCCAGGGTCAGAGAACATCACAACCTTCATGACCCACTGCCTAATACAAAGTAACAACGTGTGGGTGTTCCTGAAAAAGAAACTTCCCCTAAGCAAGCTTCTGCTCTACCCTTCAGCAAACTCATCCCACCACAGGCTTCATGTTGCCACCTTCGGTCTATTAGGGGGCAAAACATATTTTCAAGTCATGGAAGGCCTACCAATTTACTTAGGCTTATTAAGGGGGCAGGGAAGACCTCCAATTTCCTTTACCATTACACTGTGCCTGCATTAAAGTCAGGCCATAGACATTTATTAGCTGTGTGAACTTGGACAAGTAATTTAACCTCTATCTATGTCAGTTTTCTCACCTTTATAATGGGGACATTAATAGCACCTACCTTATGGGGATTTTTTTATAAGGATAAAGTGAAATACTATTTGTAAAACACTTTGCTCTGTGCTTAGAACCTAGAAGGTATTTAATATATGCCTCTTCCATCTGCCTTCCCTTCCAGGCCCCCAAGTGCAGATCAGAGCCACACTTGACATAAGAGAAACCCTTCTGATGACCATCAGAAGTAAAGAGCATTTACTGGCAATCATAGAGGAAGCAGATATCATTTTTAAAGAACTAGAGCATATATTTCACCATTTGCCATTTGATCAACCTGTTTCTTTCCTCTTGGTGCATTTGATGTGGGGTATTGTTGAGAGGCCTGTGTATGGGAGTGTGGGTGTGTGCATATGGGCAGGAGGGTTAGACCAGATAACTCTTTTCTGGTAATATCTGCTAGGCATGTCTGCTCTTTAACCCCCTCCTTCCCGCCTTGAGAAAATCAAATTGAGGGTTCAACTCTGAAAGAGAATAACTATAGGTGTCGGGATGCTGAGATTTTAGATATTAATAAGTAGGGTTGGGGCGGCTAGGTGGCGCAGTGAATAGAGCACCGGCCCTGGAGTCAGGAGGACCTGAGTTCAAATTTAGCCTCAGACACTTAACACAAAAAACTAGCCGTGTGACCTTGGGCAAGGCACTTAACCCTAACTGCCCTCAAAAAAACAAACAAAAAAAATAAGTAGGGTTGTAGTTACTCAAGAATGTTGATTACATTACATTCTGCAAGGGTCTTTTAATCTTTTGAGATGATATTGTGTGAGATGAAAGAGTTCAGAGTCTGAATCTAGGGTCAGAAAAGGTCTTTATTCTTTCTCATGAGAAAGGACTGTGCCCCTGTTGCCCACATGGCAGCAGAGCAACAGGTAGAAGCCAGCCCATGGTTATATAATCTTCTAATGTAGAAACCCAGCCTCCCCAACTGGCCTTCACTCTTATTGGTAGGGGGGCTGACCCACAACCTAAGCCCGGGAATCTCTCTGAGACAAAGGACCTGGAAACATGTGGGAATACAATGAAAGCAGTCTTAACCTTATTTGGCATATCTTCTGCTGAGTTGGCTCTGGGGGAGGGTCTCCATTGCTCTAAGCCCCAGATTACTTGAAGGTCAGGTGACCTAAACCTAGGCTTAGTGAATACTGAAGCCATTCTAGATTTGAGTTTTCAGAATGGGGAAACTTCACTATAAATTATCTTTCACAATATATTCCTTTAGCTTACATGAAGTTGGAAAGAAGATAAGAATATTAGGAGGAAAGAAGTTTCTACCCAGAGTGGGATTTTGTATATCTTAAAAATGATAATAAATGAGTCAAGATAGAATGGCAACAGGTACTAAAAGTATTACTGAATGAGGAGTGGGGGTTACACAGATACTTTTGCAAAAAGAAAAGCAGTTGTCTTTGCCAGAGAGAGTAGTGTGTCAAAGTATGGAGGGATAATAGATGGAAAGCTTTACCAGCCTGAGTTGACTACGCCTTTGTGGTACATACAGAGACTAATTTCTGAGTATTCCAGCTTGTCATGTCAAAACTAGTTTTCCATATACCATTGATCATGTGAACTCAGCAGCAATAGCATCATAGTTCTAAAACTGGAAGTCAGAGTTTACTTAGCATAGTACTTGCATTTAAATATGAGAAGCCAAAGGCCTAGAGGACTTAACTGACTTGTACTTATAGCTTCATATAAAAAGTAAGCAACAGAATGAATATTTCAACCCAGGGCTGGTGACTCTAAGCTTACTTCTCCAAGTAACATTTCCTTTACATTGTGTGCCATAATGAAAATAAATGCTTAACCACAATGCCTATCTTAGAAAAAAAAAGATTTTTTTCAGTGTTACAATTAAATCTGCTTCTGTAGTTTCCACTCATTTTTATTAGCTCTATCTTCTATGAGTCAAGCAGAACAGACAATCCCTCCTCCAGATGAAGATTTTTCAAATACGTGAAGATAGCTATCTCTTGTCCAAAGCTTTATCTTCCCCAAACTCAGAATCCCTATTTCTGTGATCACAAGGTAATAGAATTTAAAATTGGAGAGGATATTGGAAATCAAAAGATCAGAGAATCATATATTTAAAACTATTAGGGTATATAGAGGCTATCTACATCTCATTTCACAAATAAGGACACTAAGATCCAAAGAGACTTGCATGACCATGGTCATCCGAGGTACAAAGGGAAGAGGCAGAAATATGCCATTCAGAATCCTCAGTTTGCACATGGAGAAAGCATGGCTTGAAGTTAATTGACCTGCCTCAAATCACACATCATAAAGAGCCTAAGCCAAGGTAACAATAAATGTCCTGCAGCTCCAATTTGGTGCTCTTTCTACTCTGCCATCCTCTTTTCACCAATATTCTTATCCTGAATATACTTCAATTGGTCAATATGCTTCCAAAAATATCTTACTCAGAAGGAAACAAAATACTTGATTTAAGTTCTGACCAGGGCAGAGTATAGTGGGACTATTTCTTCTCTGTTGGATATTATACCTCCATTATGCCTCACTCTGATAATAGCATAATACAAAGAATGCTGGATTTGCATTAGGAGACCTGAACTCCTAGCTTTGCTCAGATATTCATTAGCTTTAAAATCTCTTAGAACTTCAGTTTCTTCATGTGTAAAATATAGGCAATTATCATAATTGCACCACCTACCTCTGAATGTTGTTGTGATGAAAGCTTTTTTGTTATTTTTAAAGTACTACTTAATAGCCATCTATTATAATTTATTTGACACCCAGAAAAAAGAACTTTACATTTCCCTAAATCCTGAACTTGTCATTACCACAACATCCTCATAAAGCCTGTGGGTCACAGGGTAGGCTGTTAGGCTCTTCATATAATTCTATTCTCAAGAATTATTTATGTTTAAAGAAACTACCTTATTGAGACATTCCTAATAAAACTTCCAAATGTCACTACTGAGAAGCTATTATTAACTCAAGTTAATTTGTATTAAGTTTGTGACAACATTTTATGTGACCACTTGGAAAACCAAATTAAAGGACATGATCAATTTCCAATGCTTCAAATGGTGACTCTAAAGACTAGACACCCAGTCAAATGAAGGACTTGAGTTTGGAAATAATTAATCACTGCCCAAAGATAACAAAAAGAGAGAATCCTGGACAGTTAAACACCATTAAAGCTACCAAAGGAAAGATTCTTCCATAAGCTGCTCTCCCAACTTCTTGAACCATACCATAGTTGTTTATCCTAAAACCTCAGAGAAAACCTAGAATTCAGAAACGGAAATTTGTTCCATGCCTGTGTCTAGTCCTTCTGATTTCATAGCTCTTCCAAGAACCTCCATTTAATGAGGGCATCCAGGTCAGTTATTTCTCATCTCTCTTCCAGCTATACTCTTGACTTCCTCTACCAGGCTCTTATGATCAGGTACTTTTTCCTCCTCTGGCCTCAGACTCATGTAGAAACTGATATTTTACCAACTATTTAAAACCTGTAATTGTTGACTGTTCAGAATCTATACATATGGATCGTGAGAGTGGAAGATTACAGGTGAAACTGCATTGTGCTAGCTACTCCTCATGTGACCTGTCTCCAAGGAAAGACTGAAATTTATTAGATGCTGCACCATGCTAATGATGGCACTAGATTCAGCAATCATAAGCTACTTACCAGTAGATCCTTCTACTGAATTGACAGTTTTGATACGAGCCCCAGACATCTGGTGGTTCTCATTGATTTTGGAGGCTCCATGCAAATGATGCAGCTAATTAAGTTATTTGGAATAGTGAGTTCATGAGAAGTAGTCTAAGCAGAAGCATTTAAATCCCAATAGCCTATCTCCTCTTGAGAGCTGGATTTGATGCTGCTGAATCTGATGTTGCCGTGTGTTTTGGGAAAGTGAGACTGTTGCTTTGCCAACTGGTACAGCTAGGTCTGTTCTAGCTGTGGAATGACATGCTGTATAGACCTCTATAGGTGGTCCCTTCAAGTCAGATTTGAGGCAAATAGGAATGGTGGAAAAAGATCACACTGTCACTACCTAAGCTATCCCTGTTCCGACTACCTGTAAAGATAACTGGATGGCTTAGAATGGTCATGCCCTTCATGGGAGATTCCAGTATGACCAAGTTTATCTGTTTAAGATACTTAATAATAGATTATGGGTTGGCAGCAGTAGTGCCAGCCCTCCCAGCTGAGATTGGTAACATATTCCATGCCACCTGGACTTAAGCCCTTTAACTTTCTCTTATATCCTTGATCACGCATCCTCATTTTTCAGTGAAAAGCCATAGTGGTTAACAGAGACCATACTGACTGGGGTTCTGTGGGCAGCCATATTATTGGTGATAATGCTGCTGATATACTCTTCCAGTTGGTCAATGATCATTGGAAAGGCTTTAAAGTTGTCATTGGTGGGTCTAGCCAGAGTAATTATTCTTTCAGGACAATTACTTTCTGGGATATTGATATGAACACCACTCTCTTCAAACATCTTCTTGACCAATTCTCCTTTTTTACAGTAATACTTCCAACTTCCTTTCCACGAGACATTTAATCTATTTTCAACCACACTGGTATCTATGTTGAACAGTGTTTTGGGGATTTGGAGTTTGTACAGTGGTCAAGTCTTTGTTTACTCATGGGAGGACAAGGATAAGGTAAGCAAAAGAGGGAAATAATTATTATGACTAGAGACTGGGAAAACATGAGAAAGTACTGATACCAATAAGGTTTGAAGCTATCAGTATCAGTTTACATGGAGTAAAAGATATAAGAAGTTTTTGTTTGTTTTGTTTTTCCAATTTCATCATACAAAGTCTGTAATATCTCCACTCAACTTTTAAAGTCCTACTAGGTAATCAAAGGACTCTTTGCCCAGTTAGTTGAAAAGAGCGAACAGTAGATTTTGAACTGATGATTAACTTATGAAATTATGAAATAGAAGTAGACATGTCTGGTTCTTTGGGTACTTTTGGAAAGTACCCAAAGAACCAGAATGGCAGCAGGAAATGGGGAAGATATCACACTCTAATAACCACAGTAGGTGAAAGACCAAAAAACAAAGAAAATACAAAGACAAGCAATGAAAAGTGATGATACAGAAGCAAATAATGGAGGGGGAAGACCATATAAGATTATGAAGGAGGCAGGCATCATGAGGAAGAGGGATGGAGAGGAGATTATTAATTGCCCATGTAACAATGCATTAAAGTTGGGAGCACTTGAGCAGCACTAATCCTTAGGAGAGGGAAGAGGGCTCAGAGCGTAGAAGTTTGAGATCTTATTTTTTATAGAGATTTTTAATTGGGGAGAAACAGAACAAATCTTATTCGTACAATTTTGGGATTAGTTCATTAATATATTCCAATAATCTCAAGGTTATTGATAAAATTTCAAAGTCATCATTTCAAAGTTATCAGTACTTTTTAAAGTTCTATTTTTCTGGAGCTGTGGAGATTTGGATTTTGTCTGGAATTTGCATATCATAGAACCAAAACTTTGACAAGTAGTGCCTAGATGGCTTCTTCTGATTTAGCATATATTACTATGATGTGAATTTTGGTACTACATGATATAATTGCAAATTATGATCTTTTGATCTTTGGGACAGTTTATACTTGACTTTTAGGTTCCCTATTATAATCCCACTTCCTAATAATGCCCTTTTTACTGGCTATCTATAAAGCTTACTTACTTTATTGATTAGAAGGAGGGTAGTGGTCAGGAAGAACAGAAAAAAAATGATTCATTTTTAATATAACATTAAATGAAGTTGTGAGTTTGCCTACTAGATTTGCAACCAAATCTTCCCATCTCTAAATCATAGTCTAGTGTGATGAGAAGTATTCCAATAAACCTCCTGCATCCAAATAGATGAAAATGCTTTGAAAAATTGAAGTGGAGATCAATTACCAATCACTGTACATTTTCAAAATAAGGCCTCCTTCTGTTCCCTCGTGGGAAAGATCAATCAACAATAATAAAACACAACAGCTCAATATTGTCTGAGTTTATAAAGCAGATTTGTCTAAGATCCAAAGCTATTTCCTGATATTATTCCATCAATTCTCACAGTGCATATCCAAAGAATAAGAGCTAGGTTAAAAAGAGAGACTGAAGCCATAATAGTATTATCTTTACTGCTCATGTACCCAACGAAAGCCCTCTAATGGTCTCTATATCAGTAGCTGGAAATAATAGCCAAAACAACAAATGGAATCACGATAAATGAAGACCTCACCTAGCCGTAAAAGAGGCCCATATCTGTTCTGATTAAATTTAATAGGTAGAAATGTAATGTCTTATACCTTTGTTAAAATTGTCAGCCACATCAATGTAAGGAGGATTAACAAGGATCAGACTGAAATAAGATCTTTAGTTTTATTGGACTGCAAGCTCAATTTGAATCAACAATTTGATTTGGAGGCTTAATATGATATTCCATTTTCATTAAGAAAGGACCTGATATGCAGAAGAAGGAAGACAATAATGCTGGTATCCTCTTCTCTGCTTAAATTGGAAATGATTTCTTGTCATGGATGCCATATTTGAGGAAGAATTTTGATAATCTATAGACATCTAAAAGACATAAAATAAACAGGATAGTGGTGGGGGACTAGAAACTATGCTATATGAGTATGCATTGTAAGCCCTGGGAACTAGTAGAGGAATCAATATGTACAGTTTATAGAAAATTATATATCAGCATGTACAGTGCACTATGCATAGGTTAGAATCTATCATTTTATTCAGGGGATTTGCTCTATGAAGTCTGGATTCAGTCAAAGGGCCACACCCGAGGACCTAGAGGCCCACATGTGGCCTCAAAGCTACAGGTCCCCTATCCCATAGACCTATAAATTGCCTTCCATAATAGTTGTACCCCTTTACCTAAGAGTGAGCAGAGCTAGGAATACAAATTATTCAACAACAATAGTACAAAATAAACAACTTTGAAAGACTTAAAAAAATCTGGTCAATGTAATTGTCAATCATAATTCCAGAGGGCATAAGATGAAGCATGTTGCTAATCTCCTGAAAAACAGGTGATTCATTCAAGATATTTAATGATACAACTTTTTTGGTCATGGACAATGTAAAGATTTGGGTTTTTGCTTCAGTATTAAAAATTGTTTTAAGGATTTTCTTTTTTCTTTTTTTAAATTAGGGACAATAGGAGAGAGAGAAAAGAAATGTTTGTTAAAAAAAAAACCACTATGAATGTTAAACCTGGAAAAAAACAGTCTTTGGATATCTGTCTTACAAAAGTTGTAACAGGGAAAATGAAATAAATTTGTTTTGCTTTAACCATGGAGGAAAGAACTAAGAGTAATGGGTGAAAATTTTCAGAGAGGTAGTTGAATATAAGGGGGAAGAAAATTATTAGATCTGCTGGCCATTAGTGGAATGAGCTGTCTTAGTAGAGAATCAAATATTAACCACTAGAGGGCTCCAAACCAAAGCTTGATATGCCTCATATATAGCAATATTACGTTTTTCTTGTTATGGATGGGGTGGATTTTATTACCTCCTAAGACTCCTCCAGTTCAGATTACATGATTTGTGTGTCTCTGAAAACCAACAGGAACTTGGTTTATTTTCAACTAAGCATTTAGTTATACTAAAAGGAATCAGGTATTCAAACTTCTACCTGGAAGAGCAGTCTAGGAGATATAAAGTCCTCCATTCCCTTTCCTTTTCCTTTTCCTTATTTTTTGTCCCCCCCATTTATCCCCTTCCCCTTGACTTATACAGAATCACAGAATTTCTATATTACATATTCTCTTTTATGTCTATATTACATATGAAACCAAATAAATTATCAGCCACCATCATTTTGTAGAAATAAGGGAGAAACCCATTAGCTGTCAAAGCATCCAATTCCACTTTGGAACAGCTCTAATTATTATCGATTTTCTCTTATATCAAATACAAAATTTCTCTTTTGCAATTGGCTCCTATTGCAAATGCTGTTCCCTATAGGGCCAAGCAGACCAAGTTCAATTCATTTCCACATGTCATGACTCTCCACATCCTCTGCAAAGTGCTTTTTTACTCCAAGCTAAGCATCTCACATAGCACAAATGTTTCCTTTGCAATAGCAATTTCTTTTACCAGGATTTTCTTCTTTGTATCCTTTCCAGTTTTCACTGATTTTCCTAAGATATGGCTATTCAACAGTACCCAGTTCTGTATGTGTTCTTCTAAATGGCATTAGTATTACCCCTTTTTATTATGATTTTATTAACATTACCTAATATGATTTTTTATGTCTTTTACACTATTGACACTTAAAAAATCAAGACAGATTACTGTCTAGGCATACATCTCTACTTGGTGGCTTATTTTTAATGTTTGTTCTCAAGAAAGGTTATGCTAGAAATAATTTGCACAGAAAGAAAATGTGCAATGTCTATACAAAGTAAATATGAAATAATGGAAAGGGTGAGAACTAACAAATGGAGAAGAGGAGTTGGGGAAGTTTGTAGTACTTAAGCTGAGTCTCAGCTAAGCAAAAGATTCCAAGAAATGGAGGGGAGAAATATAGAAGGCAAAGAAGACAGTCTTTGTGAAGGCATTGATGAAGAAGACAGAGCAATGCATGAAGAGAATAAAAATCAGTTCTAGTTGACTCAAAGAGAATAAATAGGTGAAATAATATGACATTATTCAGAAAATCCAGGCTAGGACTAGATTTTTAAGGTCTTTGAATGGTAAACAGAGAGATTTGTATTTTTATAAGAGATAACAGGAGACACTGAAACTTCTTAGGGAGAAGAATGATATCACTGGAGCTTTGCTTTAGGAGTATTCATTTTGTAGTACTATAAAGAATTAGAGAGGGCAGAGATTGCAGATGGGTAAGGGAGAAGGTTTGTTCAAGGTGTCTGTATGAAGAGAGAGAATGGGGAAAATTCAAAAAGTTCTTTGAAGATATAATTGGATATTGACTGGATTAGGAGGAATTAGAGAAAAGTCAGAGAAGGATGAGCTGGTAGACCTGGTTAAATCAAATCATGATCAGTTACTCAATCAAGAAACATTTATTAAGCACTTATGGTCTTCCAAGGTAAGCTCTGGAGATGCAAAGAAAAGCAATAAATAGCCTTTTCTCTCACAGAGTTAATATTTTAATGTGCAATATGAAGTATAAATAAGTAGGTATATGCAAGACTTATAGTTTGATAAAAGGTCATTCAGAGGAGAAGTTTTATCAGCTGAGGTTATAGAAGGATGCAAAAGGACCTTCTGCAAAAGTTGAGATTTGAGCTGAATCCTGAAGAAAATAAAGAAAACTAAGAAAGGAGGAAAGAAAACACGCCAGGAGGAGAGAAAAGCTATATGGAGGGAGAGCAGGTACATAGACACAAAATTAGGAAAAGGAGTGTCGAATGTGAAGGAAAGAAAGGTAGATAATATGGCTAAAGCATGGAAGGTGTAGAGGTGATTAAAGTGAAAGAGACATGGGAAGAACCCAGGTTAGGAAGAGGTTTAAGTTTCAAATCCAAAATATCTTAGCCTCCTATACAGACAACCTCCATAGAAATTTAGGAAGATAACTTTTGTTTGTTTGTTTTAGGAAGAATATATATTGAATCATGTTTTTGATATTCTGAGTTAGAAATGATCATGATATATCCACATGGAAAAATCCACCTTGCGGTTGGTGGTATGAAGATTTTTTAAGGTACGAGATGAGGTTTGGCTATGTAGATTAGGAATAATCTGAATAAAAGTTGATTGATAAATCCAGATAATCATTAAATCATTAGTGATGAATATATGAAAAGAGAAGAGACAAATGTCAAGAAATCCTTATGGTTCATCTAGACAAGGGAAATAGAACTTGGATAACAATCAATCAAAGCAGGAGAAATTGATGTGTAATGGAAGAAAGGTGAAAGTCTAGAAAGTGCAATTGAGGAGCAAGGTCTCCTTCTTATCTTTGAAGTATGTCAAGGGGAATGAGAGAAGGTATATTAAGCAGTGGGGAAGTTGAGTATAAATATACTATCTTCAAAGGAAAGCAAAGTTCCCATGCTTGGGAGAAGATAGAGAACATGAGAGCAAGTTGTGTATTGTGAACATTATTAACAATAAAATAGGATTGCAGAGGGCACAATGGAAGAATGTATTAGGCACATTGTCTGGAGTTGGTGAATGGAAAAGAGAGAGAGGGAAGAAATAAAGTTATTTTGCCCAGACAACTTAGAATCTGAAGAATCCAGAGAGGAGGAAGAGGAGCTAGCTAGCCCTAGAACAACAAATTGTCATACTGTTCCCAATATTTAGAGCACAAGTATCTAAATGTGCAAATTTCATATTAATGTGAGGGTCATGGGTATAAAGTAGAATCCTATGCTAATATCAATTTGTGGTCAGGAGGTCTGATAGTGAGAGGCTGGTCTGTGTGTCTTTGCTAGTATAGATCAACTGTTTCACCCATTCTCCCTTAACCAAAAGAAAAGCTAATTTTCCACTTAAAAGTGGTATATGTTATCACCTTTTAGGTGATAGGTTAACAGAGGAGGAATTTGTAAGTCTCTTTGTCCCTGGGCCAATCCAGGAAGTCAAGTGGTTTGGTGCTCTGTCATAGAGCATCTTTCTTAGCTGTAGGTCAGCCACAAATTTAATGATAAGTCAATTTATACCTTAATGAAGGACAGTGATAAAAATGTTAATAGAATAGCTCCCTGTAGTGGAGACCTTCTTCCATGGTGACCTCAAAGAGCTAATAACTACTGTGTCAGGAGCAACATTTGTTTTAAGTAGGTTTAACTAATCTCTCTTAAAAAGGGCAAGGATGTCATCCTAAGATATGGTTGATATGAGAGAATAGGGCTTGAACTATTGGCATTTCTTCCTTATTGCCTGATGCAATAGTTAGTATATTTGAAGTTTAGGAATATTTCCACTGTCACATAGAATATATTTCTGACCAATTGTTGCTGCTATACTGAATGTGGAGTTAGAGAAATAATCTATCTTACTTAGTAATTTTATACTTTTTAATCTCTTTTTTTGCAAGTAAGTTTGAATTTTATTGTGTTTGAGCATTTCAGTATATTTGATTCTGAGTACTGGCCTAAACTAAGCCTCAAATTTAAAAAAACACAAACAAAAAATAATTACTCTTTAGATCTATTCATTAAAAATAGTTTTAAATTGATATAATTGTATTGCAGTACAGTGCACACCCATCCATCTTGTCTATGGGAATCATATGAGATATTTTGTATTTCAACAAAATCTGAGTAAGCAATATGTACACAGTTGCCTAATTTGTCAGTCTAGTAATCCATCAAAAGGGGAAATAGATGAGATTAGAGGAAATATCATAAGAAGTAGACACGAAAGAAATATTACTATAGAGAGAAGAATCAAGAAATGTTCCTCAGCAAAAGATGAAGACTCGAAACGCAGTAGAGTAGCTCTGAATTCGGAACAAATAGCATAAGCAGAATGGAGCTCAGTAATAATCAGGGATGACATCATAATTTTCTGGAAGGCCTCATAGTACTTTACGCAGTGCTTGGCATACAATGGAAGTGAAAAACACTTGTTGATGAATAGATTTCATTTGAGTCTGTGATATATGTTGTTCAATACAAAGGATAACCCAGAGTTAGCAAGAGTCAATTCAATTACAATCTGTTTTCTACCATGCATAAATACTAATACAATGGAATGTTTTTTTTCTTTTTTTT
>CM053599.1:77768182-77789096 GCA_028646575.1 Pseudocheirus occidentalis
CTACTTTTCCTTTTCTCCCATTACAATTCCTTTCTTCCCCTTAATACTTTTTTTTAACTCTTCAGATTAGTTTATTTCTACCCACACCCTCTGTGTACATCCCTTTTAAGTGTCACAATATTTATACAAATTTCAGTACTGACAGATATCTACTTCTCATAAAGGAATGTAAACTGTTTGTTCTTATTGAGTCTGCAGTTATGTGCATGTGTGAGCATCTTTGTGTATATATGTATGTGTGAGTGTATGTTTTCCTTGTTTACCTTTTTATGTCTTTCTTGCATCTTGTAAGTAGAGGTCGAATTTTCCATTGAGCTCAGGCTTTTTCATAAGGAAAGTCTGGAAGGCCTTTATCTCACTAAGTGGCCATCTCTTTGCCTGAAAGACTATGGTCAGTCTTGCCGAGTAGTTGATCCTTGGTTGCAGGCCTAGCTCTTTTGCTTTACGAAATATGGCATTCCATTCTCTACAATCTTTTAATGTAGCAGCTGCCAAATCCTGTGTAATCCTGACTGTAGTTCCACAATATTTGAATTGCTTCTCTTTTGCTGCATTCAGTATTTTCTCCTTCACTTTGTAGCTCTAGAGTTTGGCTACAATATTTCTTGGAGTTTGCAATTTGGGATCTCTTTCAGGAGGAGATCGGTGGATTCTTTCAATAACCATTTCTCCCTCTGATTCTAGGACTTCAGGAGAGTTCTCTTTAACAATCTAAATGCTGTCCAGGCTGGTTTTTTTCATCATGGCTTTCTGGTAGGCCGATAATTCTTAGGTTATCTCTCCTGGATCT
Source organism: Pseudocheirus occidentalis (assembly GCA_028646575.1). NCBI lineage: Eukaryota > Metazoa > Chordata > Mammalia > Diprotodontia > Pseudocheiridae > Pseudocheirus > Pseudocheirus occidentalis. The sequence goes on from CM053599.1 coordinate 77,768,973, forward strand.
GTTTTCCAGGTCAGGTTTTTTTTTTGAGTGAGATATTTTGTACTTTCTTCTAATTTTTCAATCTTTATGTTTTGCTTAACTGACTCTTGTTGCATCATAGAGTCCTTAGCTTCAATTTGTCTGATTTTAATTTTTAGTGAATTATTTTCCTCAGCTAGTGTTTGGAGTTCCTTTTCCATATGTTCATTTTTCATTTTCAGGGAGGTATTTTCTCCAGTTAGATTTTGGACCTCCTGTCCTAGTTCTCCAGTTTTGCTTTTCAAAGATTTCATTTCTTCAATAAGATTTTTTTTTCCAATTTGGTCACTACCTCTCCAATTTTATTTTTAAAATCTCTTTTGAGATCCTCCAAGAAGGCTCTTTGGCTTGAGACCAATTTGCATTTCCTTCTGTGGTCTCCAGTGTGAGTATAGAGTCCATGTTGCCTTCTGAATTTGTATTTTCTTGCTCACTATAAAAAGATTTGATGGTCCTAGCCTTTACAGTTTCCTTCTTTCCCATTGTGAGCACCTATGTTCTGGATTTTTGGAGTGGATATCCGCTTTTGGGGTGCCACAGTCTTGAGCTTCTCAGGTCGGGAGGTTATGCCAATACATTTGACAATCATAATGAAGTGGATGTATATTTACAAAAATATATAAATTACTGATATTAATAGAAGAGGAAATAAAATACTTAAATGACCCAAAGTTAGAAACTAAGAAATTTAACAAGCTATCAATGAACTTCCTAAGAAAAAATCCTCAGGACCAGATGTATTCACAAGTAAATGCTACTAAATAATTAAAGAACAGTTAATCTTAATACTATATAAATTATTCAGGAAAAATAGAGTCATATAATTTTTATTTTTTAATTGTAGACTCAAAACAAAATCATATCATAAATTTAAATATTGAAACAAATATAAAGAAAGAAGAAGAAACATATCATGTGCATAGCAGAACATGAGAGGATTCAAAATATGTAACAATAAATTTTCATTTCAAGAAAGCCTGTATGTTGTGTTGAGAATTGTCCATCTTTTATGTGCTTCCTTGTAAGTTTTCTTTTGACTTCTGTTGTGCTCTGTTTTACTTTGCTTTTTTCCCTCTCTCCACTCCCACCAGAGGGCTACAATATAATTTAGATATGTTTCTCTATATTTATAAATACATACATATATGTGTTTATATGTATGTATGTATGCATTCACATATACATACATATGCACACTTATACATCCATATGTAAGACATAAACTTCTCCAAACATACTCTACTCCTGACCTTGGTTTTTGTTTTTGCATATATCTTATCTCATAGCCCCCTGCCCCTTCTACTTTACTTCTACCCACTACCTTGCCCTCCTATTACTTGCCTACCCTGCTTCAAATATCCCTCCCCATCATCCTGTTCCCATAAATTAAAAAACACTTCTAGACTACCCTTTTACCTGATCCTCCATTTTCCCCTCTAAAGATTCATCCCTTGTCCTCTTCCCCTTCCCTATGCCCCTACTCTTTTATTTCTTCTGAATTTAGAACACTTTTATACTTTCTAAATATAAATATATTGGTTCCTCTTAAACTCATTCCTGATGAAAGTAGGTTATCAGAACTTCCAGCTGTTCTCCACCATATAATTACTCTGTATACATTCTTCCTCTTGAACTTCATTTGTATAAAATAATTACCCTTTTAGATGTCCCTAAATGGTTTTACTTTAAAAATTAATATCATACTCAGATTTATCCCAGTATTTCTTATGAGCTACCAAATTATTAATAAGAATATTAGACATACATCTTGCATTTACATATTCAAAACATAAAACGTCTGTCCTAATGAATCCCTTATAATCAGTCTGTGGTATCTGCCTTATATTTCTCTTGGTTCTTGTAGATTGAATCTTCTATTAAAGTCAGGATTTTTTTTGACAGTCTTGAAAGTCTGATAGTTCATCAAACGTCCATTTTTTCATTCAGGATGATACTTAACTTTGAAGGATATGATATTTTTGGTATGATGTTTTATTCATCTGGTTTAAATACCTCTGGTTCTTCAATGTTTAGGTCTTGAGTAATTCTAATTGTGGAACCATCATATTTGAATTGTTTTATTCTCCATGATTTTAATATTTTATTCTTAAGATTGTGCTTTTGGAATTTGACTTTGATATTGCTATGAGTTTTCCTTTTAGGATCTCTTTGAAGTTGTGATGGAGGGATTATATTCTGTTTCTACTTCCTCCCTTGTTCTAATGCTTCTGTACAATTTTCTTTAAATATGTCTTCATTATTGTATCAAGATAATGTTTTTGATCATTACTTTCAGTTAGTCTTACTATTTTTATATTTTCTCTTCTTCATATATTCTCTGAATCTGTTGTTTTTCTTATAAGATGTTTCACTTTCTGTTCTATTTTTTCATTATTCATATTTTGTTTAATTATTTCTTGACCTCTTATAATTTTGCTGGCTTCACTTTGGCCAATTCTAATATTCAAGTTGTCATTTTATTTTTTAAGATTCTGCATCTCCTTTTCTAATTGATTGACTTTCCTTTCATATATTTCTTCTTTTATTCTTAGATCATTCTTATTTTCTTTTTAGTTTTTTCTCCATCTCTGTCATTTGATTTTTGAAGTCTTAAAAAGATCTTCTATGAATGCTTTTTGGTCAGAGACCATTTGAAATTATTCTTTGGGGGTTTCTTTACTTTAGTATTCTCCTCTGAAGATGAACTTTGGTTATCTCTATTCCCATAATAGCTTTCTATGGTTGGATTTTTTCTCCTTTGCCTGTGGATTTTTTTTTTGGTGGCAATAGTTTAGTTATCTGCAATGGTACCTCTTGTCCCAGATCTTCAGTTCTCACCTCTAGCCTGGAAGCAAAGTCAAACCTTCAACCTCCTGAAAGTGCTCTCAAGCCAGGGATTTTCTGTCTCACTGCTTCTGCACTAACTGGGAAAGTGCTAGAATCTTCTTGTCCCCAGTCTTCACAGAACAGCTGGGTTTGGAGTTCCTTGTCAGCATGTTGTCAGCATGTTGTCAGCATGATGGGCAGGGGTCTTTGAATCAGGGTAGGCAAGTAATAGGAGGACAAGGTAGTGGGTAGAAGTAAAGTAGAAGGGTCAGAGGTTCCCTCAGGCCTTCCTGGGCTCAGATGCCCAAGTCACTTCCCTAACCCCGGGGTAAAAGCTCTTGTGACTGGGGTTGAGGCAGCCTCTCAAACGAACTAAACTCAGGCTTAGCAGATTGTTGTTAAAAAGGAACCTAACCTGGAGATGTTTATTCTTCATAGGACCAAATCTTGTCCTGGGATTTTTCTTCAGATATTCTCGAGTTGTCCCAGGAAGATCCCAAGTTCTCCTGTTATTATTTATATCTGCCCACACTTTGTTCTACCTAAGGTGCTATTTACACTTTTTTGTGGGGGGAGAATCTTGGGAGCTTAAATTTTTTTCTAACTTACTTCACCATCTTCCCAGAATATGCTCTCCATTTTTATACAAATATTTTTAATACAAATATTATGCTGTTATCAAAAACTTGGAAAAGCTAAAATACAGAAAGAAAATTGTAGACCAAATACCCTAATGAATATTCATGCAAAAATTGTAAATAAAATATTAGAAAAGATATTACAGCAATATATCATGAATAGCACATACTATGACCAAGTAAGATTTACACCAGAATGCAGGGTGGTTCAATATTAAGAAAACCACCAACATAACTGACCATTATAAATACATAAATAGCAAAATCAACAGAAATCACACAATTATCTCAAGAAATGCAGAAAAAGGTTTTGACAAAATACAGCACCCATTCCCATTAAAAAATCAAAACAAAACTAGAAAATATAGGAATAAAGGAAGCTTTCCTTAAAATGATAAGCAGTATCTATCTAAAACCATCAACAATCATTAAATGTAATGCCAATTAGCTAGAAGCCCTCACAATACAATCAGGCATGAAGCAAGGATGCCCATTATCACCTCTATTGTTTAATAGTGACCTAGATATGTTAGATATAGCAATGAGAGAAGAAAAAAGTTAAAGAAATTAGAGTAGAAATGAGGAGACAAAATTATCAGTCTTTGTGGATGTATGTTATCCTTAGAAAAACGCTATAGCATCAACTAAAAAACTACTCAATATTATTAACTATTTTAACAAAGTTGTAGCATACAAAATAATCCCCCACAAACCATCAGCATTTCTATATATTACTGATAAAATTCAGCAGCAAGAGAGAGAAAGAGAAATTCCACTTAATATAGCTGTAAACAATGGAAAATATTTGGCAATCTACCTGCCAAAACAAACAGGAATTATATGATGACAATTACAAAACAGTTTTCATACATATGAAGTCAGATCTAAACAATTGGAAAAATGTTAATTGCTCATAGATTCATTAAGCCAATAAAGTAAAAATTATAATTCTTTCTAAGTTAACCTATTTATTCAGTGCCATATATATATATATATATATATATATATATATACATATATATATATGTGTGTGTGTGTGTGTGTGTGTGTGTGTGTGTGTGTGTGTGTGTGTGTGAATCATCAAAAAACTTACTTCATACAGTGGGAAAAATAACAAAATTTATCTGGAAGAACAAAAGTTCAAGTAGATTAAAGGAATCAATGAAAAAATGCAGAATAAGCTTCTTTAGCTAGCCATACCAGATCTCAAACTATTATAAAGCAGTAATTATCAAAACAAACTGGGCTGGTTGTAAATAAACTAGACTGAAATGTACTGCTGTATCAGTGGAATAGATTAGGTACAAATTACAATATACTAAATGACCTTAGTAATCTAGTATATGATAAACCCAATGATCAAAGCTTTTGGAACAAAAACTCATTAATTGACAAAAATAACTGCTGAGAAAACTGGATAGCAAAACAGTAGAAACAAAGTGTAGAATAACATCTCACACTGTATAACAAGATAAGGTCATAATGGGTGCATAATTTAGACATATGGATTGATACCCTGAGGAAATTAAGAGAGCATAGAATATATTTTTTTCTGTCAGATGCATGGATAAGAGAAGAATTTAGGGCCACATAAGAAATAGGGAGCATTATACAATGTGAAATAGATAATTTTGATTATATGTGCATGTGTGTATATGCAATTGCATACATAAAAAACAGGATAACCAAAATTATAAGAAAAACAGAAAACTGGTAAAAATTACAGTATCTCTGATAAAGACCTCACTTATTAATTATATAGAGAACTGAGACAAATTTATAAAAATACAAGTCATTCCCCATTTGATAAATGGTCCAATGATATGAACAAGCAGTTTTCAGACAAAGAAATTAAAGCTATCTATAGTTATACAAAAAACTGCTCTAAATCACTGTTGATCAAAGAAATATAAATTAAAACAACTTTGAGGTACTACATCCTATCAATCATAATGATGACAAAAAAGGAAAATGTTGGATGTTGGAGGGTGTAGCAAAACTAGAACCCTGATGCATTACTGAAGGAGTTATAAACTGATCCAACAATTCTGAAGAGCAATTTGGAATTATGCCCAAAGCCTAACCAAACTGTGCATACCCTTTGATCTTGTAATACCATTGCTAAGTCTATTTCCCAAAGACATCCCAAAAGGGGGGAAAAGACCTATTTGTACAAAACTATTTATAGCAGTGCTTTTTTGCATTGGCTAAGAATTAGACATCAAAGGGACACTCATCAATTGGGGAATTACTAAACAAGATGTGACTTATAATTGTAATGGAATATTATTGTGGTGTAAAAATGACAAACAGTATGATTTCAGAAAGAAAAATCCTAGAAATATTTACAATTACTGATGCATAGTGAAAGGAACAGAACCAGGAGAACATAGTGCAGTGACAGGAATATTATTCGCTGCAGAACTGTGAATGACTTAGCTGTTAGCAATACCTTGATCCAAGAAAATCCCAAAGCACTGATTATGAGGCATGCTATCTCCCTCCAGAGGAAGAACTGATATTAATTGAATAAAGACTGAAAAATACTATTTTCACTTTCTTCCTTTCATTTTTTTCTTTCATTAAAGTCTTCTTTTATAAAATGACTTATATGGAAATATTTTTCAGAATTGCACATGTGTAACCAGTATCTGATTTCTTACTGTATCAGGGATGGAGTAGCATAGAGAGTGAAAGAGAGATAGAATTTGGAACTCAAAATTTTCAGTAAAAGTACAAAAGTACCCCCCCCCCCAAAAGTAACGCCTTTTGAGGATACAGTGCATAAAATGTTAGCGGCTGTTATTACTCTCATGTTAAGCTATTCATGGTTTAAATAGGTATTACTATTAAGTAGCTAGTAAATATCTCCTACTGTTACTTCAAGCTATTAACAACTTAAATAATAAATTGATATCTTAATTAATTACTACATTCAATAATAAGTTAATATTTTAAAACAAAAAAATGGTTAGCCATAAAGGGAAGGAGAGATAAGGATTAAGTCTAATAGGTATGGACAGATCAAGAAAAGAGAGATGGGTGCATTGGTAGGCAGTAATAAAACAATCAATAGGCAAGGAAAGAATAAGAATTAGAGGCAGAGTAGAGATGATAGTAGTGGAAATCTGGTAGAAATGTGTGGGTGTAAAGGAAATATTTTAAAACATAATTTTATTTCCAAATGAAGAGTTTTATTATTTTAAGATAGCCTTGGGGGAGCTTATAAATTACTTTTCCTTCCATGCCCTGCTCCCTCCCAAACAAGTCTTTTCCTCCCCTCTCTAGCTGTTAGCACTCATTCTTGAAAATAGTTTGCATAACTTTGCATGTACTTTGAACTTACTCACTTGAAAATTTTATATATCCTAGCAAACTGTAAGATCCTTGAATTCAGAGATTATTTAGTATTTGACTTCACATCTCCAAGTCTTAGCTCAGTGCCTTGAACAGATCAGATATTTAATAGATATTTTTGAGGGGGTTGTTTTTTGCCTTTTTCATAGAAGGAAGATAGGGTAGTTAGGGTTAAGTGACTTGGCTAAGGTCACACAGATTGTTTTTTGTGCTATGTGTCTGAGACTGGATTTGAACTCAGGTCCTCCTGACTCCAGGACTGATGCTCCAGTCACTGCACCACTTGCTTGCCCTTAATACATATTTATTGGATTGGTTTGGATTGAACTGAACTGAAACTGAATTGAATGAAGGTAAAATCCCATAGTGGAAATATGGAAGTATAGGAATTTCCTTTTGAGAAAAGAGCAATTTCTTCTTCAGAGACTGGATCAAAGAAGGAGATAGATCAAGAGTGTGAGTGATTTTGAAGTAAGAAATAGGACAACAGAGGACACTTGTTGATTAGCTTCATTTTTTTTCCCATTAAGATCAGAGATCAAGTCCTCTGTTGAGAGGGAAGGGGAGAGGATGATGTAGAGGATTTTTTGTGAGAAGTGAGGTTTTGGAAAAGTTACCTTATGTTGTATGCTTACTTGATTATAGAAGAGAAAATAGTTGCCACTCAGAAATGAGGCCTTATTTAATATTATATACTATTATTTGTTGGTAGCTAGGTGGTGCAGTGAATAGTGTTGGTCCTAAAGGTTCAGAGAAGTAATGTCTTAACTACTATCACATAGCAAGGGAACATCAGTAGTATAACTAAATTACCAGGTTTTCTGTCTTCATTGCCATGTTTTTACAATTGCTTCACATAGTTGCATTTGAAATGTGGATGGGATTTGGAGGGGCATTAAAAAAAAGAAATGGAATTGCTAACTTGGTCATGAGCCTGAACAAATGTGTGGGAAAACAGGAGCAGAAGTCATATTTAGGCAAGTTGTTGAAGATCAGGTTACCCAAGTAAGTCAAGGTCAGAGAGTAGAGATATGTGAATGTCTGAATAGAGAATTTAATAGCCAATCAGTAGTAGTCAATAAGTCATTGACAGGGAGAATGGATGTGGAGAGAACCAGAATGGAGGAAGAGAAGACAATTGAACAGACACTTACACATTAAGATCCATTAATTGACATAGGGTGAGAAAAAATAGTGATGATGAAGGAATAAATCTGAGAGATATTTTTAAAAGAAAAAAACCAACAACAATTTGGCAACTATTTGGATATAAAATTTGAAGGAGAAAGACAAATCAAAGATGATTATGTAGTTTTGAGCCCAAGTTATTAGTAAGAATTAATTTTATTGACAAGGGGAAAGAGAATAAGAAAGGGAGCAGTTTTGATGCTAAGAAATGAAAACAATATGTTTAATATGACAGTACATATATAGCCTGTACTTGTAAGTAACAAGCCGAGATCCACTACCTACACAGTTTGATCTTTCATGCAGACTGTGCAAGGACAGAACAGAGAATTGAGAACTATAAAGATAGATTGTACACAGATATTACTGCATGTTTGATTTACTTTTTTACTTGCTGTTATGTTCATTGAACTGTCTTCCATTATTGTCTTGCTATAGCAAAATTATTGTTGTGCATATACGCTACTACTTATGATTAAGTTGTGACACACAGAGACACAAACACATCTATGTACCTACTGCTAGTGTTATTATTCCAGCAAACTAGCTTTGTTTTCTTAGTTATGCTAATTATTTTTTAATGCTATGGATATGCATAAACTTCCAAAATGGGTTTGGCTTATGTTTTGCATATGTCCTGCATGTAGTTAGGCATGTTTTCACTGTAGTATCCTCCCAGATGATGCCCTAGATGGTGCTATGTCTACTGCATGTACTATCAATGGGCATTTGTTTAATTTCAGTTTAAACAGTACCAAAGGTTGATTACTTGGGATGCCAGAAAAGTTGTCTCAAATATTCCCTCTTTCCCTCACTGCTGCCACCCAAGTTAATGTATTTGTTATTTCCTTTGAACTATGGTATGGTTCTCCTAATAGGTGTCATTATCAATATATTTCCACTCACCAATTCATCTTGAATGTTATTACAAGATTAATATTCTCAGAACATGGCTATGGATATGTTTTCTCCAGGACAAAAAAACCAAACAAAAAAAGCAAAGGAAAGCAAAGCAAAGCAACTGTAGTGATGATCCATTTATTAAAGAAGAAAATCTAAACTCCTTAGCCTGGTAACCAGTAAAGTATGGATGAGTTCTAGGAACAGGTTCAGGTGTAGTCAGTTAAAGAACATCACATTTGGCAGGGATCTCAGAGGTCTTTGAGATCAACATTTGCTTGAAGAATAGTTTCTCTATTGTACCTAATGAGTAGTCATATAGATATTGCCCCAAAACCACTAGTGATGGGATACTCACTATTCCCCTTTCCTGCCACCAAAGCAGCACACTTCACACTTTTTCATTGGTTTGTTTAGTAATTTTCAGATGTGTTCAACTTTTTGTGACCCTTTTTAGGATTTTCCATCAAAGATACTTCTCGAGCTCCTTCTATGAATGAGGAAACTGAGGCAAACAGGGTTAAGTGACTTGCTCAGGGCCACACAGCTAGTGAGTGTTTGAGGCAACACTTGAACTGAAGTTTTACTGACATCATGTCCTGCTATGTATCCACTGTGTTACCTAGCTGCCCCATTTCACTTTTAGACCTAATTACTAGGAGTTTTTACACTTTCCATCAAGGTTAAATTTGCCTGCCAACTTCTACTCATTTTTCCTAGTTCTACACTCTGGGCCCAAGAAAAACAATTGTTCTGTGTTATGACTCTCTAGGTACTTCAAGACAGTTACCATATGTCCCCTTTGTCTGACTGAATTCAGGCTAAGCATTACAATGTCCTTCTACTAGTTCTAATATGTCTATTCTTCATAAAATATGATGCCCAGATCATAATATTGTATTTCAAGTTCTAACAGGGAGAAAATAGCAGAATTCTGATATCTTTAGTAGTGATGGACAATTTGCCTTTCTTTAAACAAAGCAAACTTTCATTAGTTCTCTTATTTATCATATCATACCATTGATGCACATTGAGCTTGTAGTCCATCAAAATGTCAAGGTTCTTTTTTCTTTGTTTCCTTTTTTAAAATTAGCTCATTATTATTATAGGCAGGTAGATAGCACAGATTATCCACAGTATCTATCCTCTGGCCCAGATGTTACAAAAACCCGAGTTCAAATTTGGCCTCTACCATTTACTTGTTGTATAAGACTGGGTAAGTTACTTAACTTCTGCCTTTGTTTTTTAATGATAAAATGTGGATAATAATAGTACCCACATCCAAGGGTTTTGGGAAGAAATAAAGGAGATAATATATAAAGCACTTAGAATGGTGCCTTACATGTTATATGTATATGTTATATGCAAGTACATATTCCCCTTTCAGAATACAAGATGTGGTAGTCGCACCAATCTGGAAAGGCTGAGAGGATACGGGTCTGGATGATGTGTTTGGAGAAAAGGGACAGATATAAAAGAGATGGAGGTAAAAGTGATAAGACATTCAAGTGCTTGAAAATGAGGTGATAGAAAGTCAGGAGTTGGAGATGATGACACTGAGTTTGTAAAAAACTTGATTGCTGGATGAATGGTGGTTCACTTGACATTACTACAAAGTTTAGAAGATAGATGAGTTTGAGGAAAAGAAAATGTAATGATATAAATTGTAATCCTCCTTATCCTGTGTTACTTTGTCCTATCCAAAATGAGAATAGTGAAGGTAAGGCTTTTGTTTTGTTTTGTTTTTACTTATAATTCATTGCTTCCAAAGGTAGAGAACAGCCAATAATTTTCATCTCATAAGATGATATGGACAAAGTGGGATAAGAGTGTAATATTCTCAATAGTATATATGGCATAAATTTACAGAGGTAGAAATTGAAGATATCTTCAAAATGCTCTAAATCACTATTGATTCATGAAATGCAAATCAAAACGACTTTGAGGTACCACATTTCATTAGTCAGATTGGCTAAGATGACAAAACAGGAAAATGACCAGTGTTGGAGAGGATGTGGAAAAATTGGAACTTTAATGCATTGTTGGTGGAGCTGTGAACTGATACAACCATTCTGGAGGGCAATCAGGAACTATTGAACTGATACAACCATTCTGGAGGGCAATCAGGAACTATGCCCAAAGGGCTATAAATAATTGCATGCCCTTTGACCCAGTAATGCCACTTTTGGAGTTGTATCCCAAAGAGATCATAGAAGTGGGAAAAGGTCCCATATGTACAAAAATATTTATTGCAGCTCTCTTTGTGGTGGCAAAAAACTGGAAATTTAGGGGATGCCCATCAATTGGGGAATGGCTGAACAAGTCATGGTATATGAAAGTGATGGAATATTATTGTGCTATAAGAAATGGGAAGGATATGGACTTCATAATTACCAGGAGAGGCTTATACGAATTGATGCTAAATGAGAAGAGCAGAACCAGGAAAAATTTATACACAGTCACAGATACCTCATATGTGTGATGACCAACCTAGAAAAACTGGACTCTTCTCAGTAACACACAGTTAAAAGACAACTCTACATGTGTCAGCATGGAAGGAGATGTCTACATTCAGAGAAAGATCTAGAAAGACCAGAGTTATATCATTCTTTTCTATGTTTGGTTTTGTTTCTCTTTTCCCATTGTTCACTCCATTGGCTACAATACCTATACAACCAGATTACTGTACAATGTGAAAGAGTTTGCAGATCCTATACATGATTTTATGCCACCATGGTGGTGGTGGGGGTAGGGAAGAAGGGTAGAAAAAACTGAAACTCAAGTGATTCTGGAACTTAATCTTGTAAGCTAAAAGTAAACAAACAAGTCAATTAAAAATACTCAAAAAATAGGGAAGTTGGTCTAATGGTAGCCATCTCTAGGGAGGGAAGAAAAAAATGGAAAAAATAAATTTATATGATAACTTTAAAAGGAAAAATAAATAGTACATACAGCACAGCTGCTATGGATAATGGCAATTTAGTTTATTTTTTTCCTGAGGAGCCAATGTCCTATTTGGAAGTGCGGACTACCAGAGTGAAGAGGGATAATGAGAAACACGTTTTTGTTGGACACATGTTCCAGGATTTGCTGTCAATGTAAGAATGCGACTTGTCTTCCAGAATTTCAAATGACTGATTTCAGGTCATGTCACAGTTTTCCTAAAGTAATGCCACAGTCTCTCAGGGGACTTATCCCCACTTCAGAGACCATACACCTAAAACAAGGACTTAAATCATTTGCCCAGGATCACAGAGTCAATATTAATCAGAATCAGGTCATTGTATTCCTAACTTAGAGGTTGCTTATGTAACAATTACACTATGTTGCCTTTCAATGCGATCCAAGAAAATCCTAATATTATTTTAAAAATATTATAATTTTTACTTTATTAAGTTGACATAAGCTATGAGTTTCAGTAGATAGAATATAGAGGCTACTGTCAGAAAGACTTGAATTCAAATCTGGTTTAGATACTAGCTGTGTATCTCTGGGCAAGTCACTTAACCTCTATTTCCCTTTTCTTCATCCCCCAAGTGAAGAAAAATAACAGCACCAACCTCACAGGATTGTCATAAAGATTAAATGAGATGCTGTTTGTAAAGGGCTTAGCACAGTTGCTGGCACATAGTATTCAACATATAAATGCTTGTTTTTCCCATATCCCTTGGTCCATGCATGAATATTGAAATTGGACTAAATTTTACAGTGATTATTCCACTTATTATAATTGTATTTTACAATCATTAATAGTTCATGCGTGTTTTAGATAGGTTAATTCACAAAGATATATTGATTTTTCTTTTCATTTTAAAAAGACTTTTTATAAAAATTACATTTTCTTCATCATTTTCATGAGCAAACATAAATGCAAATGATCTTTGGGGTTAATCACGTATCTTGTGGCCTGACTGAACTCATTTATTCTCTCTATTAAGTCCTTGATTGGATTGTCTGGATACATTATCATGTTATTTTTTTAATGATGATATTTTGATATTTTCATTGCTAATTTTAATTCTTCTAATATTTACTGCTGTCTTCATGCATTTGCCAAAATTTCTATATTATGTTCCCACCCTTAACAAAAACAGTTAAATTGTTACCTGAGAATGTGTCTCATATTTCTCTATCACCAATTATATTTTCTTTTGCTCTTGGACATTTTTTGGTATTTATTGAAGAAAAATCATTCCATTCCTATTCTTTTTTGACATTTGAGTAATGAATAAGAGTTTAATAATAAAAATATATCTGAGACTTTTCCAGCATTTATTGGTATAATAATAATGTGAGTTTTAATTTAAATTTATTTCTTTTCCTTTATTTTTTCCTTTGGATGGAAGATGATAAGATAGGTAGCATTAAACTGAAATTTTTCTGATGTTGAACCATTCTTACATATCTAGTATAAAACTTGTTTGGTCATGGAACTTTAAATAATGTATAGTGGTATTATTCAGCTAATATATTATTTAGTATTTTCATATGTACCTGCATTAGAGAAATTATCTACAAATTCTCCTTTGGGGAAGAGTAACTTTTCCAGGTTTTAGAATCAACAACACATTTGTCTCATAAAAGGAACTATTTATCCTTCTTTATTTTTAAGAGAAATTTAGTATCTGAAAATCTAAAGAATTCATCTGAGCACTGGAGTTGGTATTAGTAGGGAATTTAATTTCAGTTTCCCTTCTGAAGCTTCAACACACAATTCGTGATTTACTAAGGACTTATCAAATGTAGAGGGAAATGTTCTAGGCCTGGACTTACATATAAAAGTCAAAATGAAATAGTTTATGACTTAAGAATTACAAATTATAATTAAGTTATAAGAAGTGGAGCTAGATACAGCACATTTACAGATAAGTATATATATATATTCACATATATACATACACACATATTTATACACATACATGCATACACACATACATATGCACACCTGTATGTATTATTTGTGTGTACTCATATGCACATGTATGTGTACATATTGTATATATGCACGCAGATACACATATAAGTATATGTACATACATAAGTGTATGCACGTGTATATACACATGCATACACCTGCATGCACATATACATACACACATGTATGTACACTCACATGTGTATATACACATATATATACATACCCAGCAAAAAGAAGAAAACAAACAAACAAGAGTAAATAGTATGCTTTAATTTGCATTCCAACTCCATAGTTCTTTCTCTGGATGTGGATAGCATTTTCTATCATGAGATTTTTAAAATTCTATGACTAGTTTTGAAAACGGAAGTATTTACTTCAATAAGAAACAGAGGAAGAATCCCAAAATGTTTAAGATGATGCATAACATAAGGCTAGTATATTGAAGGTGCTTAGTTGATAGATATTGACTGAAATGTCTAAGGTTCTTAAAAAAGGTTGTAGATTTTTGTTTGTTTACTACTCAATGCATATTACATTGCCATATACAGATATTTATGTATGTATTTATGCAGTTATCTATCAATCTATCTATCTATCTATCTATCTATCTATCTATCTATCTATCTATCTATCTAGCATTTTGGGTGATCACCAGGAGTATGGTGATACACATTTTTTTTTTGGAGGGCAGTTGGCGTTAAGTGACTTGCCCAAAGTCACACAGCTAGTTAGTGTGTCAAGTGTCTGAGGCTGGATTTGAACTCAGGTCCTCCTGACTCTAGGGCCGGTGCTCTACTCACTGCGCCACCTAGCTGCCCCTACATATTTTAACAGCTTACTCTCCAAATAAATAAATAAAACTATTAATGAGACATTTCAGTTTAATTTGCATTTTTGCCATTTTCTCCATAACTTTATTTAATCTAGAAATCATCCCACTAATAAGTCAAACCTTGAGTCTTACCCTTTGCCAATTCTGAGGTGGATAGGTAATCCTGTCTTGTTCTGTAGAGAGTAGATTGTATGAGTGGGAATCCCTGCTGCTTTTGCAGGGCAAGAGGATGACAAAGCAATGTTAAATGGCCTTTCATCTGGTTTCATCAGGCGGGAGGAATAAAAAGGTTGGGGTTCAGCTATCCTTTGAGCTTTCCATAACAGGAATGGGAGAGAATGGAATACCTTTTTGGCCTGAATGCTTTCAGCAGGGTGACCCTGAACAGTCAGTAATGAGCTTATAGGCTGGGCATTTTTCTTTTAGCTGGCAGGAGTCAGCCCTAGATGTTTCTGGTCTCTAGCTGTTGAGACAGAATTCTAAGGAATTGCTAATCCTTTAAATGCTAGTGAGAAGGATATAGTCGCAAGCCAGTTTGCTAGATTTTGATCAGGTGCAAGGATGGGAGAAAGGTGTATGGGAGTGGGTTGTTGGACAGTGCCCTTAACTCAGGCTGAGCGTTGGGGTCAGAGAGTGAATAAGTATTCCTTGGGCCCTCATACTCTCAGAGATGGTTCCCTACTGCCTTTCTGATGGCTGCATGTGGGTGAAATTCACTCTCCAAATGACTGGGATGACAGTGCATGGAGAGAGGATAAACACAGGCAGAGAACACAATAATGATCACTCACCCCAAGAAGTTAGATTAAAAGTTATGAATGACCCCATTTGGGGTTCAAGGGGTACATAGCAAATGAAGATAAATGTTTCTACTTTTGTATGAGCTTAGGTTAACAGGCAATACTATTCCAAAGGTAATCATTTTAATAGTAACAAGGTAATAGTACTCTAATAATATCTCATTCTGTATGCGTTTACTCTTCTCAGGTCTTTCTGTTTCTTTCTTTTCTCTCTTTTTCCATTGCTCACTCTCCCCTTTGTTTCCCTTTTGTTTTCCCTTTACTGCCATATCCCACACACCTAAGGGGTCAGGTGACATTGCCAATTCCTTTATGGGATCAGTATTATCAAAAATTCAGAAATCACCTTTCTTCATATTTTATTCTGAGCAATTTTGAAATTTCCTGACCATAACAAAATCCCGTTCTTTACCATTAAATGCCAGAGGCAACTGTGAGAAAGGAAAAAAAATGTGTTTTGTGTTTACTGAAATCTAAATATGTTTCAGTTCAGTACTAATGGCAGGGAGAATAAACAAAAAAAAACACATGTCAAAGCTCAGTCTTCATTTGAAGCATTTTTACTAGATGCAAAACAGGTCTGACCATATATACAAGATGTCCCAAAATTCTTTGTGCAAATATAACCTTGAATAGCTTATACATGGATGTTCTTTAAAGTTTTTTTTTAAAAGAAACTCTTCTCAGTCACCCTTCTCTTCAATGTTTTACAATCAATCAAAAAGTATTTATTATGTAATTATATTTATTATGTAGGAGATAAAAAGGTAAAAGTAATATGAATCTTTTTTCCAGGGAATTAAGTATGAATCTTAGTAGAGGAATAAAGCATGTTCATAGATATATAAATAGAGGAGCTTAAAAGAGAAAATAATACACTGGAAATGATTTTGTACACTAATTTGTTGCTTTTCTGGGCTGCTAGGCAGGGTGAATATCATTATTGGTTTAGGTAATTCTTGTGTCCTTCCATCTTGTTAAGCGAGGTAACTTCTGTACTGGGAGTACTTTTCTAAGAACTGACCATAAAGTCAATGCATTTAATGCTATCCATTTCTATTGTCTTGTTGTCCTTTGACAGCTTATTCAAATGAGTTCTCTTGGAAATCTCATAATTGCACAGTTGCATCTTATGTTCTTGCTAGCTTCGATTTTACTTTGACTTTTATGTTGATCTAATTCTACACAGATGAATGAATGTGAAGTTATTGCTACATGAGCAATCTGTCAATTCACTTGTTAAGGTATTTGTATATTTTATATTATATAATGTCATTCAGTATTCTCCATATCTATGGCAACTTAAATTTTATACATCATGTAAATAACATCTCAATATTGCTTTTACTCACATATTTAAGTTTTATTTTCTTGTGACTTGAATATAATTTATATGAATATAAGCATATAGACACATAGACACCTACATGTATATATGCGCACACACATGCATTTGTACATAAATATGTGTATATACACACATGCATGTATATGCATGATATACCAAAAAACCCAACCAAATTTAGATTCTGTGATTATGTTCACTCATTCATTCATTTCTTTATTTCTTCATTAATTCATACCATGTATGTCACAATGTGGTTGACATTAGAAGTTTTTGAAGTTACTCTTCTTAACAACAATGATAAAAGGTCAAATTTCTCCACGTGCTTTACATAGATTTTCTCATTTTTTCACACTATAATCCTGTGAGATAGAAAATCATTACTATGACTATCCATGGGGAAAAACAAACACAGGACTCAATGAGATGAATTGACTTGCCCAAGATCACACAAGATGGGACTTTATCTGAGGTCTTGTTATTCCAAGTATAAGCCTCTTTTAAACTATGCTTCTGAAAGTTGCAGGAAAACCAAAAGCTCTGGCCAGCTAGAGCAGCCATTAGCTAAAATAATAAACTATTCATACAAGAAGAGAAATGTTTGATATGTAGTCAACTGGTTTGCTAATCCAATGATGGAAATTAACCAATTGTGTATATATTTATTATGTAAATGTAGCTATGCTTTGGTTTTAGATCAGAATTATTTTCTGAGCTTGCACTGTTGGTAAGTGTGCCTCTTAATGTTCTTTATACTGTCTGCTTAAAATGAGTCACTCTCTCCCTTAGTGTTATATGTCAGCCTGCTCTGTCTGAAAATACTCTTCCTGCAGTTTACAGTTCTATGGCATTACTTATTTATTAACAATGCTTCTGATGATTTTATTTTCTTTAACAATGGGCTGATTGATGGGTAGAACAAAAAATATTAGGACAGTGAGTGGAGCCAAGATGGCAGAGTAAAAGCATGAATTTGCTTCAGCTCCTGCACCAACCACTTCCAATACCTGTAAAATTTGACTCTAAACAAATTTTAAATCTACAAAACCCAGGAAGTGACAGAGAGAAACAAATCTCCCACTGCAGGCAGCCTGGCAGGCTTGCAGGAAGGGTCTGTCACACCAAGCTGGGAGCTGAACACAGTCTCCTGTGAGTTATGCAGGACCAGACCTGGGGCAGCCCCAAACAGAGGTACAGACTAGCCACAGCAGATTTCAAGAGAGTGAATCAATACTAGCTGTGGGGGTTTCCAGACTTGCCAAGGCATAAATGTCAAATAGAAAATAAAAGGTCAGTAGTGAAATCTGTTAGAACCAGGTGGTTCTTAGTCTGGACGCTGCCCCTGGGCAGCAGAGGTGGTGGGGGCTAAGTGGCTGCAGGTGCTGTTGGCCTGCAGATCATACAGGGACCAAGTGAGCAATCAGAGTGTAATTATTCTTTCTTTGACGTGCTTGTATCTGGGTCACAATCTTAGATGGTGGCTAGGGATGAGGAATGCCAGTGTACCAGTGCTTCTGGTGGTTGTTCAGAAGGGGCCCTCCTCAGATCTCTGACAACATTTGTGCAAACCTAAGCATTTAGGGACACAGCTTTCTCCACTCTGGGAGCAGAGTTCTACCATGGCAAAGAGCTCAAAAGTCAAGTAATTCGCTGGCAAAATGAGCGACCAAGGGAAGCCCAATCATACCATATAATTCTTTTTTGGGGGACAAAAAGGATCAAAACATGGAATCACAAGAAGACAAGAAAGTCAAAACTCTTGCATCAAAAGGTTCCAAGAAAAATATAAACTGTTTACAAACCATGGAGGAGCTAAAGAAGGATTCTAAAAATCTAGTAAGAGAAGTAGAGGAAAAATGGAGAAAAGGAATGAGAATGATGCAAGAAAATCTGGAAAAGCAAGTTGACACCTTCCTAAAGGAGATCCAAAGAATAATGAAGAAAGTTAATACCTTAATAGAAGATTTAACTCAAATGTCAAAAGAGGTCCAAAAAGCCAATGAGGAGATGAATGCCTTAAAAAACTGATTTTGCCAGATGGAAAAGGAATGTCAAAAACTCCCTAAAGAGAAAAATTCCTTCAAAATTAGATTGGAGCAAATGGAAGCTTATGACTTAACGAGAAATCAAGGTACTGTAAAACAGATCCAAACAAATGAATAATAGAAGATATAGTGAAGTATTTCATTGAGAAAACCACAGACCTGGAAAATAGGTGCAGGATAGATAATTTAAAATTATTGGACTACATGTAAGCACTATGGGATCAAACAAAAAGCTGAGAAATCATACTTCAAGAAATTATGAAGGAAAATTTCTGCAATAGTCTAGAACCAGAGGACAAAATAGAAAGTTAAAGAATTCACTGATCATCTCTTGAAAAAGATCCCCTAAATAAAACTCATAGGCATATCATAGCCAAACTCCAGAGTTTCCATGTCAAGGAGAAAATGTTACAGGTTGTCAGGAAGAAAAATATGAGTATTGTGGATACACAATCAGGATAACACAAGAGCTAGCAGCTTCTGCATTAAGGGATCAAAAGGCCTTGGAATATGATATTCCAAAAGGCAAAGGAGCTAAGATTAAAACCAAGAATCACCTACTCACCAAAAGTGAGTATATGCTTTGAGGGAAATTATGGTCATTCAATGAAATAGAGGACTTTGAAGCATTTTTTAAAAACAACTTCTGTTTATTTTTATTTTACATCATGCGTCTACACTAGATCTTGGGCCATAAATTTTCTCCCCATCCTTCCTCCCACCCACCACCCTAAAACAGGGTCCCACTGTATACTCCGTCCCCTAATCCACTGTCTCCCATGTCCTCTTACATAAACCCTCTGACTTTCTGGTAGGGCAAGATGGATCTCCCCAACCCAGTGCCTGCACATCTTAATTCCCAATTGCATGAAATTAATAATGGATAGATAGATCAAAAGATAGATAGATATATATACAGACAAACAAATGAATAAATGAATGGATAAATAAATATATTAATGAATATAAATTTTTTATTTTAATTTATTTTCTTCGTTACATCATTCATTTCCACAGGGTTTTGGATTACAAATTTTCTCCCCTTTTTGCTTTTACCCACCAGCCCAGAACATTGATCCCACTGTAAGGCCCCTCCCACAATCTGTTCTCTTTTATGCCCTCCTCCAACAGCCCTCTAGCTTTTGTAGCAGAGGAGGGAGGGGCTCCCTGCCCCCATCCCTGTATGTATTATTTCCCAGTTGCATTTGATTGTATAGCTTTAAATACTAGATTCTTGCAATTCCTCCCCTGTCACCC
>CM053599.1:77789596-77807729 GCA_028646575.1 Pseudocheirus occidentalis
TTTTTTTTTCCTGACTATGAAGTTAGCCTACTTTGCACCATGTCATGCTATTTTTCAATCCTGAGTTATACATATATGTACACATGTACACATTCATCCTTCCCCTGGGAATTTGGCCCCACTTTTAGAATAATGTTATCATATATTCAAAGTAACATTTTATTGAACCAGAAAGGGGAACTTAAAGTATGCCTTGAAAGGAGGAATTCTGACTAATGAATCCTGTATCTTGAAGGATCAAAATATAGTAACTTTTGAAATAGGGTAGAAATGGAAGTAGAGAATCCTTAGCTTCTAAAGGAGGAATTATTTCAGAGTAAGTTTCTATACAATCCCCTCAAAAAGTGAGTAAGTTCAGATTAAGCATTAGATGAGAGAACTTCTGCGGTAGAGCCAAGATAGCACAGCAAGTACTCAGTTTTGCTTTACCAAACTTCCCCTTCAAGCAACTTAAAAAATGCCTCACATCAAATTCTGTAGTGGCAAAGCCAACAAAAGTTCAGTGAAACATTCTTCCAGCTGATAACAACATAGAATTTGATAAGGAGAGATCTGTGAAATGGGAGATAAGGCTGGTCCAGAGGCTAAGTACTAGGCAACGGTGACAGAAGCAGCAGCAGATTATGATACTCTCAGGCTAAAGAGAGTAAGGGGACCTGGCAACTTCTCAGAAAGAGATTACAGGGAGCTCTGTGCTAGCACTAGATGCAGGACCAGATATGGTTTGCCAGCTTCATTGCCTATATCTAATTCTGGCTCATAGTTCAAGGAAAGAGAGAAGCACTTTGAGTCAAGAGGGAGTGGATAGTTTTACTAATATTGAACCAGCTCACCATTCTTGATATAAATCTTACTTGGTCATAGTATATGATCTTTGTATATATAACTTTATTCTCCTTGTTAGCACTTTATTTTTATTTTGTTCATATCAATATTCATTAGGGAAATTGGTCTACAATTTTATTTCTTGTTTTGCTCTTCTGGTTTGGGCATCAGCACCATATTTGTGTTGTAAAAAAAATGGAAGGAATTTTTCTTTGCTGTTCTTCTCAATAATTTATATAGCATTAGAATTAATTGTTCTTTAAATATTTGATAGAATTCACTTTAATTCCTGGACAGAATCCAGCTGCTCCTGGGGCTTTTTTCTTAGGGAGATAATTGATGGCTCATTAAATTTCTTTTTCTAAGATAGGGTTAAGTGTTCTATTTCATCTTCTCTTAATTGCGATAATTTGTGTTTCTGTAAATAGGTATCCATTTCAGTTAGATTGTTAGATTTATTGGTATATTTTGGGTGAAATAAAACCTAAAAAGCTTTAATTCCTCTTTGCTGATGATAAATTCACCATTTTCATTGTTTGTACTAATAATTTTTTTCTAAAAAATCAAATTAAGTAATAGTTAAACTAATTTTCTTTTCTTTCCATAAAACCAGGTCCTAGTATTATTTATTATTTCTATGGTCTTCTTGCCTTCAAATTTATTAATTTTATTTGACTAATAGGATTTCTAATTTGTATTTAACTGGACATTTTAAATGAATTAACTTAATTTGTTCTTTTTCTAGTTTTTTTTTATATGTGCCCAATTCATTGATTTGCTCCTTCTCCATTCCAAGTTGCTCTCTAGAATGGTGGGACCAGTTCACAATTCCACCAACAGTGTACTTAGGCTCATTTCCCCAATTCAAAGTCAACCTCATACACCAGCTGTATGACCCAGGACATAACTGAAATGTCAAACAACAGCACCATAGAGGATAAAGTAATAACAACAAAAATTGCATCAATTTTCTCTGGATAAAGACCTCATTTTTCAAGAATATACTAAGTATAGAACTGAGTCAAATTTATACTAAAAAAAAACAACACAACAACCAGGAGCCATTCTCTAATTAGTAGTCAAAAGATATAAACAGTTTTCAGAAGAAGAAATCAAAGTTATCTATACTCATAAAAATGTCCTATATCACTATTGATTTGAGAAAGACAAATTAAAATACTCTGAATTACTACCTTGTATTTGAAAAATTATAGATTCTGAAGTGTATGAAGGAAAATAATTACATTAAAGAAATGTTGGCAAAGTAATAAACTAGTACAGCCATTCTTGAGAGCAATTTGCAGCTAGTCGCAAAGGGTTATAAAATGGCATAACCTTTGACTCAGCAATACAGCTACTAGGTCTCTATCCATCCCTAAGTGATCAAATTAAAGGGAAAGGATCTATATGTGCACAAAATATTTAAAGTGACTTTTGTATGTTGACAAAGAATTAGAAATCAAATATATGCTAATCATTTGGGGAATGGCTAAAAATGGTGTGGCATAAGATTGTGATGGAGTACTATTTTGTTGTTGGAAATGATGAAGGGGTGATTTCAAGTAAAACAACAACAACAACAACTTGAGAAGACATATAAACTGATGCAAAGTGAAGTGAGAGGAACCAAGAAATCATTGTTCTCAGTAACAGCTATGTTGCAGTTATAATCAACTGTGAAAGACTTGGCTGCTTTGATCAGTACAATAATATAAGAGAGTTCTAAAAAGATTCATAATGAAAAAAAATCTCTTCTGGAGAAAGAACTAGTAAACTCTGAGTGACAATTGAAGTATAATTTTACTTTTTTCTTTCATTTTTTGGCAGTATAGCTGATACAGAAATTTGTTTTGCATGGTCATGCATTTATAATTTATATCACATTACTTATTTTCTCAGTGAATGGGAGAGGAAGTTGGAGGAGAGGAGATAATTTGAACCTCAAAATAAAAAAAATGAATGATAAAATATTTTTTCATTTAAAAAGATTATATATTAGGCAAAGATTTTTGACAGAAGGTGGAAATTTAACTGGGATTTGAAGAGAGTTAAGGAAGTCAAAAGGCAGAGATAAGGAAGGAGAGAATTCCAGATATAAGTGATAGCTGGTATAAATGCCTGGAGTCAGAAAACTGAATATCTAGTGTAAAAACAATGAGGAAGTTAGTATTAAAAAATAAAAATTCAAGAAAGTAAGGGCAGATCCATGATTTTGACATGAAAATTTAAAAAATTGTAAAGGAGAAATTTAAAATCTCCAATTAAGGGGTGGCTAAGTGGCACCATGAATAGAGCACTGACCCTGGAGTCAGGAGGACATGAGTTCAAATCTGACCTCATAAACCTAACACTTACTAGCCATGTAACCTTGGGCAAATCACTTAACCCCTGTTGCCCTGCCCTCCCTCCTGCAGAAAAAAAACCCCAAAAAACCCTTCCAATTAAACATCAAAATGGAAATCTTGAAAATAAAGGAAGAGATTCACAAAATAGAATGTAAAATCAATTGAACTAATACTTAAAACCTAGAGCTAATTTTATGAATAGATAAACCATTATTAATAAACCATTATTAATTTGATTTTTAAAAAAATTATAAATTACATAACTACTGTAAAAAATGTGAATATATCACTAATGAAGATGAAATTAAAGTACTTATTAGGAGTTACTTTGTCCAATTAGATGTAACAATCTAAGTGAAAAGGAAAAATACTCAGACTAATTGAAAAGGAAATAGAATACTAAAATTACCCTCTCTTAAAAAAATAAAAGAAATTCAACAAAGTATCAATGAGCTCCCCAGGATATAATATCCAGCACTAGACAGATTTACAAGTGAATTCTATAAACTATTTAAAGTGCAGTCAATGCTAACACTACATAAGAAATTTGAGAAAAAATAGCTAAAGGAACCACCCTAGCAAATTCCTTTTATTTGTAAAACAAATATAGTTTTGTTACCTAAAGCAGGTAGTATAAAAACAGTGAAAGAAAATTAAAGACCAATTTCCTTAAAGAATGTTAAAGTACAATTTTTAAATAAAATACTACCTAGGAGATTCCAGAAATCTATCACAAAGATCATATTCTATCACTAGGTGGATTTTATATTAGGAATAGCAGAATGGTTCAATATTAGTAAAACTATTGGCACAACTGAACAGAACAATAACAACAGGGAAAAAATCATACCATTAAAGCAATAGATACAGAAAAAAAGCCTTTGACAAAATATAACCATTCCTATGAAAAACATTAGGAAGCAAAGGAGTCAATGAAGTCTTTCCTAAAATGACTGTTATTATTAACCTAAAACCAAGAGTAAGCATTTTCTACAATGGGGATAAACTTGAAGTCTTTCCAATAAGAACCAGGAGGGAAGCAAGGATGACCATTATCACCACTATAACACAGTACCCTACTGGAAATGCTAGCTATGGTAAAAAGGTAAGAAAAAGAAAAATAGGCAATGAGGAAGTAAAATTATTATTCCTTGCAGGTGATAAGATGCTATACTTAGAGACTCTTAGAGATTTAGCTAAAGTAACTAGATTAAACAGTTAAGCAACAGAGTTAAAGGATATCAAATAAGTGCACATAAATTATCAACATTTCGATATACTACACACAACATCATGAATCAAGTGATAGGAAATTAAATTTAAAATAACTTCGTACAATATAAAATACTTGTCTACCTTACCCAATTAAACACAATAAAAAATCAGGGATCTGAACTAGGGTGAGTGCTGTCTATTTAAGTGGAAGGGAGTATGTCTGAGAAATGTAGGTAGCAAAGCCAGAATAATTGGTGACTGATTGGATTGTAGTAAGGGATAAATGATTTTATGTTTATAAAAAGGAAACTATATTAACAGCAACCAAAATATGATTCTCCAGTGACTTAAAATAAACCAGGTTATTCATCCAAACAATCAGAAAGGGAAAAAAGTTAATATATTACACATACATTATAACAAAATATCACATTTACAAAATACTTTCATATACATAACCTAATATGATTCACAACATAAAGTATTGAGGAATAGCTAAGTAATGAGAATATTATGAGTTCAGTTTTTCAAATAAGAAAGCTGATGTACAATTCCAATTGTCACACAACTAGAAAACATCAAAAACTGTCACATGAATCCATACTTTATGACTTGAAATATGGAGTTCTTTCTATTCTCACAGCTCCTCTATTTTTTTGGCAAGGATTTGAACTCAAGCTTCCAAAACCTAACTTCAGAATTTTCAATTTCATATGATGATATGTTTAAAACATATAAAGAGAACAGAGCAGCCAAATTTAGATTCAAAGTCTGAAATTTTCCTGGTCAGACACCATAGATCTTGCCTGTCTGCATTGTGCCTCTTGGGTCATTTTGACTTGCATTTAAATAAGCCAGAGGAGAGAGTTGGGATTTTATGAAGTGAGCAATTATAATTAACTCAGGCATGAGTACCATTAAATGTAGAGAATCTTATCAAGGAAATTGCATAATTATCTTCAAATTCCCAAACCTGTATTACACACTCATTTGCACACATTTAATATTATGAACAGTAGTTCTGGCAAGATGGTGGCATGAAAGGGCATAAAAGAGTTCAATGCCTCAATCCCCCACATGGATAAAAATGAAAATATTCTTGAATAAATAACAAGATGAGGGAAGAATGGAGGGAAGGAGCAGGAACAAAGGATAAAAGAATGAAGAAAGAAAATGAAAAGGAAGGAAGGAAGGAAGGAAAGAAGGAAGGAAGGAAGGAAAGAAGGAAGGAAGGATGGAAGGAAGGAAGGAAGGATGGAAAGAAGGAAGGAAGGAAGGAAGGAAGGAAGGAAGGGGAACCAATCAAATAACTTAAAAAGAAACATGTTTCCAATAAGGAAATAATAAAACAATTAAATAAATGAGCAAGGAAGTAAGATGTGGCATCATCCACACAATAAATAAATCTCATATATTAAATGTTTTAAAGTACAATTCATCAGAATGGGTAAAAAAAGGTTTTCAAATAAATACAAATGGGTCAGTCATATATTGAGAGCTAACAATACTATAATACTGTCTATAGTTCATATGTTAGCCTACTACCCAGGTAACACTTCTGCAATTGTTTTTTCTTCTCATGCCAGTTCATCTTCTAGATTTCACTCTCTATCCCCACTTCATCTTTGCTTTCAGACATCTTACTCACACTTCAAGGGTTAGCTTATATGACCCTAATGCAAAGCCTTCAAAGATACAAGTTATTCTCCAACATTCTATCTAATTGCCCTTTGTGTTTTTCCATACCCTAAAACTATTCCAATTTTCATTTTCTCAATATGCTCATATATCTGAATCGTTAAATGCAAACTCATTAACACCAGTGGACAAGTCAAATTTATTATACCATATAAAATACAGTGAGTATTATACTTTTTCCAAGATAAATCATTTTTTCCAGTGCTCCAATTTTGGCAGAATTTCCTTTACTCTTCTACTCAGATCTCAGCCCAAGCTATTCTCAACTCTTTCCTTCATATACAAATCATTTGCCTGATCTTGTTGATTCTACCTCTATTTCATCCCTGAAATCAGTCTTCTTTTTTCTATTTACCCAGAATCTACTCTAGTTCAAGTCTCCATTATCTCTTGTCTGGATTATTACAATAACCTCCCAACTGATCTTCCTTCTTCCAGACTCTTCCATCACTAAACTTTCTTCTACATAGCTGCATCAGTCTAATGAAAACGTTCAGTTACATTACATTCCTGCTTAAGAAGCTACAAGAGGCCCCTGTTGTCTCCAGGATAAAATACAGTCTCATATATTTGGCATTTAATACCCTTTACAATCTGTTTCTAACATGTGTTTCTTCATTAATCTCACATTATTTGTGCCCTCTGCATTCTGACAGGACTGCCCTTTTTGCTGTTCTTTGTTAAAAAAAAAGACTCATTTATCACCTCTAGACCTTTGCGCAAACTACTTCCTATACCTAGAATGCCCTCTTTTATTTGGTCAACAAAGTTTCCATTGTAAAAGGAAATAGATATATTCAATATGTAGTAACAGTTCATTTTTTAAAAGTTTGTGCTATGAATTAGGGAAAACCCAATATAATGAAATCACTTCCTTAACCCCTTACTCCTGGAATTATAACATTAGTCTCAAAGGCATGTAAGTCAAAATCCTATCAAGGCATAATCTTTATATCCTTGGACAACTTTCTATTTGACAAATTTTCTGTGATCCTTTTACTCATAGTCATAGCCCTATTTTGAATATTTATAATATTTCTTATGCCAACATTATTCACTTGATCAGTGTCAATTTTCTTCTTTGCTACTTAGAATTAGATTTTTAGATCCCCTAAACTACCTTCCCTACTGTCAGATGCCCCATCTTTCTTATTGGCTTCCTATCCTACTTTCTTCCAAGGAAAGATAAGATTTTTACATGCAAATGAATGTGAATATCATGCTTCTGAGGAAATTTTGATGAGCATAAAGTTAATATGCTCCCTTCCCCCTTTTCCCCATTTTACCATCCACTGTTAAATCTCTTTCAGGCATCTTTTATGTTATATAGTTTATCAAATTCTACCTTTCCCTTTCCCCTTTTCTTAGTATAATCTTCTTTCTCATCCTAGAATTTAGTTTAATTTAATTTAATTTTTAGATAATCATACCATCACATTTTACTCGACCTCTGATTGTTGTCTATGTGTACATTTAACTGCTCTAATAATGAGAAAGATTTTAGGAATTATAAATATCATTTTCCCATGCAAAAATTCCCATATAACCGATTTAACCTTATCAAATCCCTTATGATTTCTCTTTCCTGTTTACCTTTTTATGCTTCTTTTGCATCTTGAATTTGAGAGTAAAATTTTCTAATCAGTCCTGGTCTTTTCATTGTTAATGCTTGAGTCCTTTATTTTATTGATTATCCATTTTTCCTCCTGAAGGATTATACTCAGTTTTGTTGAACAGTTGGTTCTTGGTTTCAAACCTAGCTCTTTTGTCCTTCAGAATATTATATTTCAAGATTTCCAGCCCTTTAATGTAGAATCTTCTAAATCTTGTGTTATCCTGATTGTGTGTCTGTGATACTTGAATTGCCTCATATTAGCTGAAATATTTTCTCCCTGATCTGAGAGAGCTGGAATTTGGCTATAATATTCCTGGAACTTTTTATTCTGGGATTTCTTTCTAGTGATTGGTGGATTCTTTCAATTTCTATTTTACTGTCTGGCTGTGTCAGAAGTGGGCTGTGCTCCTCTCTCACCCTGGTATAACAGACCTTTCCTGCCAACTTTCTAAATTGTTTCTCTGTCTTTTTCAATCTTGTTTTTTCACTTAAAATATTTTTGTGAGTTCTAGTTCTCTAGAATTTGTTTAGAATAATTATTAAAATGTATTAGTAAGGTTGGGGGAAGATCTAAGTAGAGTCTCTGCTCTTACTCCACCATCTTGACTGTTTCCAAAAGTGCTGAATGTCAGTATGATCTCTTCATGTTTCATTGTAGTCATTGTTGAGGAAAGATTTCATTGGTTAGAAAAAAAACACTTAATGAACAATTATTCTGTTAATTATATGTAATGGTGATGGAATTTGGAGATTCCCCTGTATTGGCTTTGTTTTTCAGTTGAGTGTTAAAATCCAGAGCTTGTGAATCCCACTTGTAGGATGGACTTATTGATGTGAAGAGAGAGGGCTGAACTGGGAGGAACTGTGAATTGAGAAGAGAGGCCAAAGCCAGAAGAAGGACTTTTGGGAGAGCACTATCCAGTATTATGGAGCCTGAGTAGCTGAGAGAAAGACTGCTGAGAGCTCATTGAAGCTGCCCAGGACTTTTGAGAACTGCCACCTGGAGCTGCTGAGAACTGAGGAGGCATGGCTGTGATGCCGGTATTTTGTCTGTTTTGATGTTGTTTTTCCAGATTCAGCTGATGGTGAAGGACAGTACTGCTGTTATAGAGGTCCTAGAACCTGGCTGTTGGTTCAGAAGCCCTGAAGAAGAATTTGCTTGTTGTATTTCACAGAATTCCTGGAAGAGGGCCTTGCTGATGTTTTCAGGGGTTCTGGGGCTGTTCTACAGGCAGAGAGTGACTTGATGAGGACACTGATTATGGCTTTGTTGAGCCTTGTCTCCCCAGAAACTGAGATTGCTGAGGGTTTGCCTCGAGGCAAGATGAAAGAAGGGCCTTTTCTTGGGTTTTCGATGCTGAGATGATATCTTGACCTTGTTATGGCTTAAAGGTGGATGGTCTTTTGTGCTCTCCCACTTCCTTTTGAGAAAGTGCTTGATGTTAACTGACGGTATTGTAATTACTCTGAGTCCAGGAGTGGGAAACCTTTGGCCTTTTTGTGCTCTGTGATTGACCAAATGAATGTACTTTATGATTGGAAACTGATCCCCATTTGAGAAGAGACTTTGACTGACTAAATGAGTGTACTGTCAAGGGGTGGAGTAGTACCTGGATTGAATTGAGAACTTACTTGCTAAATGAATGAGTTATACTGTATTTTGACTTTCTCTGTTCTGTGAATATTTTCTGAATAAATTGGGTTTGCTATGTTGGTAATCCGAACCTTGGAAGTTGCCTTTGCTTGGTATAACATTATGTCACATTCTGATCATTTTAAATTTCAAAATTAGCTGAATTTTAACATTTCTTGTAATCTAACTTATCTCTTAATAATGTTACTTGGAAGTTCCGAGAGGAATGTAGCAATGACAGTCTTTTGATTGAATAGATCACATGTTTTCCCCCAACATCTTGAGTCCTACTTTTGCTTGGAAATATGTGAAGTCCTAAAGAAGAATCAGCAAATGAAGGCAGTGATTATACATACATACATACATATTATATATAGATGAATAGATATAGGTATAGCTATAGCTATATAGATATGGATACACACATATATATATATATAGAGAGAGAGAAAGAGATAAATCTTTATATGTGTATATGTGTGCATGTATATATACATATATGCATGCATATATACATATACATACATGCATATATGTATGTATGCATGTATGCATGTATGTGTATATATAATTAGAATATCCTGAAATTGCAGAATATGGGGATGGAAAAAATTCTTATATATGGACAACAGAATTCACAGCTATTTGATCTTCATTTTTGTGTTACTCTTTATGTTCCTGTTAGTCTTTGATAAGACAGTGGTAATGGAGACTTAACAAATGTGCAGTTCATATAAAGTAATATATCCTCTATAATTAATATTCATCCAATAAATATTTGTCATGTGGTAAGCTCTAAGACGCTGCTTCCTGGAGTTTGAAGAATGGAGCAGGTGTGGAATTTTTTATTGGCCTACCATGGGATTAGGAAAAACTTTTCTCCACTGGCTAAATGACCAGAAATATCAGCATGACCAAGCTTAAAAACTGCCTGATTCAGTGCTTGCCATGGCTTTTGAGGCATTTGCATCTGAGAGATAAGGTAACTTCTCAAAACATACAATTTGTGGGGATAGCCTTAGGGTTGCCTTTTTCCCCCTTATCATTAGTTTGGGTGGTCCCTAGAAATGGTTTTGTATATTTGTCCTTTTACTTTATTCTTTTATTTTCTAAGGGAAAAGAGTAGATTCTCTGATCCATCCATGGATATCAAGACATGGGGTTCAAGGAGTCTGGAAATCTAGTCCTTGTTTTGGAGCCAATCTAGTGTCTAGGTATCAAGAAGCAAGGGTCTAATGGTTCTAGCTCAACAAGAGCTGTCATCAATGACAGCTTTTAATATGAACTTGCAGAAAATGCTTAGTTAAAAGAAGTTAATGCTGGGCCTAATCCTAAACCTGAGAAACTGAAGAGACATATCGAGCATTATGCCTAAACTTTTTCTTCTTCCTTTGTCTTTCTTTACATATATGCATCCATCCATCCCTCCATGTACACAGACATATGCACACATACACATATTCATACACAAATTTGTTTGTACATAAATGTGTGTATATATATACACACATATATAAATATATGCATATATGTATATATTTGTTATAGGTTTATATCTAGAATTTATTATGCATACATTAATTTTATTCATATATGTATATATGTTTTATTCCATTATTTATATGTATGTATGTATATAAAATTTATAGAATAAAACAAGCATTTGCATAGAATAATACAATTTTAAAAAGATGATTGTGCAAAGAACTACCCATCTATGATGCAAAATTACTGTCCCATTCAAATATCCCATGTATAACATAAATTTCCTTTTTTCCCCTTCCCCCAATTCCCTATCTTACAGATGGCTATGTCATTTCAATAAGCATTACTTTGTAAACATTATCTGATGTTATCTTAATGGCACTAGAGTATGAGCAGTGGTGTGCAGGTGAGTTTTTAACAACAGGTGAAAAAATTACTTGTAGTTATTTTTAAGTTTAAGCTGTATTGTTTATACTTTCTCCATCATTTTTATTAAGTATAAGCAACCAGCAAAATGATAATTCAAACTGTGATTTATAGCTTTAGCTCATTTATGGTGCAAATGCTCACTCCCCCAACCCCAAAATGTAACAGTTGTTTCATTGGAACCACTTGTATCTGATTACAACATGTGCTTGGACTAGTTACTGGAATCCTAAAATAGGAGGGGACACCATCAATTGTGGCTTGAGTTGCTGAGAGAGAAAAGAGACTCCCAATATCCTTAGACTACCCAAAACTCATGAAGGATGTAAAATATAATAGACCTCTCCCTCAGGATAGACAGAGAATCAGTCTTGTCACACAGTGAAACAACTTCCCTAAGTTTTAGTCAATGTCATTGAAAAAGGTACGAAACTTTTAAGAAGTAAATAAAGAACAAAGCTAGATATTGCTTGTTTATTGTGGTATCAACTATTTTCATTCTAAATAAATGAGTCAGTTTTGAGAAAACTGTCAAAATGCCTTGACCAGAATTGAAATTAATCATTTCAATGCCTCAGGGAAATACTCTTGGGACATCATGACCAACTGGGGCAACACACATTACCATGAATTGTATCATTGGAATGATTTCGTAATTTCTGAAATGAAAACAATTCAAGAAATGATTAAGACAAATTCAGTAAAACTGGAGAAAGAATTAGTTGTTATAGCAGATTAGGAGATAGAACCTTAAAGTTAGATTGGGTTTTTTTTGAGTAATTTAGTCCAGCCCCTAGCATTTGAGGGCTCATTCTTTGTAAAATTATTATTATTATTATTATTATTATTAATATTATTACCATTCCATGGTCTAAAGTGTGTTCTTTTTCAAACAGCATAAAGGAAGGAAGGCAAGTTGCCAGGGTTATTCATAACTGGTGAGACAGAGTGTCACTGACCAAATTGCTGTAGAGATGCTGGTTTGCTTCAATAAGAAAAAAAAGGGAAGAGTAAGGCCTAGAGGAGTGGAGAAAGTGGGTTGTATAGGGACTTTTTTGTGGAACTAGAGAAGAGAGATAGAGAAAGCCTAATCAGGCTACAGTTTTCTGTTTCTACAGGTAATTAGAGCCTAAATCGCTTTTTTTCTTGTTCTTCAATTATTATTGAAGCAAAAGGTCCCCTCACATTTTTTTTAACTTCGTTAAAGGAAAAATGTGTTGAATTTGTGTCTTGTCATTTTTCTGTACTAGAGTCAAATTCCAGTCTCCCCATCCCAGTTAGCTTTTGACTTAAATATTCACCACTTCAGTAGCATTCTCCTCCATCTTCTTAAAATACACCCACCCACACATATACCATGTATTTTTAGTTCTCTGCAAGTTATATATATATACATACACACATGTATACACATATTGTATACATTATTATATACATACACATACATACATAAATTAATTTAATAGTGGATTGAAATTGTAGACAAATTTTGTTTGAAAGCTTTTGCATTTAGGCCAGTCATGTACTTTTAAGAGCAATCACATTCCTTGGGTTCTATACATCAGTCAAAATAAAAGGAAGAAATCCTTAACTAATCTGAAATTTCCAATATACAAAATATTCCAGAAGTTTTGGTGAAGTTTTAAGCTTTGATTTTGCTAAGATTTTTGTGATATTCTGTATGAATGTATCCACTAAAAAAAACATTAAAAAAAACCCTTCAACTTCTATTATGTAATGACAACAGCCATTAAAAAAAGTATTGAAGTGGTACTGAGATTAGAAAAGTCTCACACCCTCTTTAATTTTTTTTTCCTATTGGTACTCTGGAATCCTCCTAATCCATAGTCTTTCCACACGGCATCCAGGACTGCTTGACAAGATATTTGAGAGACATTGTAAAAGAGATTAAAATCAGTAGTAAAATGTGATTTTAGCTATATTCCTTATTCTAGTCATAGCAATGAAATGTCTTTAGACAATTAGGTTGTGTTCATTCAGGTACATTTAAAGAACACTACAGAAATAATATAACATTGATTCATTAATCACCATCAGAATGGTGATGTGTTGTTACTTTGATGTTTGATGCAAAACCAAATGGATTTGAAACTCAGCTGATGTATGGGAGCTAAAGCAGTACAGGTTAATGAGGAAAGTGCTGGGATTTGATTCATGAAGACCTTTATTCAGATACTTTCTTTTAAGCTCTGTAAGCCTCCATGTAGGGAGAACATTCATTCCCATTCAAGCTATACCATTAACTCATCTCCACAGGACCTTGTCTACAATATCATAGAATCCTCTTTTTTTCTGCAAGCTCAACCTACCTCTGCATGAATTCTCATATTGAAAATACTATCTTCTGGGGCAGCTAGGTGGGGAAGTGAATAGAGCACTAGCCCTGTAGTCAGGAAGACCTTCGTTCAAATACAGCCTCAGACACTTAACTCTTACTAGCTGTGTGACCTTGGGCAAGTCACTTAACCCCAATTGTCCTGCCTTCCCCCCCAAAAAAGCAAAAAAAAACACTTTCTTCCTTTAAGACCTTGTTTTATCATTAGCTAATTCTCACAGCCTCTAGTTTATGAAGAACAGTGCATATTAATGTTTGCTGACTGTTCAGTTTGTTGGTTCATCTATCTATAAAATGAGGATAATAAAGATTATATATTTTCATATCTTTATATCTTTAGAAAGAACAACTGTTCTTGAACTCGTATGAAATAACATAATTTGAAAACTTTAGATGCTAGAAAAATTCTTACAATTGTTATTTTTCAAATATTCTCAGAACTGGAAGGGTTTTCAGTATAACATGCTAGTATTTGAATGAGCTTCCTTTATACAACATCCCTAAAGACTGGTAATTGGGCTCTGCTTGGGTATGTAAAATATTGCTTTGATCATTACGTAGATCAAAGATTTGGAACTGTAAGAGATCCTAGAGGATAAGTTCAACTCTCTCATTTTACAGATGTATAGACAGAAGTCTTGAGAAATGAAATGATTTACAAAAGGCCACACATAGAAGTCTTAGATTTTTTCTTTGCTTTTTGTAGGGGGGAGTGCAGGACAACTGGGGCTAAGTGACTTGCCCAAGGTCACAGGGCTAGTAAGTGTTAAGTGTGTGAGGCAGAGTTGAACACAGGTCCTCCTGACTCCAGGGTCTGTGCTTTACTCACTACACCACCTAGCCACTTGTGTAAGGCTTAGATTTAAGGCCAGACTTTTATACTCCAAATATAGTGGTCTTTCCCAAACGATATGCTGGCTTCCTGAGACCGTCCAATCTGCTTTTGGACTACTGTGACATAATGGATAAAGTATTGTGCCTGGAATCAGGAAGACCTGAATTCAAATGGGGCCTTGCTGTCTGTATGACCCTGAGAAAGACTTTAAACCCAGTTTGCCTCAGTTTCCTTATCTGTTAAATGATCTAGAGAAGAAAATCATAAACTATTCTATTATATTGCTAATAAAAACTCCAAACGGAGTCACAAAGAGTCAGATATAACTAAATAGACTAAACAATAACAAAAAAAACAATGGTTAGGACTGTTTTAAGTCTAAATCTGCCTCTCAGAAACTTCACTCCAGGTTCCTAGTTATTCCCCTTTAGACAAAGAAAAGCAAGTTTAATCCATTTTCTATATGACACACTTTCAAATACTTCAGTATAATGATCAGTCACTCCTTAGTCTGTTGCAGTATTTAACAATTATAGTCTCAATACAAGATTTCTAGTAATGGAATCATTTTATAAATAATGCTAACATTTTAATAAAGTGGATGGTCATTTAGTCATAAGTCTCACAGACAAGAAGACAATCATGGCACCAGGCTCATGGCTTATATGCCCTTTTGGAAGAGGAACATTATTGAGGGTGAAAATCAACTCTGGTTAGCTAACAATTAATGAGAGAATGAATATTACCAGGAGGGATTAGAGCTAAATTTTCAAATATGTCATTTATCTTTTTCTTTAGCTCCAGTCTTGGGCAATTTATTCAAAGAATGTGTCCCCACTCCAACCTGAATAGAATATAATAGCTACCCCACCTGTGTGGGATATGGAAAAGAAAGTTAGGCCAATCTCATTATCATCAAAGTTCTTTAAAATATTGAACTTTCAAAATCAAGACTTTAGAAAAAGAGGGAACTCGATCTCCCCAAATCATTGCCCGTTAATAGTCATTTATTTCACTTCCCTTTTCTAGGTTAATCATTCCCTTTTTCTTCAACTAAGTCTTATATTCCCCAAGCTATAAGCCTTTCAGCATCCTGTTAACCATCACTTGAAGTAATCCATTTTACATTTTTTTTGACAGTTCTGATTCCTAGGAATTTTCTTTGTCTTCATAGCAAGCAAAAATCTACCTCCCTCTGATTTCCAGCCATCATTCCTAGTACTGCCTTCTGGACTCAAACAGAACAAATCAAATTCCTCTCCATATGACAGACCCATATGAAATATTCAAAATTATTGTTGTAATTTACTATACGTGAAAAATATTGTGTTCATGCCTAATCATATTCTGAAACTCAAAATACATCTTACTTATGACTGCTTCATGCAAATTAATTGAAATGTTATTTTATTTTATTTATTTTGTTTTCATAAGGACATCTGAAATGGTAGAGCAACATGGGGGAGTCTTTCTTTCCCATATATTTTCTATGTTAGAAGAACAAATGAATTGAGGAACTGTCTGGTTATATCAGTGGCATCACAAACAAATGCCTCAGGTACTCACACCTATTCACATTTTATTTGAAAGCATCATCTATGGTCCTTGATAGGGATGTGTATTATTTCACAGCTAATTTGACCTTTTAAAATAAAATTATAAAGTTCCCCTTGTTGGCAA
This sequence comes from Pseudocheirus occidentalis, assembly GCA_028646575.1. Taxonomy (NCBI): domain Eukaryota; kingdom Metazoa; phylum Chordata; class Mammalia; order Diprotodontia; family Pseudocheiridae; genus Pseudocheirus; species Pseudocheirus occidentalis. Next base: position 77,805,710 of record CM053599.1, read on the forward strand.
ATAGACATCTCAGAGAGCCATTATTTTTGCAGAGGCTGTGCCTTGCATGTATTTCTGTTTATTTCAGCATCTGCTGATTTGAATGTGCACTGATAAAATTGATTTGGCAGGAGATCATCTCTGTTTCAGTATCCCATCTAAGTTGTGCTGTTGCTGTTTTTCCTAATGATTTCTTCCTCTTTGGAAGAGTACATAAATCAAAATCTCCGTGCCATAAAGGCTAATTGTATATCTTATAAACCTGCCCCATTTGGGAGATTGCTGTACATGAACAACACAGTGTATATGTGTGTGTGTGGGGTGGGGGGAGGATATTTTCCTTTTCCTAAAAAAATCAATACAAGATGCAAATTTTCTCAAGAACCCACACATGACAGACTTTCATAGTTCCATTTTATCAGTTTAGGTGCTATATCCTGAATCTGATTAGCCTGGTAATCACTGTAGAATGCAAGATTATCAAAGGATTGCAGATTTCAGCAGGAAAGAGAAGCAGCCACTGCTGGGAGATTCTGGAGAGTGCCAAATCACCCAAAAGCCTGCTCTGCAAAACAGCACTACTTTAATGTCCCAATAAAAAAGTAACTCTTTATGGGACAATGATTGTGCTTAGAACTGCATACCCAGGAACTGGTTTGTATCACATTTCAACGGGGCAAAGAAAAATGCTAATGTGTGAAAGAGGTAATCGGGGATGAGCAAAGAACTGCTGGCACAGCGTTGGCTCCTTAACGACTTTGGTTCTTTCGGACAATTTAGTATTTTTCTTTTTAAATACTGAAATGCTAGATTGTTGCCACTTTCTGCTTCTTGAGATTGTTGGGAGAAGAGTATTTTATGAAATCTAAAGTACTCTATAAATATGAGCTGTTATTACTATTATTTGACTTAGATATTAAATCTGGAGAAATAAAAACCACTTAGAGGATAAAAATATCACAGTGTCAATGGAAATATCAATAAAACAGACTCAACAGATTTCATGTGCGATTTATTTTCAGTGCTAAGATTAATGGGTACATTCTTAGCAAAATCATAAGATATCATTATATGTAGATGCTCTCCCCCCAAAATTCAAAAGGAGACATAAATAGGGCAATATTGTTACTATTATACTAAATATAAAAGAAGCTTTTACAAAAGCAAGCTCCATAACAAGTTTACAAATTCATATATAAGGTTCATTCTGATTTAAAACATTTAAATTTTTCATATTGCTTGATGTTTGTTAAGTTCATAAAAAATTAACCTTTCTTAGCTTGACAGAGATAAACAATATTGTCACATTGGGTCTTCTCATCACATACTCATTCTGCATTGCTATTTACAAGGTCAAGAAAACTCTAAGAAGGGTATCAGTATAGAAGGTGAATCCCTGGAAGTGAATTTATAAGAAGACAAGAGCAAGAGTCTTGAAGGATGGTAATGCATAGATGGTTTGTGATTTTAATCATTGGAAGGAACATTCACTTTGATTAGATCACAAAGTCATTGTTACGTTTGGTAGGTCATAAGGGACAAGGGTGTGAGGGAGAAGGGAACAAGTATTTATTAAGTGTCTACTATGTACCAGGCACTGTTGCTACATGCATTACAAATACTGTCTCAATTGATCCTCACAATAACCCTGGATTATTATTAGATGCTGCTTTTCTTTTCATTCTGTAGTTGAAACTGAGGAAAATAGATCAAGTGATTTTCCCAGGGTCACACAGCGAGGTAAGTGCCTGCAGTCAGATTTGGTACAAGTTTTCCTGACTCCAGGTCTGAAACTCTATTAACTATATCACTTAGCTAACAGGTATAACCAAGACAGTTAAAGAAAGAAAGGTAGGGTAAGAAATTACAATGGAATTAACACTAGATTTGGAATCAGAAAACTTGTTAAAATCCCAATACTTCTATCTTTGCTATCTTATGCAAATACTTTACCATAGGCAACTAAGCACAATGGATAGAGTGGTCAAGCTTGGATTCAGGAAGACCTATGTTCAAATCTGATCTCAGACACTTAATTAGC
>CM053599.1:77828920-77845603 GCA_028646575.1 Pseudocheirus occidentalis
ATATGAAGAGATGATACTTTAAAAGGCGAAATTCTGAGGTGGGAGGGGACTAGAATGAGAGGAGACAGGGAGAGACAAAATGGGGTTAATCATCCCATATAGAAGAGGCAAGGGATAACTGTTACAACTTTACTTTCAATTAGTCTTATTGAATTTGGCTTAGGGAAGAAATGACATAAACGCTAAACTGGGCCTCATGCCACACAGGAGAGTAGGGGTCATGGGGATGATAGAGGGGATGACAGAGGGAAGGGCAGGGTCTGGGGGAGGGATGCTGGAAGCACACATTTCAGTAAAGGGACAGGGACAGGGTAGAGAACAGAATGAAGGGGAGGGGAGGGATAGGAAGGAGAGACAGATGATCACTCTCACAATATGTCCACTATGAAGATGTCCTGTATAATCACACATCCACAGCCTGTATTGAATTGGTTGTCCTTCCAGTGGGGGTGTGTGACAAGGGAGGAATTGAAAGAATCTAGAATTTAAAGCTCTGCAATAACTGCAACTAGGAATTAAGATATACAGGGTCTGGTATAGGGAGACTCTCCTTGCCCTACCAGAAAGTAAGAGAGTAGAGCAGAGGAGGGGCTTTACAGTGGGATTGCTTTTTTAGGACTGGGACAGGGGCAAGGTGGGGAGAAAATTTGCAATTCAAAAATGTAATGAAAATGAATGATGTAAAGAAGAAAACAAATAAAAAATATTAAAAAATATTCCACCCCCAGAAAGCTGGTTTTGAAATTTTACCATCACAAAGAACCCTTAGAAAATTCGGAGAGTGTTCTTTAATAGGAGGTTTTGCTATTAATTTAGCTTATTTGAGTGTCTGGCCATGAACTATGGACATGACTCCAGGACATAGAACCAGGTATTAAGTGAGGTAGGTTCACTAATTCTATATGAGTGACTCTTTTGGTTTAATTCTCCAAAAGAAGGGGTTGCAGGAGAGGAGCTCTTAAAGACTCTTTAAGACTGACAATTATGTGATATTTCTCTACTATTTTTGCAATTAGATGCCAAAATATATCCAAACTGCAGCCTAGGTTTTTACTTTATAATCTCATCCACTTGGTCCTTTAGAGGCTATATTTACACAATTTATTTTACCTCTTGCAGTCCAGTTATCAAGTGAATCAATCGTTTTTCAGCCTGAATGCCTTTCAAGTTTTATGCAAATTCACTGGTATCGGTTGAGTTGTCCCATCCAACCTCAAAGATATGATGAAATTGTACCAGTCTTATCCAACTACCTAAAAAATCTTAGGGGATTCAATCCTGAAAGAAATTTCTTTGGGAAGAAGGAAGTTGATTTGATCAGTGTTAGTGACAGTTAAGAGAGGAACTCATTACAAACAAATTTATTTTTTTCTGCTGCTGTTCCACATGGTTGGTTGGTTAAAACTTGTAAAGCCTTCTCCAACTCCCTATGTTAAGACAACACAATTATCTTTAAGTAGGAAAAAAAAATAAAACAGCTATTAAAGGCACATGCTTAGCAATAAATTATTTTCCTCCCCACCTCTTCTTATTTACCTAAATATTATATTTTCCCTTGGGCAAAACCAGCTCATGTTTTGGAGCATATAATTCTTTGAGCTCTGACTCAGTGGAGGAATTATATAAGAGAAGATATTACATGAGAAATATGGGATGAAGTGGTATATAATAAATGAAACTGAAACAAAAGGAAGAAGACTCAACAAATCTGTTATGTATATTTATGCATCTAGGCAAGAGAACTGAAAAAAAGATCAAAGGAGCTTCATGGCTCCTAATTCAAGTCAGCTCAGGAAATAAGTGCTAAATGCACATTGTGTGCCAGATACTGAATTAAACACTGAGAATGCAGGGGGCAAAAATGAAAAGGTCCTTGAACTCAAGAAGCTTTTTTTAAATTTTGTTGTTGTTGTTGTTGTTTGTGAAGGTGGTGAAACAGCATTGAAGTGTTTTAGTCTCCACAGCTATCCTTGAGTTTTTCTTCTATATTGTTAATCATCAAATAAAGGTTCTTCACTAACTAATGGATCTGTGAACTCATTGATCTAGCTAGTCCCTTTAATGTTTTGATAACTGCTTACCCATATCCTGTCATTTTTTTTGAGGCAATTGGGCTTAAGTGATTTTCCTAGGTTTCACAAAACTAGTGAGTATCTGAGGTTGGATTTGAACTCAGGTCTTCCTGATTGAAGAGTTGATGCTCTATCCACTATGCCATTTAGCTGTCTCTATCCTGTTATCTATATGATTCTTTCATACAATCCTCCTAAAAAGCTTCTGCAAGGACATACTGAGAGGTAATCAGCCAATTTATAATTTTCAAAGACATAATTTAATCAACTATCAATTAAAAATATTTATTTAACACCTATATGTGCCTAGCATTGTATTAGATAAGAAGGATATAAGAAGATAAAAAAATAGTCCATATGATTAGGAGACAAAATACATAAGGAAATGTCTATGCAAGAAATACACACATGGATACATGCATATAAACACATATATACATAGCAATAAACATACATGTATATAAACACATATATGTATTAAATGTAAGACACGTTTTTGAGGGAGGTACTATCAGATTGGAGGATCATGAAAGCCTTTTCATAGGTGGAGTCATTTTCGCTAATTCTGAGGTAAACTAGAGTTTCTAAGAAGTAGAGATGATGAAAGAGAACATTCTAAAAAAAGTAATGCAGTACAAAAAGGCGATTCAATGTAGTTTGTGGGAAATAGAAAAAAGGTATTTTGGTTGGGACAAAGTACACAAAGAGGAATAATGTATAACTATAGTAACAAATATACTTTTAAAGTGTAGATAAATGTGTTGTCAGATATTATTACACTCAAAAAAGCATAGAAACAAACAAGAAAGGCTACTTACTGCTCACTTCAGTTTATTTTTAAAAATCTGTTAAATTAAAAGCTGAGAGAAAATTCGTTTCTCATTTCATATTCCAAAGGACATAAATATCAGATGAACATTGGAACATCATAGGAAGCCAGTCTTAATTAATTAAAATTAATTTTAATAGAGATTTTCAGATTTAATTGTCTTGGAAAAGATGTGAAATCAAGTATACAGATATGGTCTTGGCTTGGGCCAGGCCTATGAATTTATTTGTTTAAGGAACTCCAAAATGAGAAACTTTCTTTAACAACCAATGCATGCCAGTATCTTCTCTGCAATAGTTTTATTTCTATTGTTAGTGTTATTATTATTTACCATTGAATTGCTAATAATACTGAGAGGTTAAGTGATTTGACCAGAGTGAGATAGTGTATGAGGAAGAGGCAGGAGTTTAAACCAGGTTTTCTTGTTTTCAAGGTTCATTTTCTATTTGTTATTTCAGGCTGCTTTTACTAACCTTTCTTCCTCTAATTTTACAGTTTTCTTAAAATGTAGTGACCTTCCTCCTCACCTGTCCCATCCTCACACTGTAATTCAATGAAATTGGACTCCTAACGGTTCCTTGAATAAGACATTCCATCTTTGACTCCCAGGTTATGGACTTTTTCATTGACTATCCCCCATTCATGGAATGCTCTCTATTCTCATCTCTGCCTCCTTTTCTCCCTGGCTTCTGTCAAGTCCCAGTTAAAATCTTGTCTTCTAAAGGAAGCCTTTCCCCTTCTATCTTAATTCAATTGCCTTCCCTTTTGTGATTATCTCTATTTTATCCAATATTTCAATTATTTGTTCATAGTTATTTGTACATTGTCACCCTCATTAGATTGTGAACTCCTTATGATCAGGAACTGTCTTTTTCCTTTCTTTATATCCCAACACTTAGCACAATGCCTAGCACTTAGTAGCTGTTTAATAAATATTTATTGATAATAAATATTCTTCAATTGATGATACAAAACACTTAAAATCAGTAGGGACAGTAAAAACAATTTTTTAAAATTCAACAATCCATTTGAATTGCAGTTGGGGAGAGTGAAAATTTTGCAACAGCTGAAATCTAAATTTGACTTGCCTCTATGTCAAAAGAAATCTATTTTTACATTGCTAGAAGTTGGAGTGATGTAAAAAAAATGCCCTCTGAAAAGAAGGACTAGAAACAAGGGTATGATACACAGTGAGAGGGAGGGATGGTTAAGGGAAAGCCTTCGTTGTGCCAAGGTCTTCATAGAATACAATTTATAAAGGTAAGAGTACAGGGCTTTGTGTCCATTATATTTTCTGGAAGTTTAATGGGAAAGCATGCACAAGAACTGCAAAATGAAAAGTCTCATGTGACTTTATTACTTGCATCACAGAGAAGAAACATCACACAAACAACATCATGAATCTATTTGAAGTAAAGACACATTAAAGAAAAAGAAGGCAATATCTGGATATTCTTTTCCAGGATTTGCTTATTTTGTAAGTATGCAAATCATATCTCAATTGAAAACTGAATGTTTCTGCTGTTTTCTTTTCATAATTAGGTTAGTAGACCATCTAAATCTCTTACTATCTGTGCTACTTATTTGTTCTCTAACTTTGGACAATTATTCTTTGACCATGAGTGTTTAATTTCTCTGTATATTAATTTGCAAACCATAAAGTGAGTTGCCAGTTAAAATTATTTCTGGTTAGTAGTGAACTGAGAATGGTTTGGTGAAGTCCTTTAAGCCACCTGGGTATTTTGTCTCTAGATAGATGCTCATCTTTTCTTCAGTGGGCTACCGTGGTGGAGATGTGTAAAATTTTCATGAAGATTTGAGGCAAGATTCGTCATTTTGCTTAATTTTAATAATTGGAGATTTCCATCAAGGAAATATATTTTTTTGGAAACTAGTATCTAATTTGAAACTTATTTTTAGAATCACACACACATACATGCACTCCACTTCTAGATTAAGAACTGAATGGTTTCAACTCCATTAACATCATGCCTTTCCCCCAAGATAAATAAGCTGAATCATAAGCACATCAGCAACCCAAAATCTTATTGTGGAGATTGAGCCAGTCTCCATACTCAATAACTCAGTACCTTCAGTTGTCTCTACCCTCTGATTTAAGGACTGTAAGGCAGAGCAATAAACATGAACACCTCCCAAAGACTGGTAACTTTCCAGATAATCTCTTTATTCTTTTCATCAGGTCCTCTGATTTTAATTGCAAGACCATCAAGTCTTTTGGCACATTGCCTGCCCCCTATTCTGCTTTACTTTGTGTATTATCTTCTCCAGTTCAAATGCAAACTCCCTGAGTTCAGGGTCTACTTTTCTTTGGAATTCACAGTATTGTTCAGCTTCTCTTGAAACACTTAGGAATATGTGCAATAAATTAAAAGAACAACAGCAAATAAATGAGGGCAAAATATCTACATGAGGAAACTCCCACAGGAAAAATAATTGAGAAAACTGGAAAACAGGAGAAGTTCCTAGTACTATAAAGAAATATTATAGATCAAAAGAATGCTTAGAGAAATTAAAAATAAATAAATTTAATAAAACAAATATAACTAGAACACAATGAAAGAGAATGGCTATCCACAGACTTCCCAAAATTTATTGGAAGGCTTGAAAATTTTCAGGGGAAATTTCTACAATCATCAGTCCTGTGTGTAAGCATGCAAGCATGTGTGCATGTATGTATGCATTTGCAAATATATATACATATATAAATATTAATAATCTCTTTTAAGCTTCATTTACAGTTTGTTATTGTATATATTACATTTCCAACCTGAATTTCAATAGGTCCCTAAAAATGAACACATCCAAGAAGAGAACACATTGTTTTTACCTTAAACCCAAACCTCTTCCTAAATTTCTGTCATTTCAGGTTTCCAAATTCACAATCTTAGTCATAGGATCATAGATTTAAGTTTGGGAGGTACCTAAGAGGTCATCAAATTTAATTCTTTTATTTTACATATGAAGAGATTGAGACAAAGAGAAATTAAGTGACTTTCTTAGGGCCACAAAGATAGTAAGTGTCTGAAGTGAGATTTGCACCCAATTCTTCCTGTCCTATCAACTCTACCACACAGCCTCTCATTCTCAACATTTATCCCTCATCATCCAAATCCAATAATTTGACAAATTAATTTGATTTAAAATAAGTTTTTATACTTATTTTGTTACTTATAGCATTCAAGTATCCTGGCCCCTCCACCTCCCTAACAGTAATTCCATGATAGTGATTTTTTAAAGAAAAAAATAATAATCAAAACTAAATAATATATTGCAAAAGTCCAAAAACATTTGAAATGTGTAATACCTGTGGAAGGTCTGACTTTTCTAAAAGACCTTTCCATACATCCCCAATTTTGTTCCACACTTGCTGCAAAGAAAATCATATTAAATTTAGTTTGGGCATTTGTCCTATATTTCCTTATGTATGTACATATTATTTCTCTCAGTATAATAAAAGGTCTTGGTATTATGGATTGTTTTATTTTACATTTGAATGCCCAACACCTAACATAAAATCTGGCACAAAATATTTCTTAATAAATACAGAATTTAATTGAATTGAATCTTTTCTTCAGTTTTCAAATTTTGCAATTTGTACTTATTTTTAGCTTATTATTTTATTGTTCAACTTTGTGATCAATTCATCAGTCCCATTTTTTGTTGCTTTTCTTAATATGGAATGTTCTCAACTAAACACTTTATTCCATACACCTTTATCAGTATCCAATAATTTTTCATACAAAAACTTATTCTTTTTAATATAAGCATTTAGTTTCTTTTATTCATTCTTCCAGTTATTATTTTGGCTATAATTACTTAGTGTGAACCTAGATCTGCATCTTTTATTCATATTTCCTTTATTCATTATGATTTTATAGTCACATTATGTAATGACTGTGTTTAATATTTCCGACAGCATTTATTTATTATAAGCTTCTGTTTTTTTAAAGTTCCATTAACTCTGAAAAATAAAAATAATTTCAAAAATTCATCTTTAAATTTCCTTATAGGCTTATGAAAGCTATTTCTGTCCCACCCATTCTGTTCAGATCCGTAGATTACTTTTTAATTGCATGTCCATATAATTTCAGAGTTTGAGAAAAAAGTGTTAACCTAGCATAAAATCAGTAGCATTATATATAAGTCCTATTTTTTATTCCACTTAGCTTTTCTACTTAAATACTATGCCATTGGGTACATGTGCATTTAATATTATCATTTCATTATCTGTGACGTGCAGGACCATGACATTGTCTCTTTCTTTATCTCCTTTGATGGAATATATTTTTGATGATATCTTATCTGAAATGTGGCTTGAAGTTTCTGATTTTTTAAATTCAACAAAATTTCTATTCTCTCACCATAGCTTAGTTCCATTCATGTCTTTCTGTTTAAATTGTATTTTGTATTAAATTGATTAATTCTATAACTTTTCTGTTTTGCCAGACACTTTAATCAGATTAATAATCCATACTAAATTTGTTGTTTATCTTTTTTCTTTTTTAAAGTACACACACACACACACATTTATATATGCATATATATATGTACACACACACATATCCTAAGGTACCACCAGCTTTTTAACACTGTTACTGTGACTTTATATTTATTAATATTATTCCTAACATTTATATAGTTCTCACTATGTGTTCGCCACTAAGCTTTTTACAATTATTTTCATAGTTGATTCCCACAACAGCCTTGGAAGGTAAGTGCAATTGTTATTCCCTTTATACAGCTGAGGAAATTGAGGGAAACAGAAATTAATTGATTAACCCAGTATCACACAACCAGTAAGTGTTTGAGGCTAGATTTGAAATGTCTTTACATATGATGGTAAGGGAAAGGTTCATAGTGTTTCTACCTTTTGGGTTTGGGTTAGTTTTTTATTATATTGAACAGAACTCCCTTAATTTCTATGTGTCTTTTTACTTTATTTTTAATATATGCAGTTTTATATTCTTTAAAGATTTTTTCTGCATCAAATCATGTGCAATAAAATGATATAATTGTATTGGTCTTTTTATTAATATGATCTGCCATATTTGTGATGTTATTTCTTCATTCCTCTTATAAATCTAACCTGACTGTAGTGAATAATTTATAGAATATATTATGATAGCATCTCTATTGTCATTTTCTTTGATATTTATATATCAATATTCATTAACAAGAATGGGACTTATCTGTTTTTATCACTTTCCCCTTGCTTTGCATATTAGGATCATATTTGGTTCATGAAAGAAGCATGTTTAGAAGCTTTTAAATTATATTTTTGAAAACAAATATTCCTTAAATGTTTAATAAAATTTACATGTGAATATAGATGGACTTTTCCCCTCTCTTCTTTGGGCATTATATTTTTGATATTTTAGTTTCTGAGTTTAGGTTGCTTAGAGTTTCTCTTTCTTGTTTTATGATGTGAACATGAATCTGAAATGAATCTTCTTGAACTTTATGTTTTAAGTTTGATTGCCATGTAATTGGTTGTACGGGTTGCTGGAAATTTCCTTAGTTTCCTCTTCATTTTATTGTTTCTCTTTCCATTGTTGATTTTACAATATTTTTTAAAGTTCTACCCTGTAGTGTTATTTAAAACAAGATTTTTTTTGTTTTGTTTTCTATTCTTCTACTTTTTTATTTTAAGAACGACTTTTCATTTATTTTCAAGTTATTCAGTTGATGCTGTGTGTGTGTGTGTGTGTGTGTGTGTGTGTGTGTGTAGGATGCATAAGCAATTCATTAATCTCTTTCATCTTTCTTTTGTTGATGTAAGTGTAAGGAAATGTAAATTTTTCCCTTAGGACTTTTTGACTATGCCTAAGTACTTTGATGATGTTATTTCTTAGTTGTGTCAATTATTTTGACACAATAATGACCACAATAACATAAAGTAAAATAGCACTGAAGGACATATGAGTCATATACTGTTAGACATGGTGAGTATGCTCTTTTGTATTTTTTAAACTTCATTGTTATGATGAAGGCATCTCTGTTGGTAATGGGTGAGTCATTTGGAATTGGCAAAAAAAATGAGCAAAGTAAAGCATAAATAAAACATTAAAAATAGAATAAATTGCAACCAGATTGAGGAGAATTATATACCTGCCACCCTAATGTGTATAAATTTTTGAGCTGATAGGGCAGCCTTGAACATTCTTAGATAATGGAACAACGTGCTCAGTCATGGGAAGCTAGGCAGGGATGAACCTGTAGTTAGGAACTCCAGGGTTCATAACTGGCTTCAGACACTTACTAGTTGTGTACCCCTATACAAATCATTTAACCACTATTTGCCTCTGTTTCCTTACATGTAAAATGGGTCTGATAGCAACAGAATCTATCTCCTAAGGTTTGTGTGAGGATCAAATGAGATAGTTTTGTTTTGTTTTGAATTTATTTTTGAGGCAGAGACTGGTTAATAAACTTTATTGCAGAAAATTACTGCATCCCAAAAGACTTCTAGATATACTTTTTGATAAGAACATAAGTATGGAAGAGACAGTTTGACTGTCTAGATTCTCCACGAAGACCAAGTTTCTTTTAGTGTGTTTGCTTTCCCTCAAAGATCTGACCTCATTGAGAGGAAAGTAAAAGGAGAAAGGAAGGGAGGTAAGAGAAGCAAAATAAGGAAAGAGTATTAGAGATTAAAATATTACAAGTACATATAGAAAAGTTGGCATTGCAAAAAACAATCAGACCTTGCTCCATCAACAACCCTAAGACTTTACCAGAATTGAGGATATAGGGAAATACTACCCCAGTACACAGGAAAAACCATCAACAAAAGACCATATGGCCAACTTTGGAATAAAGGACTTAGGGAAGGGGGCAAGGAGAAGAGGACCACAGAAACAGCTCACATTTCTATGCCCTGACTTACACTGATTTTACTGAAAAGTAATCCCCTGATTGCACTTTTGAAAGCTTAAAAAATTTGTTTAAAAGACTCTCCTGTGAGAAAGGTTCCCTCCATACAAATAGGCAACTTCAGATGAACACTTACAATTTTAATGTAATCTACTGTGCCCTACACCACAAGAATTTTAGCTCTTTCCTTGACATTGTCCATTACGATTCTCAGAATGTTTTAGTACATATGGGCCATCCCGCACCCCACACCCTCCATGAACACCAGCCCCAAAATAAACTTTTATTTTCTACATTTCTTAATGATTAAAAGGAGGGAAAGGAATGGGGGGAGAAGAATTTCCATTTGAGGGTTTCCCTTAAAGATCTTAAGTACCTCCATCTATAGGGGAGAAGCCATGCCACAACCCCAATTTAGTGGCATTATTGCCCTTTATAGAAGTGGTAGCTAACCTGGGGCTTTGTCCCAGAAGTCAGGAAACTTGAGAAGAAGGCAGTGTTCATCACTTATGTCAATCCTCCTCTATGATTTGGCAGAGCTGATAAGTTTCTCGTGTTTCTCTGGACAAAAAACTTGAGTGACAAACCAAACTGAAGGGAGGTAGGAAGGAACCCCAAAACAAATGTGAAGTAGTACTAAAAAAAGACATGATCATTTAGGAAAGACACATTTTAGTAAATTTAGCAAATGCATACCCAACTTAACCAGAGTAGAGGGAAAAAGCCAAAAACTGTTCAGTAGAATCAGCCTAAAACCTCACCACCTTGCTTTTTTTGGTATTTCTGAAAGCGATAACTTATGGATGAGAGGCCAGAAATGGTCATTTTTTTTCAATCACCCACCCCATCCAAGTGAGCATAGACTGGCTTAATCATCTTAATGGTACTCATGTATCAACAATCTAAATAACAAAATAGCAAACACTCTTTTGGTTTTCTTTTTTATTTAAGAGGTGTATGTGTGTGTGTGTGTGTGTGTGGGGAACTTTTAGACTACTAGGACATATCTGATCTATTACTACAAAACTCATGAGGATATAGGTCTTCCAAAGCACTGTCTTGTGTTGGCCTCTTAAGTCTGCTTGAAACCCAAAAACGTTGACTGCTGTTAAGAACGGTTTTTAAAAGTGTAATATTAGCCTACATAAATTCTTGGTATTCCTATATTTCTAATGAAACACAACAGCAACAAATAGAAATAGAAATCCCATTTAAAGCTACTATAAACATTATAAAATATTTGGGACTCTCCCTTCCAAAACAACAACAACAACAACAGGAACTATATGATCACAGTTATGAAGCACTTCACACAAATAAAGTCAGATCTAAATAATTGGGGGGAAAGAACCACATCAATTGCTCATGGTTAGGTTGTGCTAATGTAATGAAAATGATAGTTTTACCTAAATTAATTTACCTATTTAGTGCCATACCAAATATATTTTATAGAGCTAGAAAAATAATAGCAAAATTCATCTGGAAGAACAAAAGTCGAGGATATCAAGGGAGTTAATGAAAAGAAATTATAGAAAATGTGGTCTAGCCATACCACATTTTAAATTGTATTATAAAGCAACAGTCTTGAAAACTACTTGGTACCGGGTGAGAAATGCAAAGATATATCAGTGCAATAGATTAAGTTCACAGGACACAGTCAATGACTATAGAAACACACAGTTTGATAATCCCAAAGGCTCCAGCTTCTGGGATAAGAACTCACTACTTGACCAAAAAAAAAAAAACTCATGGTAAAACTAGAAAATAGTATCTCAGAAACTGGATATAGATCAATATATTAGAGAGTATACCAAAATAAAGTCAAAATGGGTTCACAATTTAGATATAAAAGCTGACATGATAAGCACTTTGGGAAGGCAAGGAACAGTTTACCTGTAGATTTATTGAGAAGTTAACTGGAGTTGGAGAAATTAATAAACTGGGACATTAGGCCATCTAAGATAATAACAACAACTATATTAAGTCCCCGTGAATGAAGGCAGGAGTTGCAGTAAATGCAAAGTGGTTCAGGAACTGAATTCCTTAATAGAGGAAATGGAAGGATGTAAAGTTCTGTAGATTACAAGAACAAGGTTCTGAGATACACACACACATACACACACACACATACAAACGCATACATACATATATATATACACATACGCATGAATGTGTACATATGCATATAGATGTATACACATGCATATACATGTGTGTGTATACATGTCTATGTGTATAGACATAGAGATGTATGTTTGGAATAAAGCTTAAAAGAAGAATGCATACAGAGTGAATATTCCAGAAGGAAGGTTTGGAGGTAACAGTGGGTAGCAAGGATAGGTTTTCTCCTATTCCTGTTTTTGTTTTACTAATGTCACAAGATAAAGAACAGACAACATAGGGGAAGGTAGAAAGGACTGATGGAACTGCTTATTTACATTGAATTACTGTCTTCAACATTTTGAGTTACTTTAACAGGAATGTATCCCTAGCATTTGTTCATACATATAAACCATAATTAGGGTTATTTTAGTCTCAGGAATTTTAAACAAATGCACATTAGTTCTCTACAAGTAGGAAAAAAAATGATTTACCTAATCCTGGAAGTAAAATTGCATTTCTGTCTGGAATCTTTCCATTCTCTCATTTCACTGTCTCTTGACTCCTCTCCCTACATAATAATTTTATGTGTGTTACCTTACAGGATTTGCCAAACATTCTAAGTATCTGTAGTCTACTTTGGGCAATTCTCCAAGTTATACAATAGGCAGGTGCTGTTCTGCAATGATAGAAAGAGTTTCCTCATTGTGAGCCCCCATACTAATGGAATAGCAGGCCTGTTACAAATAATAACAGTAGCAACAACAAACAAATGAAAAGAAAATAACGATATCATCTTATTCTGAGTGTCTAGGTTGAGGGGTCAGGTTTAACCCAGTATTGAAAATGTTAAACTTACTTCATACTGATCTCATTACTTATCTATCATGAAGTAAATGACAATCTCTAACTCCCAGGCATAGAGCCAAATTGAAGGTCACATACATAGTGGTTGGAGCATGGCCAATAGTGCCCTTTGTTTAGCTATTGTGGTTCAGAGCTCCTATCCATGAAAAGAAGGTGAGAAGAAAGGGATGACTAATGATTACAGCTCTCCTATCCTCATTACTTAATCATACAGATATGCAGCAGTATACCTCCTGAATAAGGAAATGCTCTGAAGTGCCTAGAAAATTTTCTTACTCAGGATAGGTATTAAATAATTATTTATTTAATGAACAAATGATTGAAAGTAGAAGAATTGGGCAAAGGAGAGAGGAGATATCCCAGTCTCAATTTTTGTGGGGAGATGATTGTCAATATACATGGTGAACTGATTGGTCAAATATTCATGTCAAGGTCTACCTCTAGTTTGGAATAGCCCCCACCCCAATATTTTGCTTTTTATTGCTCACAGTGAAATTTACCAGTCACCTTTGTTGCTGCACTAGCAATATCTTCTAACAGCTTGTCCCTTTTGGTCTTTACTTTCTCTAGAAAGTCCTTAATGTCATTGAAAGTTTAAAGATATCCTCTCCCTTGTCCATATCTTTTATCAGTGTGCTAAATAAGATTAGCCCAAAGGCTAAATTTTAGATAACCATGCCATGTATTCTTCCTTGAGACATTCCGGCAAGCCATTCACTTTATATCCTTTGTTATCTAGCTTCCTTTTGTAAGATCCATTAGTCAAAAATCACTTGTTGTTCTTTGTCTTTGTTGTTATTTTTATTAGTCTTTTGTATAGAATTATGTAAAAATATTTTTGAAGGTATAACAATAACAGATCCAATAATTTAATCTCCCCTGACACATAAAAATATATTCTTTAAGAGTATGAAGGTAAAATGTTACATATGATTTCCCCATAGGAAAAATTATGTGGCCTTACCTTCACAACAGATTTTTCTAATTTATTGGTCTAGGATGAATAATTGTATCAACTCTTTTGGTATCTCCATAAGATTCACCAGACCATAGTTTTAAGGTCCTTTGTTGGGTTTTCTTTATAAGAATGAGGACCACATGGATATTCTGCCAGTACTTTTGGCACAAATTTACCATTAACAATATTTATATTTTCAATCCAATATAATTATGAATTCGAAGGCTTTGCATCTTATCCTTCTCTACACTACTTTACTTGGTGACCTCTTTAGCTTTAATAGCTTTGATTATCATTGCCATTTAGATGCCTTGTTGATCTATATATTTATGCTTAATCTTTCTAGTGAGCCTTAGTCTAATATTATGGCCTACTGGACATTTCCAATTCACTGTCCCATAGTCTTTTTAAACCTATGTTCAAAATGGATTTCATTATTTTCCCCATAAACAAACCTATACCAAACTTCCCTATTTCTTTCAAGGACACTACAATCATTCCAGTCTCTTGGCTTCAAAACCTTGATATTTTCCTTTATTCTTTAATTCTCCTTACCCCACATATTCAATTACCACAAAAAAGAGTCATAAAAGTTAGCATTAATACAGAGCTTTAAATTCGCCATACGCTTTGTACATATTTTCTTACTGTAATTTTGTCTTAATGACAACGTTGAGTTAGGTAGTATTATTGTCCCCATTTTTTGGATGAGGACACTGTCAGGTACATAGAGGCTTTTGACTTGGCTAGGATCATAAAGTTGGCAAATATCTCAAGCTGGTTGTGATATAGGACTTTTCTGACTCCAGGTCCTGCATTCTATTTCACTGTGTCACCTAACTGCCTCCATTCAACCAGTTGTCAGAGTTCTGTTTTTTGTTTTCTTTTTCTACTTAAATAACATCTTCTGATTGACCCCTTTTTCTCTACATATTCAGTCATCAGTATAGTTTAGACACTCATGCCTCAAATCTTTCCCTGCTCACATCTATCCTTCATCATCGTCATTGGCTTTCTCATCACCACCATCACTGGCATATATATGTATATATTTTAGTTTATTAAGGTACTTTATGTGCCATCTCATTTGATCCTCATAATAACCCTACGAAATACATACTATTACTATTCCCATTTTACATGTGAAGACATTTTGGCTAACTATTTAAATCATTTGCCCAGGGTCACATATGTAGTAAGTGTCTAGGGTATGTTTGAACTCACTTCTTCCTAAATCAAAGTCCAATTTCAATCCATGAGATCTCATAGAAGCCTACTACTGCCAAAGTGATTCCTTTAATATACAGGTCTGACCAAAGAATTCCCATACTCAGTAAACTCCAGGGATTCCTTGTCTGTAGTATCAGATAGGAACTCTTTGTTTGCATTTCAAAGCACTTCCCAACATGATGCCAAAACACCTGTCTAGTACTATTGTACAGCGCCCTCCTCCAAACACACTATGGTCCAGGCTAACTAGACTTCTTGCTGTACCTCACTAACATCATTCCTAGTACCGCTTCCATATCTTTTCACTGACTATGCTGTATGATGGGAATATTCTCCCATGTCATCTCTGCCCTAAATAATACTTTTTAAATGAAGCCTCTTCTATATCTATCTCTATCTCAGCTATTAATATCCTTGTTCCACAAATTATTTTTTTATTTTGCATATATTATTTTTATGCTTTTTTGTATACTGATACATATATTGTCTTCACCAACAGAATGTAAGCTCCTTGTGGACAAAGGCTGTTTCATTTTTCCCCTCTTCATCCTAATACCTAGCTCAGTGCCTAGTGAAGACTAGGTTCTTAAATATTTCAGGGATGCTTGATAAGCTATAGCTCTGTTCATTTCAATGAGAGAATCATAGATTTTAAAATAACCTTGGAGTTTTTTCTATTTCATTATGTCATAAAGTGAATTGACTAAGATTGCATCAATCTCCAGTGAATTCAAATTCAGTGTCTTTCCATTGTCTCATGCTGCTTCCAAACAGATTTATTCATATCCGATTGTGAAAGGGTCCTGTTTTGTGTCTGCTTGTTTTTGTTGCATAGAGACAGACTTAACATTCATCTAGAGGCTTTTAAGAACGTTATTTATCCTCCCATCATTCATGCAGAATAATGACTAATTCCAGTAAGATACAATTAAAGGGCATTTATTATTTTTCCATATAATAGCTGCTGTTCTTCCAGTATAATATGACCACATTTCTTCTTGCTTGAAGTGGGCTACATTTTGCAAAGAACAATTAACCTGCCTGGAATAGCAATTGAAACCTTACAAACAAAAGGGTATGCCATCTAAATGACACAGAGGTAAAGTCCTATTTCCTCTGGCTTCTACTGTCATATATTCATAGGCACACACTGAGACCATGGGAAGGGTTCACATATTAAATCCCACCCCATTCCCCTACATACAAATTTTTTGACATTGCAAATCAACTCTGAGAGCAGGAGAGAAAGACACATTAGTATTATATATTTGAAACTCAAGGTGAGCTATTTTCAATTAAAAAAAAGATCTTCTAAGGAATATATCTTTAATTTTTGAGAATGTTTTGAATCTACTTTTCAAGTTGTAGAAAACTGGGTGTGAAATGATATTGGTTGACAATGAATTTCACTGTGTGAAATTCCACCCCCAGAACTATGTCATGATGCTGATGGTGTTTATGATGTGTTTTCTAAAAAAAGAGAGAAAAAAGACTCAAATATCTGAAAAACTCAAACTAATTAGCTAACTGTAACATGCCCTGAGAATATATAATGGATCATTTGATGAAGGGAAAATTGGAAATGGAGTCAGGAAGACCTGAGTTCAAGTCAGGTCTCATTTGCTTTCTAGTGATGTGACCATGGTCAAATCACTTAGCTTCTATCTACCTGTCTCAGATCCCTCATTTGTAAAACAATCAAATGTGATGGGCTCTAAGATTTCTTATAAATC
>CM053599.1:77846103-77862280 GCA_028646575.1 Pseudocheirus occidentalis
GTAGATTTGTGTGTGTCTATGTGTATATATGTGTCTTTGTCTATATATGTCTGCATATACACACATGTATGTATATATCTATATCTATCTATATATCTATTTATATATGGGTTTATACTTCCATCTTACTTTCCACATTTGTAATAGGGGGATGACAATAACACCCAGCCTTCTAGGGCATTACTTGTATTTATCAGTTCTTCTGCCTTCTCACCAGCACTAGATCTCTTAAATATGTGTACAAAAATATCCCATAGGAAACCTCCCTAGTTTCCAAAATCAAGAAAACACTTCTTATTATAATGGGTTTGGTGATGTAGCAACAGAACTTAACAATTTTTTAACTGTCCTCATTACATCTTTCCCAGTTCTTGCCAGAATGAGCTACAATGACACTACTTTTGATGAGGGGGGTAGGTAGGTCACACAGTGGATAGAGTATTGGACTTGAAGTCAGGAAGAATTATCTTCTGGGTTCAAATCTGGCTCCCAGTATTTACTAGCTGGACAAATAGCCAAACCTTTTTTGTCTCAGTTTCCTCATCTGTAAAATATACTGGAAAAGGAAATGCCAAACTGCTGGAAGACTGAAGCAGCATTACCAGGATAAGACTTTGTTTATTCATGACCTGGCTGATCCTTGAGTTCCAGGCAAGAGAAGCAGTGAAGGGTTTGAGATGTGCTGAACCCTGTGAACTTCAGTGTGTGCCAGGGATTGCCTCGAGGAATGGACAAGGACCTGGGAGCTCTCTACCTCTGAGAACTGGACAAGAACCTGGCAGCTATCTGCTTCTGTGTCCAAGTGACTGTTTTGTGGATTCAGGAGGGAACTGTGACCATGGAAGAGGATCCAGGGAATCAGAGAGACCACCCTGGGTCAAGATGAAGAAAAGTTCTCCCCTTGGACGAAACTGAGGTTTGCTGGAAACCAAGGGGTGGAGAGTTTTTGTGGTTTCCTAATGACTGTATTAGTGACTAATGTTATTAGTAATTGAGAATCTAGCTTAGTGACTGACTGCTAGATGAGTGACTGATTAAATTAATGGTTACCCCATGAGTAGAAGATGGATATATTGTGAATATTGTACTGAACCTTGATTTATAATGGAATAAACAGAGTGTTCACTATTGCTGTGTAATCCAAACTTTAAAAGCTGTTCACAGTAGCATTCTTTTGGTAATCTGTTGGTACATGGTGTTACAATATTAAGTCAAAATATTTCGATATTCTATTAAGGATATAACTTCAAATCAGTACCATCCCTTAGATCTATGAAGCCATTAAAATGGTTGTCTGTGAACCTTTCTTTTCCTTTTATAGCAGCAGAAGATGATAATCAATCTTGACTTTCTGATTACTCATTTATTTCATTACAGCATCTGGCATGCTGAAGTCCTGAAATAATATATTTTTTCCTTTACTGGCACAGTGTTTTGGCATGCAAAAAACCATGAATGAAGTGGGTTTTGTGGGAAAAAGAAATATTGTTTTATGTGGGGTATAAATGGATCAAATTCAAGAAAAGGATAAAGGTTATTGTGTAGAGTAGAGGGGCCATCAAGAAAGCAGCATAGATTGTTACAAAGAATGCTGGATTTGAAGTCGGAACTTGATTGGAAGTCCAGTTCTTTTCCTCAGCTAGGAAAGCACATGGAGAAATCACTTAACCTTCTTGATCTCAGTTTCCTCTTCTGTGAAATTAGGCAGTTGGACTAGTTTTTTCAAGTCCTCTCTACCTCTACATCTATGAAACTCTTCCCACCTTCAACTGTTTTCTACTCTTCCTTTGACATGCACAATTCTAATGTTAGATATTCATGTTGTCATTCAAGCATTTCAGTTACATGTCCAATTCTTCAAGACCCCATTTGGGATTTTCTTAGCAAAGATGCTGGAGTGTTTTGTCATTTCTTTCTACAGATCATTTTATAAATATTGAAACTGAGGAAAACAGGGTTGTGACTTGCCCATGGATGCAAAATTAGTAACTGCCTGAGGTCAAATTATTATTCAAAAAGACTTCAGGACCAATACTGTATCTTAGATGTGAATACACTGAGACAACTGAATGAATTTTCCATTAGAGGTGAGACAAGATAAAAGGCAGAAAAGATGGAAGCCAAGGGTATCAAACCCATACTGTTCACACAGAAATAGTGAAGAGAAAGGAGAAATGCAGTTATTAAATTTAAGCTTGTGTGAGAAGGGGCATTGGTGAAGGGTTCACAGTGCCAAGGGATGAAGACAAATATAGCCAAAGGAGGATGCTAAAATGCCTCTTTAGTAAGTTAGTGAAGTTGGAAGCAAGGAGTAAGGGCACAGTGTGATTATTTGGCATTGAAAGCTCTTCATTTCCTGGCTGGTTTCCTGCCTTTCCAAATTTCTTGCATTCTATTTTCCTCTGTGAACTCTAAGATAAAGCATTCAAACTTGTTTGATTTTTCTTGAATATAACGTTGCATCATCCATTGGCGTGTAAAGGCCTGCCTGTTCCCAAAGACTTGAATGCTCTCCCTCTCAACCTCTCATTCTTAGAACACCTAGATTCCTTTAACAATTTTCTCAAACAGCACCTCCTACAGGAGGACTTTCTTTGTCACAACAGCTGATAGTGCTCTCCTTTCTCTAGCACCTGCCCTTGTTCTATTTTTATCCTATACGTTCTGATATACATACAAATATATATGCAAATATATACACATATATGTGTATGTACATGTATACCATCATCCCCATTAGAATGTAAGCTCCTGGGGGTGGCTAGGTGGCGCAGTGAATAGAGCACCGGCCCTGGAGTCAGGAGTACCTGAGTTCAAATCCGGCCTCAGACACTTAACACAAAAAAAAAACTAGCCGTGTGACCTTGGGCAAGTTACTTAACCCCAACTGCCCTCCAAAAAGCAAAAAAAAAAAAAAAAAAAAAGAATGTAGGCTCCAGGAGGACAGAAAAAAGTTATTATCTTTTCTTTTAGTATCCATAGACCTTAGCATAGCTTCTGGGACATAGGAATCACTTAATAAATTGATGGATGGATGGATGGACAGGAAGTTAATTGATTTTGGTGGATGGATAGCCACTTTTGGCCACTCTGGTTACTTTAATGAAGTGTCACTTCTACAGAATGTATTTGGCTTCTACCCTGTTCCTGGGCTTATTTTTTTCACTCCCAAATTATGATTGTGCCAATAGAATAATTATAATAACTATATTTTTACCATAAACCCATAAATAGTATTTATGTATATACTTGGCAAAGAGATGTCTTATCCATTTGTGTATAGAAGCTTCATGGACATCAAGTGAAGCACGTAGAACAAGAATTATCCCTATTTTACACAAAAGGAAGCCGAGACTCACAAGTTCAAATGATCTACTGGTGATAACACAATAAGTGATGGAAATAGAATCTTAGTCTCCTTAACTTTCAGTCTAATGTCTTTTTCATTTTCCCAAACTAGCCAAGTGATAAAGTGAATTGAACTCTGGGCCTAGAACAGGAAGAGCTAAGTTCAAATACAGACTCTGACACAGTAGTTGTTTGACTTGTAAGTCATGTTGCAAATTATTGTCTCTGGTTTCTCAAATTTAAAATGGAGATAATAATAATAACTATTTCATTATAAAAATCAAATGAGATAATATTTGTAATAATTTAAAACAGTGCCTGAAAAATAATGGCCCTAAATAAATACTCCTTTCTTTCCTTCTCTCCTTCCTGTCTTCCTCCCAAGCTGTCTCCTACCTTTATGTGCTTCAAGGCTTTTGTCCTACTACTTTGTAGTAGGTTAGGCTTAGGCTCATCATATTTGGAGCTTTAGGGAATCCAATACAGTCTCCTCTTTGTACAGAGAAGGAACTCAGTCCTAGGACCTGAAGTGACAGTCCAAGATCAAACAGGAATTAAATCTCATGGGTAGAATTTAAACCTGCTATTTTTAATTCCTGTAATTGCAGATCCAGGATTGTTACCTCTCCACCAAGCTACTTCTAAATCCACTCCCACAGAGTATTTGTCTCACCAAAAGACAGATAATCATGTCAGTGTTTTCTCTGTTCATAATCAGGGAAGCTTTAATATTTTATTACCTCCCCTTGTCATTCTAGAAAGTTACCAGTGCTCAGCAGAATCAGGGTTTGTGCTTCAATTTTCTTTCTTCCAGCCGCAGAGATGTAGGGGCAGGGAGAAAAGGAACAGGAGCAGCCATTCAAGCATTGTTCAATTCTATTTCAAAATGTCACAGTTCAGATGTGTTCTTAGAAAAGCCTTGTGGTATAGAGCAAGTCCTTTCCAAGAACTGACAGAATTTCATCTGTGAATTGGATTTCTAATCTATAAATAAAGTTGGCCTATACAATACATTTATAACTTTAGAGAGTTGAAATTAGGCTTTCCACTTGCCATTTATAACTTTTCATTATCTCAATTAAACCTTGGAATAACTGTAGTACTGCATCCATTATTCAGATGAAGAAACTGAGACTCAGATGCTAAGTGCCATGCCCAAAGTCATATGACTAGAAGGTATTAGCGGTGCAATTCACACTCTTGCCTCCCTGATTCAGAGATTGTATAAGTAAAACACTTGCAGACACTTAAAGAACTAGGCATGTCTCATAGAAATTAATGATGTAAACTAAAAATAAAGAAAAATTAATTTAAAAAAAGAACTAGGCATGTCACTCATAAGTTTTTTTATATTTTCTATAAAGTTCAGAAATAATATCATCCAGGGAAAACCTACTATCCTACTATTGTTTTCCTTAAGAGTAAATGTTCTGTAGGTTATTATATAGGTGAATTAAATTACTATTTTTATTAAGTATTGAGATGAAAATTTATCTTCTGTAAGGTCAGTGAAAGCACTTTTAAAACAACTCTAGTGACCAGAGATAACAAGTATACTTCATCCTGTTCCCAAATGATTTTTATTTCTTTGGCTAGGTCTCTATATTTAGAAAGATAGTTGTTCCACGTAGCTAGGTGATTATCCATATTTGATGTGGCAATATTTGGCTTAAAACAACGTCCTAAAAATTTTATGAATCATTACTATGCACAGGGGTTATGGGTAAGAGTTCTGTTTGGGATAATATTCTAGATAGAGTGCAGTTTATTTTTTTTTACTTCTCAAGGATATTTTGAAGAGTATTTGAAGGTCACTTTCCTTTCTTTAGTTCATGTAAGATAATCAGCTTCTGACATGCAATTGTAGGCATCAGGTCATATGTAATCTAGAATTCAGTGTGTTAAATGTTTGCAAGCTACAGTGAGATGCTGCACAGTTTCTGCTATTTCCTTGTGCAATGAGGAAATGGACAATAAAGTCAGCCCTTATGAAGATGCACAATGTACTTTGTCGATGTAATCTTTAAGCAGACTTGAGAATGTTCATAGATTTTGTAACTGATTCCAGTCTATTAACTATATGTTAAAGAGGGAGCTTTTTGAAAGGCTGTGTAACCAAAAGTGGAGTGCATTCAAAAAGGCACTAGTCGGCCAGGGTGAGTTCCCTGGCATGGGATCCTTCAAGATTTATTGGCATTACAGAAGGAATATGAGCTGATGAAGGTTTCTGGTTTGGGGAAAAGCCTTAGGCCCACTCTCATCTGAAATTAGAATGAGGTCAAGAACATATATACCTGTTATTACTTCTGACATGATGTGTCCACTCTTTCCTGTTTCTTAGAGGTAGTGATAAAATTGTAAGCTTTCAAATAGCAATAGAGAAAGCCAACAGGAGCTTCAAAAGTGAAATGCATATCAGATTGGGAGCCAATCATCAGTAAGGAATAGTCATTAGAACTCAGTTCAGCAGTAACCGGGGTTTAAACTCATTTAAGTAGCAATAGCTATTCTGGATTTGGAAGCAAACTTAGTGGGGCCAATGCTTGTTAGGTAGAAATTGTGTTAAATATGTGTCTACTCTCCCCAGGGACTGAGGTATTATAGGGCAGAGTGTGACCTCCAGATGTCGGGTAAGGGAGAAATGTTTGCACCTCTGTTCATGCTCGATCTGCAAAATCAACATAACTATTTAGAAACTCATTTGTGTTAGTTGATTAAATCGAACTACAACACTATGCAGTGTCAGTTAACAGTGGGGAGGGGAATACAAGAAAATGGTGGCAGATAGACAGAAGAAGATAACCCCATGGGAGTACCTCTGGAATTCTGAGGGAGCTATATAATCAAACTCATTCTAAAGAAGTGAAATCAGACTGATTGCTAAATTTTTATGGTCAGTATTACACAATAAATCCAAGATTCTTAGGAGTGACCCTTGCATAATTTTTGACAGCAAAAATCTTTTTCTGAATTGCCATTATAAAGCACTTCTATAAACAAACCCACACAATTCATTCATTTTGTCAGCATGTCATTATTAACATTGCTAATTATGTGTTTGTGAATACAGTCAACTGAAGGTCTTTGAATTCTGTTTTTTGGATCTTAACTCATTCATAGACATCTTCCAGGAGTAAACCATTTAAAACCGTATTGGACAAATCCAATGATATCTACTATTTTCAGCTTTCATTGTTGCTTAATGAAGTTCTGTCAGTAAAAATGTATTTATTTCTCTAACAATCATCTCCTTTCTGATTATGAGTGACTAATATATTCACATCTCCATTAGACTGATGAGCCTTATGTTCTTTTAAGTTCCAATTATCTTTTTAATAATAATAATAATAACAATAACATATATTTTTTTTAATATTTGACTTTACAACTTTGAATTCCAGATTTTTTCCCTTGGTCCTCATTACCCACCCCCACTGGGAAGATAAACAATTCATTATAGGTTGCGCATGTGTAGTTACACAAAACATTTCCCCAGTGGATATACTGTGGAAGACTTGACTATATTTCCCTCTATTCTATCCTGTCCCCATTAGTTCTATTCTGTACTTGGACCCTGTCCATTTTCAAAAGTGTGTGCTTCTAACAGCCCTCTCCCTCCAACTTGCCCTCCCCTCTGTCCTTCCTCCTTTCATCCCCTTCCCCTGTACTCTCTTGTAGGGAAAGATACCCAATTTAGTGTGAATATCATTTCCTCTCTAAGCCAAATTCAATGAGAATAAAGTTGACCCATTCCTGTTTACTTTCTTGTTCTTCCCCTGCATTGTAACAGTTCTCCCTTGGCTCTTCTATATGAGATAATTTACCCCATTCTGTCTCTCCCCATTTCCTCTCATTATATTCCTCTCACCTATCAATTTCATCTTTTAAATATCATCTCTTCCTATTCAATTAATCCTGTGCCCTCTGTCTATGTGTACCTGTACACATATATGCACGCATATATATTCATATGCACATATACCCTCCTATATATGCATTTAAATGTATGTATACATCTATGTACATTTATACTCCCTTCAACTGTCCTCATACTAAGAAAATTTTCATAAGTTACAATTATCATTTTTTCATGTAGGCATGTAACTAGTTCAAGTTTGATAAGTTCCTTATGAATTCTTTCCCCTGTTTACCTTTTCCTGCTTCTCCTGCTCCTTGTATTTGAATGTCAAATTTTCTATTCAATTCTGTTTTTTTCATCAAGAATGCTTGAAAGTCCTCTATTTCATTGAATGACCATATTTTCCACTGAAACATTATACTCAGTTTTGCTAGGTGGGTGATTCTTGGCTTCAATCCTAGCTCCTTTGACCTCCAGAATATTATATTAAACCCCTTCAATGCCTTAATGTAGAAGTTGATATATCCTGTGTTTTCCTGATTGTGTTTCCACAATATTAAAATTGTTTCTTTTTGGCTGCTTGTAATATTTTCTCCTTGATCTGGGAACTCCCGAACCAGGCTATAATATTCCTAGGAGTTTTCTTTTTGGGATCTTTGTCAAGAGGGGATCAGTGAATTCTTTCAATTTCTATTTTGCCCTCTGATTCTAAAATATCAGGGCAATTTACCTTGAGAATTTCTGGAAGGATGATTTCTAGGGTTTTTTATTCACTCACTCACTCACTCATTCATTCATTCATGTATTTATTTTCATCATGGATTTCAGGTAGTCCAATAATTTTTAAATGATCTCTCCTGGATCTATTTTCTAGGTCAGTGATTTATCCAATGAAATATTTCACATTGCCTTCTATTTTTTTATTTGTTTGGGTCTGTTTAATAGTATCTTGATTTCTTATAAAGTCATTTGCTTCCATTTGCTCCAATCTAATTCTGAAGAAATTATTCTCTTCAGCGAGCTTTTGAAATTCTTTTTTCCATTTGACAAATTCAGCTTTTTAAGGCACTCTTCTCCTAATTGGCTTTTTGGGCCTCTTTTGCCATTTGAGTTAATCCAATTTTAAGGTGTTCATTTCTTCATTCAGGTTGTTGACTCTCATTTCATGATTTTCTTGCATCAGTCTCATTTCTTTTCCCAATTTTTCCTCCACTTCTTTTACTTGATTTTCAAAATCCTTCTTGAGCTCATCCAATGGCTGTGATCAGTTCATATTTTTCTTGGAAGTTTTTGGTGCAGGAGTTCTAACTGCATTGTCTTCCTTCTGTTCTATGCTTTGATCCATTTTGTCCCCAAAAAAGGAATCTAAAGTTGGATTCTTGGGCTGGCTTTGCTTCCTTTGCTTGTTCATGTTACCACTCAATTACTTGACTTTTGAGCTCTTTGCCAAGGTAGAATTCTTCTTCCAGAGGGGAGAGATTTGTCCCAAATTGCCAGGGTTTTCTCAGCTACCAGAACTAGTAGGAGGGTGATATCTCTGTAGCCCCACAAACTCTGGCTCACTGGTCACACACCTCAGGAGCACCACCCAAGACTGTGATCCAGATCCAGTCAATTTAGAGCAAGAGTGATTACCCTATGAATGTTTGCTTCCCGCCCCCCCACCCCCAATCTACAATCCAGGAGCTCTGAAGCAGCCACATGGAGGCCATTGCAGGGATGGAGCACCTCTGCTACTTCTAGCTCTGGGACAGGGGCCAGACCCACTCCTCTGTTCCTGCCTAGTTCCAACAGAGTTCTACACTGACCTCTCCCATTTTCTTTGGCATTTATGGGTTGATAATTCTGGAAACTACCTCTGCTGCTGGTGATCCACTCTCCTAAGTGCTCCAGCTGAGGCTGGTCCAGGCCACACTGGGGCTAAAACCACAGGCTCACCAGGGGCTGGTCTCAGCTCCCAGCTTGCTGGGAGGAACCCTTCCTGTCCTCATGCCTGGCTGCCTTCAGTGGGAGATTTGTTTCTCTCTATCACTTTGTGTGTTCTGTAGCTCTAAAGTTTTTAAGAGTCTTCTTTTATAGGTATTTGAGGTGGTTATGAGGGGACCTCATAGAGTTTTCTTACTTCTATGCTGCCATCTTGGCTCCACCCCAAGCCTTATGTTTTGATAAAATTTTATAGACATTGGTTGGGATAGTTTCCAAGTCATTTACTGTCCTTTTAAAAATTGGTTTTTGCTTTTTGTTTTTGGTTCCATACGTGTATATATTAAGACTGTCATTACACAGATTTGCCCAGTGCTTTAAACATCTCCACATTGAGTTCTGATTTCAGTCAGTCAGTAAGTCTCAAAAAATACATAGTCATGGCTTTCTCCTTTATGTATATTGTGGTTGTGTGTTGTACATATCAAAAATATAGGTTTTAAAAATCATTTTAATCACTTTTTAATTACTTCTGTATTTGAATACAAATTGAAATCTATACTCAAGTTTCAAAGCTGTAGTTTCTAATTTTTCTTTGGTACATATCAATAATCACATTTTATCGAATTCAAGTTTTATTTTGTTATGTTTGAGGACAAATTTCATTAAATTAAAACATTTTTAAAAATATTTTTTGGTGAAGCTGTATATATATCAATGTCATCCTTGTACACAGAATAATTAATACAAACGTCTCTATTGTTACCTCTTAATTTTAAAAGTCATATTTCAAAATCATAGAATTTTTAAAATGGAGAGAACCTCAAGGCTCATCCAATTCAACCCTTACAAAAAATTAGTCTCTACTATAATACAGGTGACAAGGGACCATCCAGCTTCTTTCTAAAGAATTTTAAGGAGGATGAATTCACTACTTCTCAAAACAGGTTATTCCTCTTTGGCACAGTTCACATTGTTAGAAAGTTGTTGTGTTTTCCTCTAAACTTTCACTGTTTACAGCTGATTCTGTCCTTTGGGGTCAAATAGAACAAGTGTAATCCCTCCTATATGACTACCTGTCAAACACTTCAAAAGAACTATCTATCATGTCTCTCACAGTCTTCTCTTCAACAGTCTCCATCAACAACTTCCTTCAACAAATCTTTGTATGATAAAAATTCAAGTGGCTTCATCATCCTGGTTGCCCTCTTCTAGGCACTTAGGTTTCAATCAGTGTAGTTTTTAAAAAGTGATGGCCAAAAAAATGCAATACTCCAAATGAATGCACAGTACAATAGAATAATGACTTCACAGTTCCTGGAAGCTACGCCACTAGATGCATTTTATTTTTTGATGCCAAATCCCAGAGTTGACATATTAATCTAGCAGTCCTGTAAAATACAATGATTTTTGTTCAGAACAAACACATGCCACACCCATTTATGAAAATGTATTTTATACCCAAATATAAGACTATAATTATCCATATTAAATTTTATTTCATAATCTTTTGCTCAATGATGTAGTATCTCAAGATTGTTTTTGTTCTGTCCTGACACTATCATAGAGTGTGTCAGGTATCCTTGACAATTTTGTGTCATCTTGGGGGTAACTAGGTAAAACAGTGAATAGAGAGCTGGGCCTTAAGTTAGCATAGAACCAAATTCGAATCTGGCCTCAGACACTTACTAGCTATGTGAACTTTGGCAATTCACTTAACAGCTGGTTGCCTCACTTTTCTTTTCCACAAAACTAAAATAATAATAATGTCTACCTCCAAGGATTATTATATGACAAAAATGAGATAATATTTTAAGTACTTTGAAAATTTTAAAATGTTATATAAATGCTGGTCATAACTATCCATAAGTTATATGATTATAACTATCTATGCCTTCATATATTATTAGAAAAATTAATAAACACCACAAGACTAACCACAGATCCCTACAGTGAACCCTACAGTACTATAAAAAACACTAGTAATATCATTGAATCATTAGAGATCACCCATTGAGTCTGAGCATCCAAGGAATTTAAATCCATCTAATTTCATTTATGTAGTTCACAAAGCTCCATCTTCTGCATGAAAAGATGCTATGCATTTTACATAATATGAAATGATAAAGTATAAGAGACCATGTAGTCCTTTTAAAGCTATATAGTGATGGCTTTAAGGCTGGGAAGAATCATAACAGGCTTAAATTGTCTCCCAGAAAAGAAGAATGCTCTGTATCACTTATTCTTGCATTATTGTGTTGGTAGGATGTTTTAGATAAATGAAAGGGTCTTTAAGACAACCAGTGCTTAAAGATTCTCACAATACTTGGATTTATCATCATCATCATCACCATCATCATCATCATCATCATCATCATCATCATCATCATCATTACCATCAGCATAATTGTTCTTGTTACTTTAAATAAACATAACTTTTCCAGAGTGAGAAGGTTGTACTATAATTTAATGCTACATGTATTCTGTGATCTTAATGATGTGCGTATTCTGTCTAATTGTATATATTATGATTCACACATCTGCCTACCCCTTGGAACTCTCATCCATGCCATCTCATAAATTTATCACAAGGAGTAGAACCAATATGCTCATAGACTTCCTTGATTCGTTCTCACATTGTGCTAGTATATATGAGACACGGAGGTTGCCCATAAAATAGCTCTCATTCTCAATATATGATTAGTCCTTCATTTTTTTCCAATCATATATTTCTCTCAAACTTCACAGTAATAAAAAAAAAGAATAAAAATGAAATGTAAAGGAAAGAGGACTTGGAGTAAGAAGTAAACATGAATTCATGGATAATACAAAAAAAAAAGACTGAGTAAACTGCGCATATCATTTCACTGAGCCATGCCACAAAGATCATAGAATTAGGAAATAATCCTATATGTACATGTGTATGTATGGCAGCTCTTTTAATGATAACAAATGAACTGGAAACTAAAGGGATTCTCATAACCTGAGTAGTGACTGAATACATTGTGGTACATGAGTATTATAAAATGATATTGTGCTATGAGAAATGAGGGAATTGACAGTATAAAAGGAAAAGGGAATAAGATAAACATTTATGTAGGACCTCATATGTGTGTGTGTGTGGGTGTGGGTGTGGGTGTGTTTGCCAGGCACCATGATAATAAGTTTTTGCAAATATCTCATCTTATCCCCACTGTGGTAAATACTATTACTGTTCCCATTTTATAGATGAGGAAATTGAGAAAAATAGAGGTTACGTGACTTGCCAAGGGTCCAATAGCTAATAAATGTTTTTTTTTTCACATTGATTCAGGTATTCCTGTCTCCAAGAATATTAGGGTACTGTAAGAAATGAGGAAACAGGATTTCAAAGATAATAATTTTTTATGAACTGATGCAGAGTTTGACAGAAGAACTGGAAAAATTTATGTTCTAACATCATTATTGGAATACTAATCATTTTGAAGATGAAACTTTAATAAAATGAAGAAGAATGCACAGAGCAGAATCAGGAGAGCAACTTGTAAAACCTCATTATAAAAGCAAACAATCTCAAAAACATTGTGGACTGTTATCAACACAATGATCATTCCAGAGAGTCAAGGATAAGAGAAACAATCACTTTGTCACAGAGAAGTGAAAGATTTGGGTATATGTATATATACACACATGTATATATACATATACATATATACACATATATTATCTGTATGTGTGTGTATACATGCATACATGTATGTGTCTACACACATATAGGGATAAGGGGATTTGTTCTGCTTGACCACAGATGTGTGACAAGGATTTTTTTTAATTTTTCCCTTTTTATTTTTATAGCAGAGGGAAGTAAAGGGAAATATGTATGTGTGTGTGTATACACACGCATACACACATATATGTTAATTTTTTAAAATAGAAATGTACAACACAGAGAACAAAAGAAAACTTACAAAAAAGACAGACAATTTTCAACACAATGTGTTGTATTTCTTATATAGACTTTCTCAAAATTGAAATTTATTGCTATATATTTTGAATCCTCTCTTATGTTTTACTATGCACATGACATGGTTTTGTTTTCCTTTTCCTATTTTGTGTTTATTTTCAATATTTAAGTTTAAAAAATGTTTCTTTTTTCTTTTCTCTATTGTGTATTTTTTTTAGTATATAAATCTAAAATAAATGGAAAAAAATTAAGAAAAATAGAAAGGTGAGGTTCGTTATAGTTGTGGAAAGTCACATGAGCTTTTTGATGATATCACCTTATTGTTAATTTTGTTTTACTTTTTGCCAAGAAAGCTCTTGTAGAGTGGGAGTAATCTAAAATGTTTGTAAGACCAAAACACATTAAGAAAACCTGAGATAGTGAGATCGAGATGTGAATTTTTAACTCTGACCTGTGTACTGAGTTTGTGATGCTGGGTTATGCACTTTAGCTACTAATCTTTCTCATTGGCAAAATGGGGATAATAACCTTAATAACTACCTCACAAGGTTATTAGGAAGATAAACAATGTTATCTATTTAAAGTTTTATATAAACATTCCCCAATTAAGAAGTGTTACAACAAGGATTAACTTTGTATTTAATTTGGTCACATGATTTTGATGAGTTGTCCATTCTGTAACTAAGTATACCGGAGCTATAGACTGATATAGACAGTCTATCTGTCTATAGCTATAGACAGATCCTATAGACTGATTGTTGGATTCCTCTAACAAATAGGTCATCATTTCCAAAAAACAAGCCTATAGATGTCCCAGTTTGACTATCATCATTCTTAGAATCTTTAGATTGCCTCTATACCTGAGGGATATGGAAGAATTGAATGCCCTAGCAATAGCATTAAGTAGTGAAGGAGGTGCCTTTACATCCAGCCCTCCTTCTTATTTGAATTAATGTGCCCCTCAGGCCAAAGCAGAGTCAGTGAGTTATAGTAAACAATATCTTTTTCACTTGAAATATTTACTTCAGTGAGTACCTGAGAGACCAATACCCCTTTTTGAATATTAATGAAGACAGTGAAATGAGGCATACTACATGTACTTAGTACATGTACCTAGTATCAAGATCATGTACAAGGAAGCCATTATGTGTGATTTCCTCATTCCGGGAATAATCCAGTAAGACTGTAAAAGCAAACACTCTACAATGAGGTAGCTGGGGTTATTATGCATGAATCAGTAACATATTGAATATGGCAAATATATGTTGCAAAATATTGTCTAAAATTGACTTGATTCCCATTTCACTATGAGAAATGTGTGGATATGTGTGTATATGCACATATATACATATATGTGTGATATCATATAGATACTGACGAAAATATGCCAAACTGCCAGTAGAATTTTATCTTTTTGAAGAGAAATGATCCATATTTTTCTCTTAGCACAGTACCTAGATCATTATAATCATGTGAAGAATTGAATTGAAAAAAATAAGAGCAGTCCATACATTTTGAAATGTTTTGGCCTGTTTTGCTTTAGCTAAGGGTAGTATTGTGTTAGGTAAATTTTTTCTGAGAAAAGTTTATTAAGCTTCTTGCTGACTTAGACACAAGCTTCTTCAAAATTATCTAATCAACATTCTATCCAAGCTCTATATAAAACCATAATAGACACACCTCAAGAGTACAAAATAGATGACACTAAAGAACAGCAGGATTGGGATTATAAAATAGAGCATGTTTCTGCTTTGTACTGCAATCTGTCACAAGCCTTATGGGCAAAGAACACTTGAGATGATATGTTACCAAACACCATTGAATGATTGCACAGCTAAAGAAATAACACTGTGTTTAGAGGGTGAATAAGGAGCCAGAATATTGAAAAACAATGGGCTAACCAGTCACAGAGGAAACCATTCAAATTCAATTTAGCCTTCTATTAAAAAAAGGATATTGCCTCTACACTGCATTCTGTGCTTGGAATTAGATAGTGAATTTATACATGAACCATACAATATAGTGATAGATTAACTCAACTCTCCAACCATGCTTGAAGAGAAGACACAGTTTCAGGTAAGCCCATGTGCATACTGGTTCTAGAGAGAGTGGCAGATAAAAGGTGAAGAGTACAGTGGATAATGGGCCTATTTTTTATCTAGTTACTCTGCTAGCAATTTCATTCCTTGAAGCACTATAGTGTTTCATATAGTGGGAAAGAGCTCTGAAGTTAAAATCATGAGACCTGAGTTCAGTCTTGGCTTTGTGATCTGGGTGTTCTTGGGGGAAGTCAAATAACCTCACTGGGTCTCAGTTTTCTTAAAAAATAAGGAAACTGGATCAAATAGTTTATGAGGTTTTTTCCTATTTTTCTATTTATGATTTTATGATACAAAACTTGGAGTAAACATAGGTTGTTTGAACATTTTCTTGGGCATGTAAGGGTGGGCCCTGGTTCATGTCCTCAAATTCTGTTTCACCATTTTAAACGGGGCCAAGAAAAGCATTGTAGTTGGCAGCTTCCAAAGACTCTGGCTTTCAGAGATTCTGGGAAGGAGGCCAGATTGAGTCAAAAGTCATTGAGGGACCTGTGAGAAAACATTCTATGGTAAAGATTCTAAAAAGTGCACTATTGTACCCCTGGGAATAACATGGGGGCAATTCAGATAGAAGAACTCTATGAAAACCTAATTTTTTATTGTCATTCAAGACAAAGAAAGGAAATTGAGTCAAAGAAAAATTTTAATTTATACAAATTTTCTGTGAATGTCTGTGTATATGCATATGAATATATACAAACATATACATATATGTTTATGTCAGTACACATATATTTATATCTGTGTGTCTCTATATCTTTCTGTATCTCTCTATCTACTTATCTATTTATCCATCTATCTATCTATCTATCCATTATAGTCTAACCCAAATAACGAGAGAAAGTAATAACATATTTCTACATGGGGTTCTAACTGAATAGTAGCCTCTCCAGAAACCCATAAATAGAAAAGTTAACTCATTTTTGTTTGTTTTAATTCGTTAACAAAAACTCTCTGTTCGTAAACAAGTACTGTAGAGATTTATTCCAAATTGATCACTTCACT
>CM053599.1:77862780-77880128 GCA_028646575.1 Pseudocheirus occidentalis
GTATGTACATATATGGATGTGTGTCTCAAAAATTTTAGTAGTTTTCAGTTATTAGAGTTGCCCTAAAATTTTTGGGACAAACTGTATATGTATAAATTCAAAACCAGTTTCCTTTTTTTTAAATTAGATTAAAGTGCCATACTTTGTGAAGTCAAATCATGTCGACAAATTCATTTTGCTATTCTTAGGGGGAAAATTCTGACCAGAATTTTGTACATCCTTTTTTTTATTGCTATTCTGCCAAAAGGAGACAATTTAATGAGGCTTCATTTTAAAAAAAAGGCTTTGCTTGCCACCCTCCTAGTTTTTCCATCCACTATCAAAGTTTCTCCTTGTGCGTCTCTTTTTTTGTATGATGATTTTCCCCATTCTTCTCCCCTTTTTCCTTCTCCCAGGGAATTCTTCTTTCTCCTTCATTAAAAAAAAATCATCCTAACAGAATCAAATCCTACTCACTTCTTCTGTGTAGACTCAAACTAGTCTAATAATAATCAAGTTCTTAAGAGTAACATGTATTATCTTTCTGTATAGGGATGCAGACTAGCTTTCTTCGCTCTCTTATAGTTTCTCTTTCATGGTTACCTATTTTTACCATGTTTAAAGTTCTCTTGAGTATTGAGTTTGAACGTCAATTTCCATTCACCTCTGATCTTTAATCAGGAACATTCATAAGTCCTCAATTTCACTAAATTATTTCCCCCCTGAAAAATTACACTCAGTATTGCTGCATAGGTGATTCTTGATCATGATGCTAGCTCCTTTGCCCTCTGGAATATCATATTTAAATCCCTCAGCTCCTTTTGCATTGAAGCTGAAAAATCTTACGTGATCCAGATTGTCTCAATGATATTAGAATTGTTTCTTTCTGGCTGCTTGTAATATTTTCTTCTTGACTTGGGAGACTGGAATTTGGCTATAACATTGGAGTTTGTGTTTTTGGGCCTCTTTGAGGACTAGCAGATTATTTCAATTTCTATTTTACCCACTGGTTCTAGCATGTCAGAGTACTTTTACTTCATATCTTGAAATATGATGTCTAGGCTCTTTTTTTATCATGACTTTTAGGTAATCCAATAACTTAAATCATCCATCCCCAATCCATTTCCAGATTTCTGATGAGATATTTCACATATTCTACTGGTTTTTTTTTTATTCTTTGATGGTTTATGGAGAAATCAAAAGGATAAGCCCCACAAACACCCTCACCCCAATGGAAGGACTTGCCAAGCCCTTTTCAGGGTCAATTATTCACCTTTGGTGTTCAGCTGATTCACCCAACTCTTATCTGTGTCTTCAAGTAGCAGTAACTGTAAACAGTCTCAGCTGACACACTAAACCAGTTTGAGGATAACAGGCCTAAGATTTGTTGGTAAGTTAGGGGAATGTCTACCCCAAGTGTATGAAGATATTCCCTAGTGGAATGGACAGATGAAAATAATTCATTCCAAGGGTCATGAAGGTGATTAAAGCATCGAAGCAGGCATTGTGGAGCACTTAGATTTTTGTTAGGCTCAAAGACACCAAGATCATCCATGGCACCCAAAACCATTGGCAATCATCTTGATTTTTGTCCTGCCAATGAATGACTCAAGAAGAGAGAGTGAAGTTGACCACTTTGTGCAACTCTGTCACACTAAAATCAAAATCATTCCCAAGTCAAGACATCATTCTATGATTTTATTGACCCTCTTTAAATATAAGGGAGAAATATCAATTGTTTCTTGATGTCTCAAGGTATCATTAACTTCTACTTGTTCAATTCTAATTTTTAAGAAATTATTTTCTTCAGTGAACTTTTATAACTATTTTTCATTAATGGTTTTGTGCTTTTTCTATTATGATATTATCAATTTGTTAAAAAATAATTTGAATTATTTAATAAAATAAATGATTTTTAAAAGTTGTTACTTTATTTGGGAGGGGATATTCTTCTTTGCACAAATAAAGAAAAAAATAATTGTCTTTTCATAATATTCTTCCTTTTATTTCTTTACCATTTTTTCCTGTGCAACTTTTATTTGATTTTTAAACACATGCATGTATATGTGTATATGTACATATGTATATATACACTTTCAGAAATTCTTGTTGCGCTTGTGTCCATTCACATTTTTCTTTGAGGGTTCCTTTGTAGTTGTTTTGATTTCATTGACTTCTTCTGAACTTGTATTTTATTCTTTCCTGTCACCATAGTACCTTCCTATGGTCATGTTATTTTGTTGTTGTTTGCTCATTTTTCTACCCTACTTTTTGATTTCAGACTTTATGTTAACATTGGGCTTTGTTCCCAAAGTACATGTTGGGAAGGGGCTCCGTCTCAAGATTTAGGCTTTTTTTCCCCCCTGCACTGTTGCTTTCAGAGCTAGTTCCGCGGTTTTGGAAATTGTTATTGCTTCCAAGGTGGTATGATCTGAGGAGGTAGGTATCACTGCTCTCCAATTTTGCACTCTAATATTTTCCTAAGAAGGGTCCCCAATCCCTTTAGGTTACAATGATACTGCTCCGCAGTGCCTTTCCTCCTTTGGGACTGGAATTGTTACTGTTCCTCAGGGTTCCTAATTTCTTAAGCCTGAAAGTGATACTGTCTTTCAGAACTTCTACTCCCTCTTGTCCAAAAGTACCACTTTCTGCTCCTTGAACTGTGACTCAGAAATGAATATAGGCAATGGTGTTGACAAATAGCATCTGGTCTTCTGTCCAATATTACCATAGGGGTACCCAGCAATCTTTCTGACCAGTTTCCAGGTCCCCCCACCCCCATCTTTGGTTTCAGACCTTCTGAAGCTGTTGCTTCTGTCATCACCATCTAATATCATAAATGGAGGGTTGTCTGCCTAGAACTTTTCATATATATTTGTGCATCACTTGTATTCCTATTTTCTCCTCTCTATTTCTTATCTCTTTCTTCAACTGTTTCGGTCATTATTTTTGGACTTGTGTCCAATATGTACTTTTGTTTGAGGCTTTGATTGTAGCTGGTTTCACATTTCTGTCTTCTGATTTTGTGTCTTGATACCATAGAAATTATTAATTTCTTTTTTATTGTTCATTCATTTGTCTAGAGTGGCTCTCTAGAATCAGTGGCTCTCAGCCTGTGGGTCTCCCCCCCTTTGGGGGTCAAATGACCGTTTCACAGAGGTCACCTAAGACCATTGGAAAACATATATTTCCAGTGGTCTTAGGAACCAAGACAGTACTCCTCTATCTATCTCCAGGCGGGTCTGCCCACATATGATTATTAAAGGGTCATGGCATTAGGAAGGTTGATAACCATTGATGTAAATGTTGGTCTCTGCTCACATAGGGATAGAGAAACACCACACATTTAGACTTTTCTCACTAGTTTTCACAGCTAGTTCTACGGATCTGCAAGTTTTCAGCGCTTACAAAGTGGTGTGATTCAGAGAGAAGTGTGATTACTCTCATTGTTTGTCCTCTGATCTTTATGCAGGAAGCTTCCCTCATCCCCTGCTGCTGAAAGTGCTAATGTTCCTCTCTTTCCTGCAACCATGACCCAGAATTGTTTGTTGGTTATAGAGTTGCCAAACAGAACAAGTTCTTCCAGCCAGTGCTAGCAAAGGGTTCCCTATAATCTTTTTCTTCATGAATTGTCCACCCCTTTACCACCTCTGGGCTGAGAATTTCTAAAGTTTTGCTGTCACTGTAGCCAGAGGTCCTGGGATAGTATTCTTAAAAGAACATACAAGATTCCCTTTATCCTTCCACCAATCTTTGTTGTTTACTAATTGCTTGACTTTTGGCACATTCTCTGTACTTCATTTTGCATTTCAGCTGACCATTGAGAATAGTATATGTTCTCCCTATCCAACACAATGAGGAAAACCCTATGTAAATCTGAAATCCATACAGAAATATACTGTTTTAATAATTAGCATTATTTTCTTCCCATATTTAAATTTTTACTTTGGGGAAAAGTCAATATATTACTTTATATTGTTTGAAGTTTGGTGGAGCTGACAAGATGTAGGAACGATATATGTCTAATGTTGTTCCCACTTGTTTGATTTCTTCCCTCAGGTTTTTATATTTTAAGAGATTTTCATTCTATGTAATTTAGAACTGATGTGTATTCAGTATAGTAACAGCTATTAAAAACAATATCTTTAAAATTTTTACATGTATATGATCTATCCAGACAAGGTTAGGGAATCATTTTGTCTGTTAGGATGCTATGATTTCACTATGGTTAATTGTTGAACTCTCAAAGAATTTTTGAGAATCATCATCTTCATAATAATCACAATCCTACTCCTCCTCATCACCACCTTAGGCATCCTGGTTGCTTTATTTATATTCCTGAAATTCCTAGAGAAATAATGATGAGATTAAAATCCACCTACATGTGCATTTGACCTCAAATATCTCTTTCTCCCTCTTATCAATAGTTTTCTTGATCAACACACAGAAGTATTGGGAAAATGCCTTCATTTCCCTCCCTGATAGGACTTACTTCTATAGCAACATTGGATTTTCTTTCATAAAACCTAGATTTTGAAATAAAGATTTTAAACAGAAACAATTTTTTTTACTTTGAAAATATCCAAAAATTTTAAGTGTCCCTGCATGCCTTGTGAATCAAGACTTTATTGTCAATAGAAATAAAATGTTTCCTTCAACTAAAATAAACCTTCATTGGTTTTCTAAAATCTGCTAAACTCATCGTAAATTATGGGAAAGACTATAATAAATAATTAATGTTAAAATAATACTTGCCAAAAAAATAGTTGGCAGCAAAAATGGAGGCAAAATTCATTTGTTACTCTAGTATCTGATGTTTATTGCACTTCTCCTTTGCTAATTTGTTCACTAATTTGCCAAAGCACCTCTAGTCATTAGTATAAATTAGTGCATTGCCATGGTAATGAGAAAAGATATTGAATAGGCTGAAATGGTTTTAATTCAGCACATATTTATTAAACATATCCTGTGAATTTGGAGAGTAGGTTTTGTTTTGGTATCTCAGTGCCTAGCTAAGCAATCAGAACATTTCCTGTTATTGTAGGTGCCTAAAAAAATGCTTGTTGATAGATTACATTTTAATCAATGTATCAATCAATCAAAAAGCATTTAGTGAACGTTTACAAAGAACCATGTATTGAGCTAAACTGGTACCTTAGAAAGAAAAGAAAAACCTATCCCTGCATTTGGATATTAGCATTCTAATGGAGAAGACAATGAATACATAAATAAATAAATAGATACAGGCAAGATTTATACAGTTTTAGAACTCATGTGTGTTTAAAAAGGGAGGGGACCTTTCCCTAGAATTCAGAACAGTTATAGATATCCTCTGAGAATATATCTGCAGTATTGGTGAGGTTACTCTATCTTACTCAAGGCACAACCAGTGAACTTGCCTACCAAGCAAGCTTGATTCTGAGACAGGGATTAACTTCCTTTTGCGTCTTTTTCCTTTGGGACAGGGCCTTATAAAATCTCTAAACAGAGTTGATGACCTGCCCCTTCCCCTCCCCTCACCTGCTCCTAACATAGTTGTAAGTGTCTCAACAAAGCCTGAATATTAACAAGTCAATTTTATGAAATCATTCTAGCACTCCTTATTACTTAGCATTACTTTTCAGGGTGGGGATAATAAATCTCCGTATCTGATTCATATTTGTTTTGGTGGAACCTTTACAAAACTTCTTCTTGCTCTGCCTCCAAATCCAATACTCCCCCTACCCCACATACACTGCTTAGACTAAAGCCAAAAGTAGAAATTTGCCTCAAGAATCCTAGGCCAGGTGCAATAAAAGCACCAAGGGACTGGTTCCTCTTTCTGAAGAGAGGTCGCACCAGACAAATGAAAGCAGAGAAAACCATCAGCACAGACAAAAGATAAGCATTGTAGGTCAGTGGATCAGTGTTACAGTAGACTTGCATTCAAGAGGACCTGAGTTTAAATATAGCCTCAGACACTTAACAGCAGTGTAACCCTGGGCAAGTCACTTCATCTTTTACTACATACACACCAGAATTGTTGTGAGGATGAAATGAGATAATATGTGTGAAGAATTTAGTGCAATGTCTCGCACAAAGTAGGAACTTAATAAATGCTTGGTAAAACAAATAAAACAAACAACCCTCTCTCAAACACCAAGAGAAAAACAAACAAACAAACAAACAAACAAACAAACAAACAAAAACAACTAGCCCTATATTCTCAATATAGAGCTTCTTGGCTAGTTGAGTGCTGGGTTCTTCTAAGAAAGAAAGGCTTTAGCAGACTTCATGTAGATGCTGGGATGAGAACAGAAGGCAGAGAAACTAAGTCAGAGCAGGAGGAACATTGCAATTAGGAGGGAAGGATAGTGGATGCAAAGGCACAAAGTTGGAAGATGCAGATGAGAGTAAGAGCAAGTAGATTATTCTAACTGTGTTCCAGAGTGTGTAGAAAGGAATAGGGAATGAGAGGACAGGAAAGGTAGTAAAGGAAAAGCCTATGAAGAAATCTGTGGATGGAATACTATTATGTAATTGTTGCTTTTGCTGGGCCTTCCTATTAGTTGATATTTTGATAAAAAGTTAAGGAAGGCATCCTGGCTGACTTATCAATGGGACATAAACACCAGGAGCTCAGGAACTACAGTCCCTGGTGTTTATAATAGAAAAGTAAACATAGTGACTTGTAATCAGCCTCTGTGGGGAAATCCTAGTTTCCTGGAGTTGAGTACAGTTTGAATTGAAACAACTCCAGAGAGAAAGTGAGAGCTTGTGCTACAATCATATGAGCACTGATAGTCTAAAGAAAGTGATATTTCTTAATCAGATTATAGAGGAAGCAGAGGAGAGGGGATAAGAATGATTAATCCCCATGATGTGATTTCTCAAGGAGTGGTTAAAGGCACTGAGATGGAATGTGTGCTGGCTGACTTAGATCTTTCATGAATGAGGGAATCGGTTAATAATCATGAAATTTCCTTGGCAATGGAAGAGAAAGATGCTCTGGTTAACGATATTAAGAGGATCACTGGCAGTGTTTCATTTGTAACTATTGGCTACTCAGTTCATTAAGGAATTTTTTCTTCTCTGTTTTGGAGTTTCAAACATAGACTAAACCATGCTGTTCTTAAGTTTCCCACAAGTCTGAATTTTAATAAAAATGAAAAGGAGTAGCCAGGAAGATCACTACTAAAGTAAAATCTAGTTATATTAAACAAGAAAATAAGGTTGGAAATGATAAACAACTTTTGGAAATATGTACTAAAAACTACAGTTCATCAAAATATGATTGTTTTGTTGTTTTTAGTTATTTTTCAGTTGTTTGTGACTCATGACCATATTTTGGGGTTTTCTTAACAAAGATACTGGAGCGATTTGCCATTTCCTTCTCCAGGTCATAGTGATGAGGAACCAAAGGCAAACAGGATTAAGTGACTTACCCAGGGTCATACAGCTAGTTAAGTGTCTGAGGCAAGATTTCAATGCAAGAAGACTCGTCTTCTGTACTAAGCCTGGCACTCTATCCACTGAGATACCTAGCTGCTCTCTAAAATATAATAAGATCCCTTAAAAGTCTTGAATTTTTCCATGGGAATTCTTTGGTGAATACAGGATGTTCTATTTGCTTGGCCACTTAAAGAAGGATTTTTAAAATTTAGATCTAAGACACACTTTTTGACATCAGAGGTCTGCTCTAATTCTGAGATCCCATTATTCTCTGATGTACCAAAGAGTCCTCGAGATTTGAATTGCTGGTACTCTTTAACCAGATTATTGAGGAAGTGGAGGAAAGGGGACCAGCATGATTAATCCTTATGATGTGATTTTTCACAGAGTAATTAAAGGATGTGTACTTATTATCCTTTAAATGGTCTTCCCAGGAGCCTAAATAATTTTACCAATGTGTAGTATTACTGTGGGACTCTCCCTACATAAGAAAGCAATTGAATGCTGCTAGAGAGTAAAGTGACACTCCTCCAGTGAATGTCACTTTCCCTCTTTGTCACTTTCCATCTATGCTGTGCAGTCTCCTGGACTTTTAGCAGCACCCAGAGACTAAGGAATTCCTGAGAAGAGAAATATCTCAGAATTACCGTTGTGTTAGATATTGTTCCCTTACCTACTGAACATTATTCCCAGCACAGCCTATTCACATAATAAGAATTCTCAAAAATTGCCTTTTCTAAAGTTTGTGAGTCAGAATTAACAATGCAGCTTGAAATAATAATCAAATCCTTGACATTCTTGTGCTTGTGTACCCTAAGTGAAGCAAATAAAAGACTGTAGCACCTGATTCCATTGCAGAACTCTAGTTCTATGCTTTAGGCTAGGTGGT
The DNA here is from genome assembly GCA_028646575.1 of Pseudocheirus occidentalis. Taxonomy (NCBI): domain Eukaryota; kingdom Metazoa; phylum Chordata; class Mammalia; order Diprotodontia; family Pseudocheiridae; genus Pseudocheirus; species Pseudocheirus occidentalis. The sequence continues at coordinate 77,871,080 of CM053599.1, forward strand.
TACTGACACAAAGGCTTGACTCCTAAGCTGCTGTATTGTTCTCCACTAATGGGCTTCTGATAGGAAATTGCTTGAACTCTTTGAACAACCATTTGTAATACACCTTCTGGCCTCCTTCCCACTTCTGATTTATGTATATAATTTCAGTCTTCACTTCAGCAAGGTAGGATTCTGATCAGGACAGTTCCTGATTTGCAAATCTGTTCCTCATGATGAAACTAATTAATTAAATGTCTACCTGATTACTGGCATTTTGTCTCTGGCCTCTAGTTTCATCATTCTCAGGTTAGAGATTGGCTCAGTAAAATCCAAATAACATCCTACTTGAATGATTCTGTGCCAAGTCACTTTCTGGATCTGAGACCTAAGCCTGAGATTTTGGCTTAAACCAGGTCCATGGATTGATCAAGAAACTCCTCTGTTGCTAAGTTACTTATGTTCTCCACTGGTCCTCGTCCTGGTGCCCCTGGTGCTCCCCTGGAAACATATACTTATGTGTTCCCTCTCTCTTTTCCCCAGCTCCTTCTTAAAATGTTATTGGTAACAGTAATAGTATTTATGTAGAATTTTAAGGCTTAATATTATGCTTCATATATTAGGGAGCTAGGTGGCACAATTGGTAGAAAATTGGGTTTAGAATCAGGAAGACATCTCCCTGAGTTCGAATTCGGCCTCAAATATTTAATAGTTGTGTGACTGTGGGCAAGTCACTTAACCCTGTTTGCCTCAGTTCCTTATCTTTAAAGTGAACTGAAGAAGGACGTGGTAAACCACTCCAGTATCTTTGCAATAAATTCCCCCAAAATGGGGTCATAGAGGTTGAACATGACTGAAACAACTGAAAAAAATTGCATATGTTATCTCATTTGATCACCATGATGGTCTTACTATTTATCCAGTTTTAGAGGTGAAAAATTATAGTCAGAGAGAGATTAAGATTAAATGACTTGCTAAGGGATCACACAAGTAATAAGAATTTATATAAGATTTAAACCCAGAACTTTCCGATTCCATTTGATTCCTTGATTTATTATACTGTGGTGTGTGTCTACCAACGAATCAGGTGAATTTGTATCTGTCAAAACCAAGGCCTCATTAGTGATGTAATGAAGACATTATACATCATTCCTGTCCTGCATATACTCTGGACTTTCTTTATAATATGCCAGCTCTTCATCCTAAACTTCAGTCCTGCCATGAAACTCAAACACTGGATGTACCCTCTTCCTCCTTCCCTCCTTCCTCCTTCTTGCTGGATGGATATTTTTAGAGCCTCCATTTAGGTAACAGAATAGCAAGTCTTATTCCTCTCTGGGTTGTACTTTGGATTTTCTGTATCATGCCATGGCGGGCTGGAGCCAACTCATACCAGCTACTAAAATCATGCTGTTAAATTTTCAGTGTGAGCCTTTATATCTCAGAAGTTGACAAAGGCTACAAATCAGGGCTTAATTTATTACTTTGTTAATTGTTTAGGCTTAGGAACATGGAGAAAAATTTAACTGTGCAGATCATACTTAGACATGCTTAAATATGCCCTGTGTACATTATTATATTTTGATATACTGCCTCTCTGTGTGTACATTATACATTATACCCCCCCTCCCCAGAGATGTCACTTATTTTGAGTTTTATTGATGTTTTTATGTTGAGATAGATATATTTGGGTAACCCAAAAATAATTTAGCAATTGAAGCACTTCTTTTTGTCATTTCTTACATGACAAGTTCATGAGCCAAGTTACTCAAAAGGCAGTGCAAATTAATGACCACATCCCATAATAATTTTACTGAGTCCTATTATAAAAGGCATTGCGCCTTTGGAACATGTTGTATAATATACATTTAAAATCAGTGACAACACTTCCAACCTGGGTTAAGAGAATTAAGAACCCTACTTACCTCTGCTACCCAGCCCTGGGCCTACAGCAGAGGGGCCTGTATCCTCCCACAGAATAAATGCTTTCCTAGATAAACTGTCAAGTATTTAGCTACTGAAAGAGTCCTGAAAGCAAATGGTGATGGAAACAGAAATAATGCACAGTAAAGGCATTATTTTCTTCTAATGTGGCTTTGATCACTAGTAGAGTGTTTACCGTGATGTTTAAAAGAAATATCCTATTGGACATGATTGATTAAGATGACTTTTTCCCCCTAAATAAACTAGTTCTGATAATTCCTCTGGATGAATTCTGCAATGAAGTGTCCCATTTCATTTGCTAGTGCACCACGCTGTTTGGCAAGCCCTTGCAGCATCGATTTAATGAGTTAGTATGGCTTTCTAAGAATACATGAGTTTTACTTCCAGACCTACTAATGGCAAGTTGAGCAGTAATTAACAGAGAATGATTAGGTGCATGAGATCTAAATCAAGGATATTGTGTCTAAAAAAAGTGATAAAAATGAAAATGGCACAATAAGAGCAGCTGTTCATTAGGAAAACAAAAGGAAACCACTGATAAGGAATCCTTAACTTGGTACTCTAATCCTTCTCAAATGAAAGGCTTTATAAAACTGAGAAAAAGATAAGAAAGACAGGGCATTCTTGGAGAGTTATCTGGTTGTACAGAACCGTGAAGTGCAATTCTGAAACCAGATAGGGAACCCCAAATGCCTTGGTCTCTGCCACAGCAAATATTTGCCTTTCTCATCAGTTCTTTCACTTGGCATTTGTTAAGTGCCTGCTGTATGCAGAGCATTCTACTCTCTGTATTACACTCTAGGTTTTCAGGCATTGAGGAACAAGAGGAGCACGGATGATTGAAATTCAAATATAATCCATCTTGTTTGGCAATTGAAACTAATGTTTAACATATTTGCTTCTTCCTTTAAAAAAAATGACCAAAAATGAAGTATAGTGATTTCTTTTACGTCCTTTCCTATTGTTTCCTGCTGACTTTATGGAATAGGTATCATGAAATAGTGATATGCCCAAATTTAGGGGTGGGCAGGTTTAGATGGAGGAGGAGCAGAGATAACCTATACATTGTATATATTGTCCTAGAACATTTGATAATTTACTTTATTGACTTCCACCTTCTACCTGTGAGGTAGGACAGTGCTTCCCATTACTCTTATATTTAACAGTTCACTATTTCCCCTATTATCCTGCAGTTTTGACTTTTACATCTTTTGTAAACATGACCATACGGCCAGTTGTAAACGTTGATATTAATAGTCATTAAGTCATAAAGGTATGGCACAGATTCAAAGGAAAATGATTGAGTTTAGTGACCTCATTTCAAGGGATATTTCTGTCTTTGTTTAATAATGTTTCTTCCTTGACACTGCTGAAGTTTGGAGAACTAAATTGTCCTCTCTCAGTGATTTGGGGTCCCATTACCGTGTTGTTTCTTTTTCTCTTCCTGTCAGCTTTGGGACCATTAATCTCTGCATCTGGTAAAGGACAAAAGCAGAAGAAAATGTTGGAAATAAAGACATCTTTTGTTGAGTATTTGATCAAAGTTTTTCTTAAATGCAGTGTTTAAAAATAACTAGCTAAATTGAGGTAAGATTATTTATGGACTATACATCTGTCCACCATTATCATTGATTGCATACAGGGTGTTTACTTGAGGTCCCTTTAAAGTTTGGAATATTTATCTTCCCATAAATCTATTTTTTTAACACTTCCGAATCTGACTTTATGCTGTTGTTCGTTTGTTCTTTCTCAAAGAGGTCTGATGATAACAGAGGGTGATGTCTTGACTTGCAGATAAATTAGGTGTAAGTGAGGTAGAACTGGGCAAAGTCAGCAGCCTCACTCTCTTCTTCAGTCTTTGGAATCCAGTGGCAAGACAAGAGTCAAAATGTCTAGCAAGGGTCCAGGATACAATGGGCGATCTTGGCCTTTTTAAACTAAAGTATTTCCCAGCCCTCAATTTGTCTAAGCTTAGGCCTATTCAGTAATGTAGGACTACATAAGAATCAAAAGGTGGGCTAGTTTACCATGACAAAAGTTATCCCTCTGGGAGAGGAAAACCCTCAGAGTTTCTGGTCTGGTTTCATATGGAGCAAAATATGAATATTTAGTTGAGCAGTAATTAACAGAGAATGATTAAGTGCATGAGATCTAAATCAAGGATATTGTGTCTAAAAAAAGTCATTATAGGGGATAATAATTTTAAAATTCTCTTTCACTTAAAAAAGACTCTAAGGGTGAGAGTTTAATTACTTTATCCATACTCCTCCCCATACAAATTCCATTTTTTTTGTTTGTTTGTTTGGTTTTTGTTTTTCTATTTTTTTTTCACACATTAGATCCTCTCCTTAGGTAATGAGGTCAATTGTCATTTACTTCAATGGAAGGAAATTTTTATGTTAGCCTGTTGCTAGTTTCACAGAAAACAGTAGGGTTATTGTTAAGTAAATTTTAAAAATGTGACAGAATCTAGGATTCAAATAAGATAAGAGAGCAAAATATAAATATTATATGCTATGGGGGGAACATGCTTACTTCTCCTGAAATGTCACTAAAGAAAAAAAGAAATACCAGTTAACTTTACTTGAATATCATCAAACCAACCCAAAGAGAAAAATAATTTGTGTGGTTTCTCTACATATTGATGTACTGGATTGTAGAAAGGGTAAAAGAAAATTTTATTTTGTTATCAATATTTTGATTAATTTCTCTTGAAGAGAATGGATACTCAGAGAATGCATTTGCCCAAGTTAGTTTTTGTAATATTATCATTATATAGGCTGGACCCTATTCATTAGGGCTTCAGATGCATGCTAAAATAATCAATGCTGCTGTTTATAGAGCACTTTAAGATTTGCAAAGTGCTTTACATAGCTTAACTCCTTTGATTCTCACAATAATTCTCTGTAGTGAGTGCTGTGATTACTCCTGTTTACAGATAAGGAAACTGAGGCTAAGTGGTTAAGGGGTTTGGATAAGGGCTATAAAGCTGGTGAGTCTCTCAGGTATAAGCTTCTCAAAGGTGGGCCAGAGTATTTGCATGATCATGTGGAAGGACATACGCTCAGGTCTATGATGGCCTGGTCACCTGAGAGCAGGAAACACATTATACTGGAAAGAGCTACCAAAGGAAAAGTATGGCATGTGCATGGGTATTATAAGACTCAAATGAGAAAAATGGATGTAAAATGCTTGCAAATATTTAAAGCACTGTATAAATGCCTATCATCGATATTAGTATTATTGGTATCCTACAGTCACCAAGTCTCTGGTCTGAAAACTTTATTGCCTAAATATTTTCTTGAACCTCTGATGAGCTCAACCAATATTTTTAGGGCAATGAGAGAATATTCTGATTAATATTTAACAACTAGGTTGGGGATGTAATGCCAAGCAAAGGCAGCTTCCAAGGCTCAGATTACCAGCATAGCAAAACCCATTTATTCAGCAAACATTCACAGAACAGGGAAAATCAAAACACAGTATAACTCATTCATTTCACAAGTAAGTTCTTAATTCAGACCAGGTACTACTCCACCCCTAGAGGGTGTATTCATTTACTCAGTCAAAGTCTCTTCTCAAATGGAGATAAGACTATTCCACCCCTAGGCAGTACATTCTTTTAGTCAGTCAAAGTCTCTTCTCAAATGGAGAGAGTTCTTCTCAAATGGAGATCAGTTTCCAATCATAAACAAAGCACACTCACAAAAAGGCCAAAGGTTTCCCACCCTGGGAATCAAAGTAATTACAATACCATCTATTAACACTAAGCACTTTCTCCAAAGGGGCAGGAGAGCACAAAAGGCCATCCACCCTTGAATCATAACAAGGTCAAGATAATATCTCAGCATTGAAAACCTAAGGAAAGGCCCTTTCATCTTCACTGGAGGCAAGCCCTCAGCAATCTCAGTTCTTGGGGAGACAAGGCTCAACAAAGCCATATTCAGTGTCCTCATCAAGTCACACTCTGCCTGTAGAACAGTCCCAGAACCCTTGAAAGTATCAGCAAGACCCCCTTCCAGGATTTCTGTGAACGTACAAGAAAGTCCTTCTTCTCTGCAACAGCAGCACTGTCCACAATCAGGTGAATCTGGAAAAACAACATCAAAACAGACGGACAAAATACCATCCTCACAGCCATGCCTCCTCAGTTCTCAGCAGCTCTAGGTGGCAGTCCTCAAAAGTCCTGGGCACCTCCAATGGGCTCTTAGCAGTCTCTCTCAGTAACTCAGGCACCAGGACACTGGATACTGCTCTTCCCAAAAGTACTTCTTCTTCTGGCCTTCTCTGGGCTTGAGCTTTCCTTTCCATTCATGGCTCCTCCCAGGTCAGCCCCCTCTCTTCAGGTCGACAAGTCCATCCCACAAGTGGGATTCACGTGCTCTGGGTCTTAACACTCAACCCCAAAGCCAAGTCAATGCAGGGGATCTCCAAGTTCTGTTACCATTACAACTATGGATTCAAGGAAGGAATTCCAGTAGTCAGTATTTGAGTTTACCCTTTGGCCAAATTTGTTCTCAAACATTTCATGACCTTTTTATTATAAGTGGGCTTAAAGCCTCATATTTCCTGGATACTTTAGGTATTTACAGGACGGTGTGCTCTAAAATTTTGCTGGTAATGTTTTGCACCCACAGCTTTTACTATATGACCCAGTAAATAATCATTCTAAAATCGAATTGATTGTCACTCAGTAGGAGCCATATAGGGTGGGATCTTTTGAATAATTGTGCTAGAAACCACAACCCCTCTGGTTTAATCTTAGAATCCTCAAGAAAGAATAATTCAGCTTCTCTCTGGGGATGAACCAGAAAGTCAGAATATGAATTGGCAAATTGGGTGCGGCAGGGCTTCTACTGTGATGACTATCATTTTCTGAAAAGAAAAATCTGCACAAAATATAATTCACTATCTCTTGCTCTCTCTAGAGTTACCAATGATAGAATTCCTATTTTCAGTGTCCTTTTGTAATCCCTCATCCTTCTTGACAGTTTTTTAAATCTTTGGTACTGTCTATTACCCTCCTTCTTCTCTTTGATAATCTCTTGTCTGCAGGTATTTGTAACACTGTCCTATTCGACTTCTCTGTCTACCTGGCTGATTGCCCCTTCTTGGTCACCTTTCCTGGATCTTCATTCAGCTCATGCCCATGGGTGCCCCAAAGCTCTATTCCAGACCCTCTTCTTATGTCTTTCAATATTATATTGCTTGGTATTCTCATCAGCTCTTACAGATGAAGTTATTATCTCTATGCTGGTGAATATCTGATCTACATATATAGTCCTAACCTGTCCCTTAACCTTCACACTCACAATTCCAATTGCCTATTTTACATTTCAAACTGGATGCTCAGTAGACATATTAAATTCAACATATCTAATACTATATTTGTTATCTTTCTGATGATGTGAGAGAGCTATAGAGAGGGAAGGGGTGAAACAACTTCACAACAGTAACATCCCAAACTAGAATGGCTTGCTTTGAGAATTGGAGGATTTTTCTTCCTTAAAGCAGGGGCTGTACAACAATTAGTAAGGTATATTCTAGTGTGATTCTTTCCTATATTAACCTGTTCTAGATGAGTACTGAGGAGCTTTCCAAGTCTTGAATGCTGGGATTATGTGAAAGGTGGAGGAGAGCAGGAAAAGAATAAAGGATATGGAAACAGTGTAAAAATAAAAGGAACCTCATTCTTAACTTTCTTATCACTATGGTGGTGGGGTGGCTACCACCATTGTAGCAGTCACTGAGGTTCACAATCTAATTATCATTCTTGACTCCTTATTCTGTTCTTCACTCCTCTCATATCTAATCTGTTGCCAAATTGTTTTGATTTTACTTCCATTATATCTCATGCATATGTCTCCTTACCTTTTGCTACTAACATTATTCTGCTACAAGCTCTTATTTCTTCGGAACTGAACTATTCAAATAGGTTCCACATTGATCTTTCTGTCTCAAGCCTCTCCACAGTCTTATCTATCCTCCACTGAGCTCTCAAAGAGGTCTTCTTAAAGGATGATGTCTTACCTGATCATGTCACTACCCTTCCCCATTTATTAAGTTTCAGCGATCCACAATTAGGCCATACCCACAGCAAAATCCTCTCTTTGGTTTTCAAAATTCTTCATAACCTCACCCCATTTTCTTTTCCAGTATCCTTATATTTTACTTACTTCCACTTAATCTATATCCTACTTCTATTAGCCTCTTTGCTATTCTGGATATGATGTTCCATCTACTGATTCCATGCGTTTTCATTACTTGGCCTTCATGTCTAGAATGTTCTCCCTCTGTGTGTCTGTCATCTGGTTTCCCTTGGTTTCCTTCAACTTTCAGCTAAAATCCTTCCTTCTGCAAAGGGACTTTTCTTGATATTTGTTCCTTCCCTGAGATTACCATTAATTTGTCATATCTATAACCATATATCTATGTAGATATATAGATATAGACAGATATATAAACATATAAATATAGATATAAATGCATATAAACACATACATACACATACATGTATAGATATAAACACATACATATTCATAATGTTCATATATGTATGCCCACACAAACATATATATGTGTGTGTGTGTGTGTGTGTGTGTGTATATATATATATATACATACGCAAACATACATACATAGTTTCTTCTTTCTGAATTTGGCTTTAACTTTTCATATGTATGCATGTAGTCTGAGAGTCGCAGTTGCAGCGGCTTCCACTGGGCTGCTTCAGAGCCCTCGGCCTGCAGATAGCAGTGGGGCTGACGCGATCCATCGGGGCCAAGGGCTCTTGTGTTGAGTGGCATGGATCAGGATTGTGGTCTTGAGTGGTGGTCCTGGGGTGCGCTTTCAGTGAGCCGGGGTTGGGAGGTGGGGCTGCTAAAAAAGAGCTAAAAAACCAAGCAATTAATAGACTGGCCAACATGAGAAAAAGGAAGCAAGCTAGGAACAGCAATAAAACTCTAGAATCCTTTTTTATGGACAAAAAAGACCAAAGCAAGGAGCGGGAGGAAGACAGCTCAGTCAAAACTCCCTCACCAAATGCTTCCAAGACACTGGAAGAATGCCTACTAGCTATACATCAACTGAAAAAGGACTTTGAAAACCAAATAAGAGAAGTGGAAGAAAA
>CM053599.1:77880628-77904048 GCA_028646575.1 Pseudocheirus occidentalis
AGGAAAAAGGTATAAGCTCCTGGTGGTGTCTGTCTTTTAGCTTTATTTCTTCTGGCTTGATAAATGAGGAGATTGCCCAGGTGCTTCCAATCCACTCTCCTCTCAACTCCAGCTGTGGCTTCTCCTAACCACCCTGGGGCCAGGCCTCAGTTTTGGGCTGGGCTGGCTTCAGGCTCCCAGTCTGCTGCGATGAGCCCCTCCCTGTTCAGGTGTGAATTACTCCCAAGGAGTTAACTGGAAGTAAGGAGCTAAGCCTTTGACGTGCTAAGTGCCTTTAGTAGGTGCCAATAGAAAGGGGCATGAAAGATCTTCTGATTTCATTAACATTACATATGCCACCAATGGGGGTGGGGGGAAAGGAAGGGGAGAAAATCTGAAACTCAAGTGATTCTACAACTGAATCTTGTAAACTAAAAGTAAACAATCTAGTTAATAAAAAATAATAAAAATTTAAAAAAAAACATAAATTATTGGACTACCTGAAAGCCATGATCCAAAAAAGAACCTAGAAAGCATCCTTCAATTAATTCTCAAGGAAAATTTCCCCAATATTTTAGAACAAGAGGGCAAAAAAGAATTTGAAAGAATTGCTGGAGATAAACAGAGTAGGCATTGTAAAGCCAGGCATGAATAGCTTTCCAAAAGAATGCTATTGTGAACAGCATTTAAGGTTCTGACTACACAGTAGAGTGAACACTCTATTTATTCCATAACAAATCAGAGCAAAACATTCACAGAAATCAAGGTACAGCATTCATGATGTTACAATTTATCAAAGAAAATCAGGATACAGCATTCAAACAACTTGTCACAGATAATGGCCACATAGGTTCCACCACAGTAGTCACAAAGTTTTGAACAAAGAACAATAATTTAGTAACTCCATCATTCATTTATCTCAATTATTCAGTCATCCTTTAAGGGACAGAAAGTACAATAGTCAAAATTGTGGGGTACAATAAGTTACAAATCATTTACTTATTCACTTATCATTCACTTATTACAATCATTTAGTCAGTCAATCATTCAATGAACTCCTACATCATTCACAATTCAATCATCAGAAAATCACACAACCTGCATCCCTAGGTCACTAGAAATTACAATTTCTCACTCAGTACACGTTATCTAGGTAAAGTCTTCTTTTCTCTTGACTCAGGGTAGTCTCTCAGATTCACTGAATCCCTTTCCATGGTCCCAGATCCTATCTGGATTCACCAAACTGTCACCTGGGTTCAAAGGCAGACAACTCCCAGCTCCTTGTACAGCTCTTTGTGCAGGTCCTGGTCTACACTGAAGTTAACAGTGTCCAGTCCTCCTTAAATCCTTCACAGTCCTTGCTCCTTGGGAAGACAAGGCTTAACAAAGCCACAAACAAGTTCATATAAAATATGAGCATCACAGCCATGCTTCCTCAGTCTTCTGCAGCTTTAGCCTAAAAGCCCAGGGATCTCCCATTACATCCTGGCTCATCTCCAGTCATCCTGAGGAATATCACATACTCTGGAGGAGACAGTTAAGCTGGTGACCTTCCACAGCTATCCCTCACTCATATCAAAGACATGTTTGTATGCAGTAATAAAAGGAAGTAAGGAAAGGGGAAATATTGAAGAAAGAGTGGCTGCACAGGGGCAAATTTGTTGAAGAATATAGGTTGGAATGAAATCAAAAGCCTACTCAGAGGGGTTTGCCTTATCAAGGAAAAGGCTCTCTTCAGTGGAGATTAGAGTAAAGGAGGAGATACTGAAAAAAAGATATCTGAATATTGTAAGATTTTAGGAAGGGAGAAAGGAGAGCTCTTACCATATGGTCTCAATTTTGCTTTAGTGAAATATGAGGTGAGGTGGGTGCTGAAAAGGACATAAGAAAGTTTGGAACAGCTGCTGTAGAAATCTGGATAGGTCATCAATTATGAAGGAATAGACTAATTGCCTTACTGCAATGAAGATGCTGCTGAGATTAGATAACATAAATGTGTAGTGGACCTAGTCATTATAATTTCATGATTTTCTCCACATCAATTTAGCAACTCATGGTTAGGAATGAAGGAGACAGATGGTTTGGTTAATCCATACCCCAGGTTTAGCAAGGCATGATAAGTGATAAAACAAGGGGCAAGGGAATTAATAGTTTACTGTTGGAATGTTTCACCAAGGAGTCAAAATAGGGAAAAGAGAGGAGTGTAGCTTGTGTAGGAGTGGTGACCTGGGAGGGAGTTGAAAACATAAGGAAAAGAGGTCACAATAATGAAGAAGAATGAGAGGGATTATAGGAAAAAAGGAAAATATGAAATAATAAATGACTACTATGAGAAGAAGAAATTTCAGTGTTCATGAACAAAGCTCATGAATGGAGCAGCTGCTGGTAATGATGATGTCAAGGGTGTATATCTCTTAGATATACACAGCTCTGTGTATATCTAAGATGAAGTGGAAGAATAGGTGGAAAACACTGATTGGCTGGATAGAGTTGCTATGAAGATATTTAATGGACTATATATGCTGAAGTTCCCTAAATATGAAAGCAGAAAATGTACTTTAGGTGAAAAATTCGTCTCTCTGTTTCCATCTTTTGTTAGGAATTTTCATTAATAATTGGAATCTTGGTTGATGCTGAAGTATCCTTTAATATGACTTATCTTGATTCTTCTCTTAATATTTAAAGAAAGCATGGGATTTGGAGGGGTTTTATGAAATTATCCATTTATGCACATTAATGCACAAAGCAACATATTAGGTAGGGATATGAATTTTGATTTCATTGGTAGAGAAGGCTCTCAAGAGAGAAAATTCTATCTACTGATGAAATCCAGCATTTTTTTCTGCTTACAAAATTCAAACATTGCCTTCAATACTGAGACTATCAAAACTTTGTCAAGGTCACAGAGTCACTATGTCAGAGGTAGGTATTGAGTACAGTTCTTTCTGATCTTAGGTATTGTACCATGCTACTTCTCAAAGAAATAGGCATTTTTGTTTTAATTGTAAAGCTTTTTTAGGATGAACTTTAAATCACATGGAGAAGTCACAGAGACTAAAACAAAACTTTCCTGACTAGGAACATGGAAAACATAAGCAACCAGGTAAGATGTGTTCAGGTCAAGTGAGGCAGCCAAGTCTCATTCTAGACATGAGGTAATCACAACCTGCCTCAATTGCTTCAGGGATTAGTCCTCAGAGTCACAGTAGCAGTAGACACAGAAGAAAGAAAAGTAAGGGTATTGTAAGTTGTCTTTTGGAGAACTTGTGCTCCAAGCTAATTTTCCCAGCTTTGTCAAACTGTCATGGTTGCATGTTAGTGCCAAATTCCTGGGTTATAGCTGTCTTCACAGCATGAAGCTCCCAGAGGCAAGTATTTGATAGGCCTTGGTTTGATAGAGGACAAGGATTCTTACTCAATACACCCAACTATTTCCCATCTCTGACATGTTCCCACCACACTTGTCATAGAGAGGGAGATACTAGGTATTAGATAGTGAATCAAGTTTGCAGTGTGAGTATGGGACTGGACATTTCCAAAAAAGAGAAAAAAGAGAATGCATAACAATAGCAGTTATAATCTACACCACCACCCCACATACCCACACACACACCCAGAATCTCATATGGGTCCATAGTTGTTTTGTTTTAACTCTCACAGTGCCTGATGGTTAATAAATCCTAAGATCTTGATAACATTTCTTTTGTGATTTAGGATCTCAATTACCATGGCATGAAGGTTTCAAGGGCATGCCTGTCTTTCTTTCATATATTAAGAAAATGAAAGCTTTCAGAGATGTCAACTAAAGTTCTTTAAAAATATTATTGTACGAGTTATACAAAAACTTTTAACTCACCAAGGAGAGGATTATTTAAAAAGGAAATATTTTTGGAATATTTATTTAATTTTAAGGGGATACTCAGGTGTATGAGAAGTAGTAACAGACTTTAATATTCTTTGTCACCTATTTTACAGAGTGCCCTGATATCACCTATTGATTTGGTATAAAATGAGGAACAAAAAGTCAGAAGGTAATACTTCTATCTTTATTGGGTTTGTGACTAATTTTGATAAGATCTTCTTCCTCTAATTGAAACTCAATGGCATTTGAACTCTTTGTTCTTAATTGTCTTGGAACAGAAATCAGGCACATCAATGCAGAGGAAGAAATAGGAGCTCTTGATGTGAATGAAGGGGTAAGTGCATGGCAGTGGACAGAATGCCAGGCCTAAAGTCAGTAATTCATGGTCCTTAGTTCAAATCTGGCCTCAGACACTGTGTGATCCTATGCATGTCACTTAGCACCAATTTGCTTCAATTTTCTTCTTGGTAAAATTATTTGGAGAAGGAATTGGGAAACCACTCCAGGATCTTTTCCAAGAAAATACCATTTGAGGATCATGGAGAGTATGAAATGACTGAACTACAACAATAAAATGTGAAGGAAAAATAAAGTCACTTGAGCTGTCTTTAGATTTTAGTTTCCTCATCTAAGAAGTTGTGGCAGATTTTAGATAGAGAGACTGACAAATAATAGTGTGTGTAGTGTGCATGATATTATATTTGTTATATACATAATTTTATTTTTCATGTCACATATCTGTAAGTGTATATATTTAGACATGTATTGAAGGATAGCAATAATATAAATCATACTACATTTATTATATACATATATTTATGTTTTCTCAGGTCATATGTTGTAATTGTATTTATTTAGGCATAGATAGATAGATAGATAGATAGATAGATAGATAGATAGATAGATAGATAAAGTGTCTCAGCATTATATTCTGACTTCAAATAGTATCCATCTTTTCTATAGACAAATAAGGTATATATTTTTTGATGAATATAGTTCTAGAAAGATGATTTCCAAATCTCCATATTCATCCTCATCTCTCTCCTCAGTACCAGTACTCCATCACATGCTCAAACTAGATTTGAGGTATCTAAATTAAAAATATATAAATCAGAACTTATTATCTTTTCTTCTAAACTTAGCCTTCGTAGCCTACCTCTGTCTATCAAGGGAAGCACCATTTATATAATTATCCAAACTATAAGCTTGGAATCACATTCACCTCTGCATCTCACTCATTCCCACATCCAATCAGTTGCCAATTTTTATAAATTCTTCTCCATACTCTCTCTTACATTTGTCTGTTTGTCTCCATTCATATAACCATCCCCCTCCCCAAGCTGAGGTCCACGTCAATTATTTCATCTATTACAACAGCTTGCTAATTGGCTTCCAGCTTCATCATCCACATAGCTGGTAAATTTCTAAAGAATAGGTTTGATGATTTCACTGTCCTTCTGAAGAATCTTAAGTGGTTCCCTCAGGTATTTATCAGAAATACGAATTCCTCAACCTGGTATTTAAATACTTGAATAAAATGGCCTCCATCATCTTGGCAGAGTGAATATTACTTTCCACACTATTTTCCAGCCAAACTTGTTTTCCCCTATACACAGTAATACTAGTCTATTATTCTTTAAAATCTCTCTTGACTCTCTTCCCATGAAATGAAATAATCTTATCATCTGTACCACTTGAAATTCTTATCTTTTTTTTAAAAGTTAACTAAAATCCAAATCCTTACAGAAGACTATTGCTAATTCCCTGACTCCTGATCATATGTACTTATGTACAGAGTTCCTCAAGTAAGGCTTAAAATATAGCATATTTAAGGTAAAGGAGTTTTAGAGTTTTGATTTTATATCCTCACACCTAGCATACTTCCTTGCACACATGGGTCATATAACAAATGCTTACTCCATTAAAAGTAACTGTACTTGCCAGAGCCATAAATTTATATTCAGGAATGTTTTCTGATGATCATTAAGTTCATTAAGCAATCAGTAGCAGTGACCAGATTTGAACCCAGATCTTCTGAGTGAAGACTCAGCATTCTTTCATGTCACGTTCCCTTGTTCCATATCCTTTCAAAGACAATGATGGACTGGAAAGGGGTTTCCTTACTTGTATGAAATAAATCATGATGTATACCTCCCCTTATATTTGTGGATAGTTATTGTTATGGTGATTATAATGATGATGCTGAAGATGATGATGATGATGATGATGACGATGATGATGATGGTGGTGGTGGTGCTAGACACCTGGTTCTCATTTTAAAAATTCCTCACCAAATTCTGAGGAAAGTAGAAATACAGCCTGTATCTATGGAGAAAAATATTCTGAACAGAAATATAGAATCTTTCAAATAAGGAGTTTTCTGGGTCACTGAAAAAAAACCTTGGAAAATATTTGTGCATTTGCTCTTAATATGTCTTTGAAACAATAACATTTGTTAAAGCTACAATGTGAATGCTTCACTGTAAATGAACTCAAAACAGTATAATTGCTCTCTCCACCCCTGTACAACAGGTTCCTCTATACTGTCTAAGGCTAAAAAATTTCCAAAGTAATTCAGCAATAACAGAGTAGTTAATGTATGAACAAAGTATTCTCTAAAGAAAACATCCAAATTATCAAAAAAACAAAGAAAAAAATTTCTACAAATCACTAATAATAAGTGAAGTAAAATGTTAAACAATCTTCATCAAATAAAGATGAAAAAAGTTGAAAATAGTAAATGATTGAACGACTATTAAAAGATTGCTATACTGAAATATTTCCAAAACTCTTTGCAATTACTTATGAAAAGTCATAAAATTTCATATACGTTTTGTTCCACGGATGTCTCCATCGGACATATGTTCTTGAAAAAGTCAAGCAAGTCTCCGTAGGTGCAAAAAAAAAAGAAGAAACCCTTGTGATAGCAAAGAATTAGGGGCCTTTTGATTTGAGACTGCTTGAACAAATTGTGAAATAATGCAAAGACACCATAAATGTGAGAAATTTAGGTCAACATGTAAAGTATTATATGAAATTATGAAGTGACAAGACTAGATAACAATGTACACATTAACTACTGTACCATTTGAAATTGAAAACAATACTAAAAGGATACTAACCTCAGATTAATTGCAATGATTGATCTTAATTCCAGGGAACAGAGGATAAAACAAACTTTATTCCTCTGTATCTAGTAGGTGAATAACTAAGGGTATGGAATATTTCATATTCTTTCAGAGTAGCTGCTTTGTCAGTTTGCTTAATTCATTTTCTTTATTATAAGGAATGGCTCAGAGTATATGAAGAATAGGAGAGGTGAAAGGAAGGGAGGATAATACATCCTAATGTGCCAAAATAACTGTTTTGCTAAAAAAAAGGAATCAATAAAACATGTTTTATTAAAGACCCTCAAAGACAACCTCTAAAAGGACAATTATTCAACAGAATCTCTCTCTGGTTTTATGGTGAGCTTAAGGTCATTTTGAGGAGGCTGGGAAACATGGTTTTGGCAAAATTTTCCAGAAATACTTACATGGCATACTGGAATGGGACTATTTCTCATCTTCAACCACTGGGATATGTATGGATATTCTGGTTCCAAGTGATTAACCACATGGTTTGTGGGGAGCGTTTTTAGACTATCTGCATAGCCAGAATTTAACACATCTTAAACAAACAAAAAAAGAGTTGAATCACCTTCAACCATCTCTTTTTCCTGAATTGAAGACTAAGGGACATAGGTCATTGTTTTACTCAAGGCATCTGGTAAGCAACCATACTTGTTAAAGTAAAGACATAGGGCTGTTTTCTCCTCTGAGAACATATGGTCTTTGAAAGTTGGGTCTCTTATCCCTTGCCATTTCCCTACAACCCCATGCAATTGTATTCTAACTTCAGGAAATAGAGACTCTGCATTGATCAGGAGAGGGAGGTGTAGGAACTTGGTCTTTAGAAGCCTGGCTAGCTCTTGCTGCTAGCCCCATCAATTTATTCCCTAATGAGTGAAAGTGATATGTGGTAGTAACATAATGATTCCAGACCATTATATGGTACTCTTCTGACATTTACACCATATTCAGTCATGGTGTTGGTAAGAAGAATGCTATGTAAGAACTGAGATATTAGGCAGCTAGGTGGCATAGTGAACAAAGGAATAAGAAAGCTTAAATAAATTTTAGAACCATCCCAAATCAGGGTGGCTCTGTCTCACAAATTTATGATCTCCATAAATATTTAATCATTGTATGAGAAAGGAATTTTCTTCATTGAAAAGATGGTAAAAACAATAACGTAGGAGAATTGACACAGTGTCCATTGAAATTATGATTCAAGATATCTGTTTTTTGCCATTAACATTCCATAGCATAGTATATGTCCACAAAAATATTAAGATAAGAAAAAATTTCCATTACTCAAGTTAATGCCTCAAGTTAAGCATCTCATCCATAAGGGCCATAAAGAAAGCCTCATCTGGCTTTGTTGACATAGGAAGAGGTATTCTCTGAGCTCACTCAGAGAGCAAAGATAAAGCATGATCTGTTTGGAATTTATGATCTCAGAATATCACTGTTTTCCTTCTGAATGGAGTATGTACCAAGATAAGGGGAAATCCCACTTTCAGCCTTATCTGATCTCTGGAGTTGCTCTAAAGCCACACATGAGCACCTTTTCAGAGGACTGCTGATATGAACAGCTTTCAAGGTTCTAATTACATAGGATAGCACACTCTTTATTTATTCAATAACAAATCAGAGCAAAACATTCACAGAAAATCAAGGAACAGCATTCACAATGTTACAGCTTACCACAGAAAATCAAAATTCAGCATTTACTATGTTAAGACCCAACAACTCATCACTAAAATGGCCACATAGTTTTCAACAAAGTACGATCATTTAGTAACTCAATCATTCGATCATTCTTAATTCAATCAGTCTTAAGGAGGAGAGCCTCCTTAATCTTCAACCCACTCATCCTTAAGCCTCCTTAAGGGACACAAAGTACAATAGTCAAAGTTCTCCACCTATTGCTGCAATTAAGTTACAATATCAGTCACTATTCAGTACTCTCTTAAGGGGTCGTAGAAAATACTCAGATCATTGACCCCTAGGTCACAAATAAGTTACAATTTTATCAGTCACTACTCAGAATCCACGGAGAAGTTTTTTTCATCTTGACTTTGGGCAGGCTTTCAACTTCAATGATTCCTCTTCCATGGTCTCAGCTCCCACTTGAAACTAACCAACTACCACCTGAACTCAAAGATAGCTCACAAATCTTTGTCCAGCTCTCTGTGCAGTTCCATATTGAAGTTCACATTGTCAAATACAACTCAAATCCTTCACAATTTCTGTTCCTGGGAAGAGAAAACTTAACAGAGCCACAAACAGACAAATTACCTACTGCACAGTCGTGCTTCCTCTGGCAGCTCTAGCTGGCCCTCAGAATCTCTGCTCTCAAAATCAAAACTACTTTCTCTTGTTCTCAAAATCAAAATCACTTTCTCCACAGAAGCTCCAGTCCAGCAGCAGCAGCCCAGCCTTCAGATGCTTGCTAAGATAAATTTGCTCTCTTTTTCTCTCCCTGGAAGCAGCTGCTCTGACTCCAAGAAGCTTATTGAAGGAAGTTCTGACTGTCCAGCTTCTGCTCTTCCTTATGTCGGTATTAACTCCTCCCTGTTCATCCCCTTCCTGTTATGTCAGCAACAGGGGTTTCCTGTTCAGCCCCTTGTCTTAAGGGGTAGTAGAAAATATGTAGGCCATCCACCTCTAGGTCACAAGTAAGTTACCAATTTCAGCAGTCATTATTCAATACTCTCTTAAGGGGTAGTGGAAAATACACAGGCCTTCTATCCTTAGGTCACACGTAAGTTACAATTTTATCACTCACTACTTAGTATGCATGAAGAGCAACAGTGGTTAATGCCTCCTGTTTCTTTACAGAAGCTTAATTTGAAAGTAGGTACTAAGAAACTGTCAGCTTTCTAAAACAAAGGAATCTTCAGATTTCATTACCATCACAGTTGCTGACACAGAAAACAGGCATTTTTAAAGCAAGGTAAAGGAATCTGTATGGTTAATTCAGACTTTGGCCAAAAACATGATATTTCATGATTATACATACACACACATACAAACATATATATGCACATATATTCATATATAGTCAAAGCTATAACTGAAAATGAATAGTTTTCTAAACTGTGCCTACAACCCCTAAATTAGTCTTATCAGAAATATTTAAAATGCAAAGGTTGAAACATGGATAGCATTTTCTGCATCACAGTCTTGTCTTTTTTTGAGAACTGACATGATTATTTAAAAATTCTTGAAACATTTAAATGGATATTGATTTCAGATACATATTATTCAATACACTTAAAATTAAGCTATTTTTAAAGATTAAATTAGATCTAGAAAATGGGTAGGAGGTAGGGACATAGTTCCTCAAATATATAAGTATATAATATAAATAAGAGGAAAATGCCTATGTTTATAAACACATTTTAATTTTCATTTTACTTTAATTTTGATTCAGTAAAAAATTGATCATTTTAAAAGAATATTAAAGGTCCTAAAAAAATCCCACCAAACCCGTGTTTCTCCACCAGGGTAGGGAGGAGTGGGACTAACTCGGATGGAATTTTCCAAATACTGTCATATATAATCACTGCATCAGTGATTTTTTTCTTCCTCCTTTTAAAAAAAAAATTACAGATATTCAGTTCTAGAGTAGAAGTATATTGGGGGGGTAGGAGAGTTACGTGAAAATAATATGTATCAAAATAAACTTTTTTGTCAATGAAAAGGCACAAGAAGAGAAGGCGAGGTGAGAAGGAACAAGGGAAGGGAAGTAAAGTGATAAAATGAGGATCCTAAAATGGTGATGTAGGTTAGGTACTACCATATTGCCTTCCATACAGTGAGGGATGATGACCACATTTTCTCCTTCCCATTTAACCTGTATTGTCTGAGTCACTAGACAGCTTTACTATCCAAGTAGGACAATGCACAGTAATTTCATAGATAATACTTTTGGTTGCTGCCCCATGTAATATGTTCTATAAGGCATTTCCCATATTCTTCCAGAAGGTTCAATATCAGAACTCTTTGATTTGAACTATAAAACTTGGAGCTGAGTGAGTCCAGGTTTCAACCCTCTATTGATGTGAGTTTAGTTTCAGGTATCTGATCTCTCAGCTGCTGTCAGAAAAATGAAACAGAAAAGCAGAGGGCAGAGAGGGATCTTGTGGTGCAGGAAGTCCCCTTTCAGGACACCTGGACAAGCCCATGAAGCCTGTCATGTACTTGTGCCATAAACAGAGATCAATTGTTCCTAAGGGGAGAGAATTGCACATAGTAGCACACTGCTTCCCTCATTAATAGAATTCAGGACAAAGATGTTGCATGCACTCTAGCCTATCTTCTGAAGCACAAAATGTAGTCAGAGAAAACCATAAACACACTTTTTAATAAACCAGCATGAATAGTGGAGAGAATTTGATTCTCTACAAGAAGGTAGCTTCAGTTTTTAAAACTGCATCACCCTTATGAATTGGCTTCTTTACACTTCATGGAGAGGTATACTTTGACAATTTTAAAGAAAGAGTCACATCCCACTATCTAATCAAGTTCACTCTAGACCTCATGGAATTAATATAGAACTCCAGTGATCAGCCAACCTTACCTATGTCTATAAAATAGCTTATCTCATTCTCTCAAAAAATTTCAAGATGCATACTTAGTTTATGTGTTTTTCAGCTAGTAACAGGAGTGCATTTACTTTAGGCTCACTCTAAAGAACAATAAAATAGCTTTCTCTGACATTTATGGAAATAATTCACGTGCTTTTCCCCTTTAGCTTATACCTCTCTTAATCCATTAAAAAACAAAGTTTCAATAAGCAACTTACAATTATATTGAAAATATGCCCTTAGAAGTCAGACAACAAAGAGGATATAGGCTAACAAGCTAATTGCTTGCTATTTATTCAAATACAAACTTGATTTCTATAATTGGCAATTATGGCCTTTCACAGAAACACGTGTATTAAACAAACAAATATTCAACCCTTTTCAATTGAGAATTCATTTGAGAATGGTAAAAATGTTTCTAGGGAATCTGCTATTAAATACAATTGTTAATCATGTATAATTTCTTACACTCAAGTAGAAACTATCAGAAACTCTGCAATGCAATGGAAAAGTGAAGTTGAATGCATCATACTCTATGAGAGACAGAGACAGAGATTATTCAGAAGATTTTATTATAGATATAGATATATAGATATATGCAGACACATATCTGTCTATAAACATATGTTCACAATCTATATATGAAATACACATTTAAAATGATTGTTCACACAAATTTTTATTTAAGCTCGAGTAATTTGAGCTAATATTAGAATCTTTTCCCTTTGGGTTTCATAAACATTGCCATGTAAGGAAAAAAATAATTGATAGAATTCCTTCCTTTGGAGAAAGAAAAATTGCTGTTCAGTCCTTTCAGTCATGTCCAACTCTCCATGACCCTATTTGGGTGTTTTTGGTTAGTCTGTTCTTTGGCAAAGGCATTGGAATGGCTTGACATTTCCTTCTAAAGCTCATTTTGCATATGATGAAATTGATGCAGTCAGGGTGAAGTGACTTGTCTAGGACCACATAGTTAGTAAATGTCTGAGGTTGGATTTTAACTCAGGAAGAAAATTCTTCCTTACCTCAGGCCCAGCATTCTATTCACTGTAACAGAGACTACTCTTCCCATCTTAGACAATTTCACAAGTATCTGATGAGGAATACTCTGTCATTTCTTGGCCTGATTTAACCTGTAACTGAGTTTTTCTATGATTTGTTTCACAGAAGGATAACCATTCCTATCTATTCTTTTTGTGTTCACTATTGATGCATAAATACAGTTAAGGATTTTGCATTAAATCAAAATTAAGTCATGCAAAGACATTGTTTTCTAGATCAGAAATTTGTTCTGGGGCCAAAATTTTCTCCAAAGCAATCCAAATTCATTTTAGTTTTGTACGTCTTTAAAAACAAACAAAGCAAAAACCATGAAATCCTTTCTAAAAGAAATAGTGTGTGTGTATGTGTGAGACTAATTTTGTTCCATCTTCCAAGACACATCATAGCTAAAATTAAAATTATCTGAATTTTATAGGATGAGTTCAGTTAGAGAATTTAAAATTGTAACTATGCTAAAGATATGTATAGAGAGATCAGTTACCCCTGACAAAGTTTAAAAGGAATTCTTTGCTAACACATTTTAATATTTCTGGATATAGTGAACAAGCATGTATTTGTATGAGCGTGTAATATCAAAGACCACAAATTTTGACTTTCAGTCTTTTTTCACATTATAGAACAATACAGCACAGGAATCTCCAAAAGCAATATAATTTTCATCTACTTTAAAATACAATGCAATCAACTAAAATGTTATTTGTCATACATTTTCAGGAATGGATATGTTATATGAAGTGAAATTCATGTGGAGATAGAGTGAAAAGAAAATGAAGTGGAAAAAGGAAGTCATAAACTGTACATATTTTGGAAATTTTAACATAATGACATGATATATTTTGACATTATGTGCAAATGATTGGAATGTTTAAAAGGTGACCTCTGAGCCAAAAGAGAAGAGAATCTACTTCAACTAGGGTGTTAAAGCTTGATTTATATCTTGGTCACTTGGACCTGTTGCACCTAACATGACTGAATATCCTGCTTCTCTGTAAACAGCTGGTAGAATCTATCAATCTTGAAAAAAAATTGATTTTTTTATAAACTGGTGATGGATTTATTTAGGCTTATAAATTAGCCCCTGCAAAATGTGTGTTAAAATGTCCTTTAGTAACCTGTTTGGGAAGGAGTGAAGGGGATGAACATTAGGGTTTTACTATCCATTTAGCATACTCAAATTTGCAGACTATTCTTCAAGATGTGTTGATACTGAGCAGCTGATTAGAATGCATCATATTCATCAAACCTCATTCCCTTTTCCTGCCCCATTTCCCTCTTATACCCATGATTCTTTCTACTACTACTCTTTCCCAACTGCTACTCAATCATCAGTAGCGAATGTACTCAGTTTAGTAGTTGTTTACTTCCGTCTACAATGATTAATACACATCAATATAGTCTCCACCTCTGTCTCTGAGAAATAATTAGCTTCATGCTGTTACTGCATATCCTTTGGTTCACATTTAGAAATGTGACTCTTTTCTTTATCAATAGATATAAGTTTTTCCTATTTTCTCTTTCTTCTTCAGTCCAACCCAATTCCCTGGTAGTTTTCAATTCTTAGAATTTAGTTATTTCCCATATCAAACAAGGTTCAAAGAGAGAATAAAAAAGAAAGTAGGCTGTAGAGTTTCCTTTAAAACACCATGTTCAGTGTCTTTCATGACAAATAGTTTTACCTTTTTTTAGATGCATGGTATGTGATAAGCCCTGTGGTAAGCACTAGGGCTACAAAGAAAGGGGAAAAAAGGCTCTTGCCCTCAAGAGGCTCAAAATCTAACTGAAGAAACAATATTAAAATATATATGTAAGAAAAAAACAAGGTAAATACAGGATAAGAAAGAGGTAACCTCAAAGGGAAAGTGTAATCTATAAAGGGTCTAGGAAAGACTTCTTGCAGAAAGTGGGATTTTATTTGAGAGTTGAGGAAACTGGGAAAGTCAGGAAATAGAGATAAAATGAAAGACTGTTCCAGAAGTTTCCTGTCATGAAGAGAGCTAATATATGAGTGTGTGTGTGTACATATATATATATATATATATATATATACACTCATATACATATATATTTATATTATATATAATTTTTGTGCTATCTATATGTATATTATATATATATATATCTCATTATTTTGTATTATATATAGTTTATGTTGTGAAAAATGGTGATTTGAAAGAAAACCTCCTTGCCTCTGGGGCAAGGAGGTTAAATTCACCCCATAATTTCATATATTGTCTGCATGTGATTCTGACTACTTTTTTACTTTCAGTATAAGTCCACTTTCTCCAGAGACTCACGGATGTATGTAAGGAGAGAACATATCTTTTTACTTCAAGTAAAGGGAATTGTTTTATCATTGTTAATTAACTATATCTTCCCATCAAATGCCTTTTGTAAAATCTAATTGATGTAAGCTCTTTGGTTGACATTTTGAAGTACCCTCAATGGGACTTCATGAGTGACTTTTCTAGAAATACCATTTCTTCAATCTTACCATTAGAACTCTGAGCATAAAAATTATAAGCTGCCCTCTGAAGACACAATATTTCAGTACAAGTGGGAGTTGGAAGAATGACTTACTTTTCAGGAAAGTAAGGAAAGAGAGAAAGAAACAAACAAACAAAAAGAAGGAAAGACAGAGAAACAGAGAGAAAGAAGGAGGTAGGGAGAGGGAGACAGAGACACAGAGAGAGACAGAGAGACAAAGAGAGAGAGAAAGGGAGAGGGAGGGGGAGAGAGAAGGGAAGGAGGAAAGAGGGAGAAAGGAAAGAAAAAATAAAATAGGAAGGTAATGAATGAAAGCATTTTAACCTTCATGTCAAATCCAGCTGTTACTCCATCTCTGATACCTTTCAATGACAAACACAAAGACAATTATACCCAGTGCTTCAATTTTCCTCATTGCACCACCACATTCCTTTCAGTTGGGCTTCTTCCCCTACCACTTCACTGACACTGCTCTCTTTGAGGTACCAATGACATCCTAATCATCAAATATAATAATATTTTCTCATATCTAATATCCTTGTATCTCTTGATATCTATCACTCCATCTTAGTGGATATTCTCATTGAGTATCATCATGAACTTCATACTTTCCTGATTCTTCTCCATTCCTAACTACTTCTACTGCTCTGACTACTTCTTAGCTAATATACTATGAATGTGGTTATGTGTGTGTTAGCACATTACCACCATAAAGTGATTTTAAAAAAATGATGAGCCAATGAAGAAGTAAAGGAAGCTCCTAATTTTTTTTTCCTGAAAAACCTGTTCCCATCTTTTGCTTTCACTCTTTCCATATTTGATATTTCCTTTCTGCCAATCTCCCATGAAATCTTGGTATTATCTTTTAATTTTTCAGAATTCATCTTTTTACTTATCCAAACAATACTTTTTGTTAAAGTTCACCTCCTTAGCCACTTATATCCAATCCTCTTTGACCTACTTCTAATCTATTTGAAAATAAGCTAATAAGAATATTAGTTAGCATTTACATAGCCCTTTCATATTTACAAATCACTTTGACTATTTTGTTTAATTTGTGCTTCACAACTGTATGATGTAGGTACTCTCATTATCATTGTTTTACAAAAAAAGAAAGTTAAGGCTGAGTTTAGTTCATTAGTTTAAGGAAGTTTAGGCTGATTATGTGACTTTCCTAAGTTTGCATCACTGGTAAGTATCTGGGGTGTAAGAGTCGTTCAGGACAATTAATACCACTGATGTGAAGGCTTGCCAAGACCTTTTCAGGGCTGCTCATCAACACTGTTGTCCATCTGATTTACTCAATTCTCATCTATGGCTCCAAGGAGCTGGAGCATGCCCAGTAGCCACACCCTGGTAAACAATCTAGGCAGATGGGCTAAAACGGGTTTAGGGTAACCTACAGGCCCCAGACCTGCAGGTGAATAAGAGGCATGTCTACCCCAAGCATATGAAAAATTTCCCCAGCAGAATGGAAGGATGAGATCAATTTGTTCCAATGACCAGGAAGGCAGCTGAAGCATATACTGCGGAATTCTCAAAGTTTAGTCAGGCATAACATAACACATAATTTCATTGGTAATTTTTGATAATGAAGGACAAACAACACAACAAATGTCTGGGATTATATTTGAATTCAGGTCTTCCTAACTTTAAATTCAACCCTCTAGTCACTATGCTGCCTATTGACCTTCATTGCCATCCACCTGAACTATCCCAATCACTTTTTAAAAAGACATCAGCTCTATTTCTCCACCCACAAGACATTCTTCATCCTCATAGTATTCTTAAGTATAGAGACTAGCATCCAGAACTGGTGGTTCACTTGCCTCATAACCAAAATATATCACATTATTTTTTAATAGTTCCACTACTTTGGCATGTTTTGGTTCTTTTTTTCCTACTAACAAATGCTATTGCTATAAAAATCTTTGTAAAATATCAATTATTTTGCTTTTGCTAACATTCAGGAAAATTTCAGAACAATGGAATGATTGGTACAAGGGGAATAATTACTTTTCTAATATTTACTGTACATTACAAGATTACTCTCCAAAACGTTCCACGTTGTTAATTTGTAATTCCATCCTCAATGGATCACAACAAGCCCAACAACACTGAGTTTTCTTGATTTAAATTATTTCATGAAGTTGATACATTTGATGGCATCTCAAAAATGTTTTAATCTGCATATTTCATTAGTGAAGGTGAAGATATTCTCATTGCTTTGGCTTACTCCTTTGAAAAATGCCTATTTTATTCCTTTATCTATATCTTCCTGATTCTTTCTCCACAATATCTCCCACATCCATTTGTTGTTGTTGTTCTTCTCCT
Organism: Pseudocheirus occidentalis; assembly: GCA_028646575.1. Classification (NCBI taxonomy): domain Eukaryota; kingdom Metazoa; phylum Chordata; class Mammalia; order Diprotodontia; family Pseudocheiridae; genus Pseudocheirus; species Pseudocheirus occidentalis. The sequence continues at coordinate 77,898,046 of CM053599.1, forward strand.
TGTTTTTTCCTCTCCACTAACATGGCCACTACCTCCATTCAGGACTTTATCAACTCTGAAACATACATGACTTAACAACAACTAAACAACAATAGTATAATTCTGTCGGTCAGAAAGGGCCTGCTGATCCCTTCCCTAGAGGTAAAGGAAGAAAAGGAAGGCACTACCTGGAACAGAGTTCTCCCTTCCAATAATGCTCCAACCACTACCTTAGTCCTCCCTCCCATGGTCCTGGGTGGTTCATACTCAGAGGCCTTCCTGATTTTGAGGTACAACTTGATTCATACAGTAGAAGATTTGGAGAGGTGTTTGAGGTGAATATGATCGGGCTCTATGATGCAGACTCCCCCCCAACCCCCCCGAGAAAAAGTTGTACTTGAAGACATTGAAGGCTTTGGATCTCAGGGCCCAAATATTGTATGGTGGTCATTTAGAAAATCAAGAGTCATATCTTCTTAACCTATGAATGGGCTCTGCTCCCATATTTCTAACCACTGCTAGATTTATAGAAAAACAAACTATGATTTATGAGAAACATAGACCTTAAACGTCTCTCACATTCAGATCCCTGAGCACTTCAATCTGTTTCTCACCTTCTTTTCAAGGTTGCCTTCTTTTGTTGGTCTTCATAAATCAAATGCACACTATTGTGGGTGTCATTCTTATTATAAGATAGAAGAGGTTTGCAGCATTTATCTTCCTTGCTTGTTTCATATTATTTCCCAAATAGCTTATTAAAAAAAGGATCTCATGCTTGTTTTCCTCCCAACATACTCAGAGTGACTAATCACTGTTGAAAAGCTCATAAACAAATATACATTGAAAAATAATCATTCATTAAACAGTGGAAGTCTTACAGCATACAGCATTCTGCAATAATTGATAGAATAATACTAATACATCCTCATCTTTAAAATGAAGGGCTTGTCCTAGATGATCTATCTGTAAGGTTCTTTGCAGGTCTAACATTCTATGATAACCATTGCTCTAAAGTTTACATTCCTTCTCTCATTTGTTCAACATAGCCACTCAGTGACATAACTAGGACAGACATCATTATTCTATTTTACTAATTACAAATCAGAGGGTTAGAGGTCAAGTAAATTGTCTAAGGCTACACAGCTGGTAATTATGCTGATTTCTTCAGGGTTTTGGTATGTACTACTGCAGAATGGCAGAGATAGGTTATAGAGTATTCTGTGTAAAATTGGTGACTGAAGCATCGTGAGCTATTAAAATTACAAAAGGAAAGAAGAGACGAAAGAGAAGATGACCAAGGAGAAGTCCTTGGAGAACCCTACTATTAAGGCTTCCATTAAATACAATTAAAGTTTCAGGAAGAGAATAGTCAGAAAAGTAATGATGACCTCTTAGAATTCAAATAGAATTTATGTTTTGTGACTCTAATATGATACTTTATTGACAATTTATTCCCCTCTTAGCCTGTATGCTAGGTGGGCTCATATTGCCACTTGGATAAAGTTTAAATTTAATTATTTGGAATATAAATCTATATTCCAATAGCTCCCATATTTTCCAAAATTTCTGGAATGACCACACTGCAAAAATTCATACTCACCTAAACTTGAATCAAAACCTGAATTCAGGTCTTCTAGCTTCAAATCATCAGTCTTTCCATAATGCATGATATTTTCTTAACACTAACTCCTTAGGGAGGAGGGCTGGAGCCAAAATGGTTGCATAGAAGTAGGAAAACTCTACAGCTCTCCCACAACCATCTCAAATACCAATAAAATATGATTGTAAACAAATTTTAGGGCTCCAGAAACTCACAAATTTACAGAAAAACACATTTCCCATTGAAGGAAGCTCTGCAGGAGGAACAGGATGGGCTCATTACAGCACAATGGGAGAGAAAACCAGCCCAGCCTGAAACCATGGCTTGGCCCCAGTGCCACCAGGACAAGCCTCAGCTGGTGCCTAAAGGAGAGTGGATCAGAGTCAGCTGTGGTGATTTTCAGAACTATCAAGCCATAAGAAATAAGGACTAAGTAAAAGGTTAGTAGAACTCTACTAAATGTTGGGGAGAAGATCTGGCCAAACTGCCTCCAGGGTAAGGAAACGGCAGAAGTGGAGGCCCTGCAGATGCTTCCATGTGGTTGCTTCAAAAACTCTTGGCCTGAAGATTGCAGGGGGGGCAAAGCAGTCATTCAGAGGTGAAGTGCCCTTTTCATAAGTTGCCTGGATCGGGATTGTGGGATTGGGTGGTGGTACTAGGGTGTATTTTCAGTTAGCCAAAGCTAATGGGGCTGCAGTAGCCTCTTAATGGCTCTGGCAGATGTGAAAATCCCAGCAATTTGGAATAAAGCACTCCCCTGTGGAAGCAGAGTGACACAGAGAAAAAAAAAGTCAAGTAATTGACTGGCAACAAGAACAGGCAAAGGAAGTAAGAACAACAATTTAACTTTGGATTCTTTTTTAGGGGACAAAAATTATCATCAAAGTGCGGAATGGAAGGAAGACAATACAGTCAGAACTCCTGTACCAAAAGCTTCCAAGAAAAATCCAGACTGTTTATAAGCCGTAGATGAGCTTAAGAAGGATTTTGTAAAACAAATACGAGAAGTAGAGGGAAAATTGGGAAGAGAACTGAGAACAATGCAAGAAAATCATGAAAAGAGAATGAACAACCTGACTGAAGAAAATAACACCTTAAAAAACAGATTAACTCAAATGGCAAAAGAGGACCAAAAAGCCAATGAGGAGAAGAATGCCTTCAAAATTTGAATTTGACAGAAGGAAAAAGAAGCTCAAAAGCTTTCTGAAGAGAATAATTCCTTCAGAATTACAGTGGAGCAAATGGAAGCAAATGACTTTATGAGAAATCAAGACACTATTAAACAGACCCCCAAAATGAAAAAAAAAGTAGAAGGCAATGTGCAACTTCTCCTTGAAAATACCACTATCCTGGAAAATAGATCCAGGAGAAACAATTTAAAAATTATTAGACTTCGTGAAAGCCATGTTCAAAAAAAGAACTTAGAAAGCATCCTTCAAGAAATTCTCCAGGAAAATTGCCCTGATATTTTTGAACCAGAGGGCAAAATAGAACTTGAAAGAATTTACTGTTCCATTATTCTTTTTCAAATTTATTTTCTTGTTTACAGCACTCATTTCCACAAAATTTTGAGTAACATATTTTCTCCCCATCTTTTCCTTACGCACCATCCCAAAACAGTGATCCCACTGTATAGCCCTCCCTTAATCTGCTCTCTCCTATGTCCTCCCTCATCAGCCCTCTGACTTTCCAGTAGGGCAAGATAGGTCACCCTACCTCAGTGTATGTATATCTTAATTCCCAGTGTCATGTAGTTAATATTAATAATAGTAATAATAATAATAATGAATACACACACATATATATTTTAACATGTGATTAAAGAATATTAAATTCTAGATTCTTTCCCTTCCTACCTCGTTGCGCACCCCAACTGGAAGTACAAGCAATTCAACACAGGCTGTACATGTGTAATTACTTAGAACATCTCCACAGTGGACATATTGTGATAGACTGATTATATGTCCCTCCTTCCTATCCTGCCCCGCCCTTTGTATTCTCTAACCTGTCCCTGTACCTTTACTAAAGTGTGTACTTCAAACAACCCTCATCCTGATCCTGCCATCCCCTCCATTATTCCACCTCACATCACCAACCCCCCTACTCTCCAGTGTGGCAAGATACCCACTTTAGAGTTTATGTCATTCCTTCCCTAAGCCAACTTCAATGAGAGTAAGGTTGACCCTTTCCCTTTTGCCTTCCTGTTCTTCCCTTCCATTGTAACAATTATCCCTAGCCTCTTCTATATGAGATGATTAATCCTATTCTGTCTCTCTCTGTCTCATCTCATTATAATCTTCTCCAACCTCAGAATTTCACCTTTTAAAGTATTGTAACTTCCTATTCAATTGATCCTGTGCCCTCTGTGTACACATATATACTCTATGTTCATATGCATATATAAATCCTCCTACATAGATATATTTGTATGTACACATATAGGTACATTTGTATTCAATTCACCTATCCTCATACTGAGAAAAGTTTCATAAGTTAAAATTATTATTTTTCAATGTTATCATGTAAATACTTCAACTTTCATAAGTTCCTTATGATTTCTTTTCCATGTTTACCATCTCATGCTTCTTGCATTTGAGTGTCAAATTTTCTTTTCAGTTCTGGTTTTTTTTAAGAAAGAATGTTTAAAAGTCCTCCACCTCATTGAATGGCCATATTTTCCCCTGGAACATTATATTCAATTTTGCTGGGTAGGTGATTCTTGGTTTTAATCCTAGCTCCGTTGATCTCTGGAATATCATATTCCAGGCCCTTTGATCCCTCAGTGTAGAAGCTACCAGATCCTGGGTTATCCTAATTGTGTTTCCACAGTATTCAAATTGCTTCCTCTTGGTCAGCCTGTAATATTTGCTTCTTGATCTGGGGACTCTGGAACCTGGCTATAACATTCATACAAGTTTTCTTTTGGAGATCTTTTTTAAGAGGTGATCAGTGAATTCTTTCAAGTTCTATTTTACCCCCTGATTCTAAAATATCAGGGCAATTTACCTAGAGAATTTATTGAAGGATGCTTTCTAAGTTCTTTTTTTGATCATGGCTTTTATTTAGTCCAATAATTTTTAAATTGTCTCTAGTAGATCTATTTTCCAGGTCAGTGATTTTTTTCTTTTTTTTAAATTTAATACTGATTTTATTTAGCTAGTCACCATTTCAAAGCAGAGTAAATTTTTGACTTGGTTATGGATTGTATGAAAAGCACAACTGAAAAAGTATTTAAATATGGTAAAATATTCCCTTTCAACTGCTCAACATCTCTTTCCATTTGCTGCATCTTGTAAATTTGGCTCTTGTCACAGACTTGCTGTTGAGGGGAAAGGAGAAGATAAAAGAAAGGAAAGAAGCTGAAAACACTGAATAAACTAGCTTCCTCCATATTCTCATTTCTTGATCACTCCTCAAATTCTTGTAATATCAATTCTATTCCTGATGGACCCTGTTTTCTCCACAGTCACACATGACCTTTACTGTTGCATCAAATGACTCTTCTCAGTTTTCAGCCTTCCTGAATTTTCTGCAGCATTTCACACTATTGACCTTCTTTCTGCACACTTCTGGGCTTTCCTGGAAATGCTTTATTGTTGTTCTCCTACCTGTCTGATTGATCCTTCTTTGTTTTCTTTGCAAGGTCCATTTCCTGGTTTTTATATAAATGTGTACTCCAAGGCCTCTTGTGTTCTCTCTCAACACTGTCTTCTTCTTGGTGATCTTATTGGCTCCCATGGATTCAGCTATCATCTCTATGCAGATGGCCCAAAAATATACAATCTAGACCCCATCATTTTTATGTAATAAATTTTATTTGCTTCTTTTTTGCGTCATTCATTTTAATGAGATTTTTTGAATTACAGATTTTCTCTCCGTCTTTCCCCTACCCCAACCCCAAAATAGCCATCCCACTGTAGAGCCCCTCCCCTGGTCTGCTCTCTAATTTTCTGGTAGGGCAGGGAGAGTCTCCCTACCTCAGCCCCTGTGTATCTTAATTCCTAGTTGCAGATATTGCAGAGCTTTAAATTCTAGATTCTTTCAATCCCTCCCTTGTCACCTATCCCTGCTGGAAGGACAAGCAATTCAATGCAGGCTGTGTAGGTGTGATTATACAGGACATGTTCTTAATGGACATATTGTGACAGTGATCATATGTCCCTCCTTCCTATCCCTCTTCCCCTTGTTCTGTTCTCTACCCTGTCCCTGTTCCTTTGTTGAAGTGTGAGCATCCAGCATCCCTCCCACAGACCCTGCTCTCCCCTCCAACATCCTGCCTTTCATCCCCACGCCCCCTACTCTCTTGTGTGGCATGATGCCCAGTTTATAGTTTACGCCATTTCTTCCCTAAACCAGATTCAATGAGACTAAATGAAAGTAAAGTTGTAACAGTTATCCTTTGCCTCTTCCACATGGGATGATTA
>CM053599.1:77904548-77927323 GCA_028646575.1 Pseudocheirus occidentalis
CAGAACTGGACAGAAAATTAGCCACTCAAACACAAGAAGCATAAGAAGGTAAACATTGGAAAGAAATCATAAGGAACTTATCAAAGTTCAACTATTTATATGCCAATATGGAAAAATAATAATAGTGACTTATTAAACTTTTCTTAGTATGAGGATAGGTGAAGGGAATACAAATGTATATATGTGTATACCTAATCGTATATCTATATAGGAGGGTATATATGCATATGAATACATATCTGAACATGGGTATATATGTGTACATAGAGGGTTCAGGATCAATTGATTAGGAAGAGATGATACTTCAAAAGGTGATATTTTGAATTGGGAGAGGACTTGAATGAGAGGAGACAGGGAGAGACAAAATGGGGTTGATCATCCCATATAAAAGAGGCAAGGGATAACTATTACAACTTTACTTTCATGTATTCTCATAAAATTTGGCTTAAGGAAGGAAAGACATAGACTCTTAACTGAGTATCTTGCCACACAGGAGAGTAGGGGGGAATGGGGATGAGAGGGGTGGTGATGGAGGGAAGCCGGGGTGGGGGGGAGGGCTGCAGGAAGCACACACCTCAGTAAAAGGACAGGGACAGTGTAGAGAACAAAAAAAGGGAGGGTGCAGGATAGGAAGGAGGGTCATACAATCAGCCTCTTACAATATGCCCACCATGGAGATGTCCTGCATAATTACACATGTACAGCCTGTCTTGAATTGATGCTCCTTCCAGTGGGAGTGGGTGACAAGGGAGGAATTGCAAGAATCTAGAAGTTAAAGCTATATAAACAAATGCAACTAGGAAATAAGACATACAGGGACAGGGGTAGGGAGATCCTCCCTGCCCTACTAGAAAGTTAGAGGGTCATTGGGGGAGGACATAAAAGGGAACAGATTATGGGAGGGGCTTTATGGTGGGATCACTGTTTTGGGCTTGGGGGTAGGGGAAAGAAGGGGAGAAAATTTGTAACTCAAAACTGGAAATGAATGATGTCGTCAAGAAAATAAATTAAAATTAAAAAAAAAAGAAAAATAATTTTAAACATCCAGGTTGCCCCAGGAAAAGCTGATGACTCTGCTATGGGCCCCGCATTTTTTTTTTCCTACCTGGTTCAATGATCCTTTGTCCTGTGGTGGAAAGCTGCAAACCGCTCTGGCTGGGTTAGTCTGCTGGCTTTCTGGGGCTTGTTCTCAGTCTGCCATACTCTTCTCTCAGATTCACGCTGGTGCAGCTCCTGTGTGCTCCACATTCTCCTTGCCCAGACCTGAGTAGGCACTTTCCTGGGCTTGGAATCTGCCACACTCTGTCTTCCAGTGGTTCTGTCACTCTTAAAGTTGTTCAAATTCACTTTTTAGCGCTTAGTGACAGAATTGTTGGAGGATCTTAGAAAAGCTACAGCTTCCTTTATGCCATCTTTGCTCTGCCCCAATAATTTTAAAATTGGCACTCCTGGATCTATTTTCCAGGTCAGTGGTTTTTTTAAATGAGATATTTCACATTGCTTTATATTTTTTCATTTCTTTGTAACTGTTTAATAGTATCTTGATTTCTCATAAAGGCATTAGCTTCTACTTGCTCCACTCTTATTCTGAAGGAATTATTCTCTTCAGTGAGCTTTTGAGATTCTTTTCCCATATGGCAAATTTGACTTTTTTAAGGCATTCTTCTTCTCATTGGTTTTTTGGGCCTTTTTTGCCCATTGAGTTAGTTGATTTTTTAAGTTGTTATTTTCTTCATTCAGGTTGTTGTCTCTCTTTTCATAATTTTCTTGCATCATTCTCATTTCTCTTCCCATTTTTTCCCTCCACTTCTCTTATTTGGTTTTAAAAATCCTTCTTAAGCTCCTCTATTGCCTGTAAGCAATTTACATGTTTTCTTGGAAACTTTTGGTGTGGGAGTTATAACTGTTTTCTCTTCCTCCTGTTCCATGCTTTTATCCTTTTTGTCCCCCCAAAAAGGAATATAAAGTTGGATTGCTGAGCTTGCTTTGCTTCATTTGCCTGGTCATGTTGCCAGTCAAACAGTTGACTTTTGGGCTCAGTATAACTCTGCTTTCAGAGGGAAAAGCTTTGTCCCAAATAGCTGGGGTTTTTGCAGGTGCTGGAGGTATTAGGAGGCTGCTGTCTCTGCAGCCCCCACCAGCTTTGGCTCACTGTTCAGGCACCTCAGAACCACCACCCAAGACCATGATGCCAATCCAGGCAGATCAAGGCAAAAGCATTTAGCCTACGAATAATTGCAGGCCAGTAGCTCTGAAACAGCCATGTGGAGGTGGCAGCAGGGCCACCACTACCATCACTGCTTCTCTTTCTTGGGGCAGGGTCTGGAACCACTTATCTCCCCCAAATTTAGGTGAGTTCTACTGACCTTTCACTTTGTCCTTGACTCACATGGGTTGATAATTCTGGAAAATGCCACAGCTGCTGGTGATCTACTCACCTGAAACATTCAGCCACAGCTTGTCCTGCACACCCTACAACTAAAACTGCTTGGGGCAGGGCTCTCTTCCCAGTACTGCAATGAACCCTTCCCATCTACCTGCTGGTCTGCAGTAATGGGAATCTGAAGATCTTCCCTGCCCCTAGACTCTTTGCTTAAGTGGCTTGGGTGGCTCTGAGTATCTTCCCTAATTTGAAAGTATACTCTGACCCCTAATAGGCTGAATGGGGTCATGTTGGATCTGTGGCAGGAGGCTTGCTTTTTGGGAATGCCTGAGCCTTGTTATTTTGTAATAGGACAGTGGATCAAGAGGGCTGTGACATTTTCTGACCCAGGGGAAGGCTATATATATGCCCTGATGTGAGGCTTTGCTTTGGGGCTCACTTTGAGAAGAATTGTGTGATTTGGCCAGATGAGACTCTGGGAAGCCATTGAGCTCCCCAGCTTTGAAAAACCCAGATGTTGATGCTTCTTTCTCTGGTAACTTGAATAGGTATGGATTTAATAGTCAGACTGTTGGAAGCCCATCTGCTGATGTTTCTTTGAATGCTTGTAACTTTTGCTTGGAACTTCTGTTTGTAATTTGTGTTTGTATTCTCTGAAGTTCAGGGTGCTAACTTTTCCCCCTGAACTAGGTAAATGATATGTATTTGATTAAAGTGAGACTGTTAACTCATTTTGAATTGCTTTCCCTTTAGAAAAGCAGATCTAAGAACATGTGCTAGCAGCCACCCTGGGTATGCTAGGGTGCCTGCTGATACATCTGCCGTCAGCAAGATCTTTTTTTCTCTGTCATTTTGTGGGTTCTGGAGCTGTAAAATTTGTTTAGAGTCATATTTCTTAGGTATTTGAGGTGGTTATGGGAAGAGCTCACAGAGTTTTCCTGCTCCTATTGTGCCATCTTGACTCTGTCACTCGGTTTTCCTAGAGCATTTTTCTATATGACTATAGATAGCTTTAATTTCTTCCTCTGAAAACTGCCAGTTTATATCCTTTGACCATTTATCAGTTGAAAAATGAGTTGTATTCTTATAAATTGGATTCAATTCTTTATAAATTTTAGAAATAAGACCTTTATCAGTGACAATGGTGGTAAAAAGACTTTCCAAGTTTTCTATTTACCTCCTAATCTTGGTTATGTTGAATTTCTTTGTGCAAAACGTTAGGGTATTGAAAATCATCCATTTTTAATTTCATACTGTTTTCTTTCTCTTGTTTGTTCATAACTTCTTCAATACTCCATAAATCTTATAGGTAAACTACTCCTTGATTTCCAAGTTTTCTTATTGTATTAGCCTTTATATCTAAATCATGTACCCATTTTGATTTTATTTTGGCATATGGTATAAGATGTTGGTCTGTGCCTCATCTCTACCATACTATTTCCCAGTTTTCCCAGAAGTTTCTGTAAAATAATGAGTTCTTATCCCAAAAAATAGGGTCTTTGGGTTTATCAAACAGTAGATTACTGTAGTCATTGACTACTATGTCTCTTATCTCACCCATTCCACTGATCTACCCCTCTGTTTCTTAACCACTATCAAATTGTTTTGATGATTGCTGCTTTATATCACAATTTAAGATCTGATATGGCTAGGTCACTTTCCCCAGCATTTCTTCTCATTAATTTCCTTGTATTCTGGACCTTTTATTCAATCTTATCTGACTCTTCATGACTCTATGGGCCACAGAAAATCAGGCCTATTTATCCTCCACTATATCTCATTTGGTCCAAGTAAATGCTTGCTATTTCCCTGATAATATCTTTACATCTCTTTGTGCTAGATATAGATACCAAGACAAAACCAAAATAGTACCTGCAATGAAGAATGTTACATTTCATTAGAGGAAAACAACATGTAGATAGATAAACAAATACTAAACATGTTTTAAAAAGATACACAGCAATTTTGGAACGGGGAAAGGAAGCCAAAATTCCCCATGTTCTTAGTCAAAAGAACTTATCTTTCCTATATTTTTTTTATTTAGTCTTAATTTCTTTTAGCATAATTTTCATATAATAGATTGCAAAGTTGATTTCATGTTTGTGCTGTTTGCCCCAGGCATGTTTCCTGCTGCTTACAGACCAAAAATTTCTACTTAGGGCACAAAAGCAGTTAGACAGCATTACTGCTTTTTACCAATAACATATATTCTACAGTCAAGTTTTAGAAAAGGTGTGATGTTCCAAATGTCATATAGCATGTAAGTGGCAGAACCTGGAGTTAGAGCCTGGTCTTTTGACTCCCAGTATCATCCCCCTATACCATACTACCTATACATAAATTAATATGAAGTTTAGTTAACTATCAAAGTCCTAGACATGAGACAAAACATAGGTGGGTTTTCTTGGTGTTTCCTTGTTAAGAAAAGATAAATAATATAGGGTAGGAGACAGAAGTCTTGAGTAATGTGAAATGTCAAACTGGATCATAAATTTAGAGGTGAAAGGGACTTTATGTCCATCTCACTGCTATTACCCTTGAGGAAACATAATCTAGAGAGATTAAGTGACTTATCCAAGGCAATACAAAGAGTAAAGTACAGAAATGATATTTGACTCAAGATCTTCTAACTCAAGTTCCAGTATATTTTCCACTGAATTGGGACTAATTTAAGAAAATGGAAAATATTTGGTACAAAGATAATTAGACTACAAAGGGAGAAATAGAAACAAAGAAAAGATGCAAGTCAACACCAATTCAGACATTTATTAATCATCTTTCATTCTCTGTTTTACTTCAATGTTTAGAATATCACCCATTCACATTCTAGGAGCATTAAAATATGATTAATTATTGTTATAAACATCTGTGGAAATGTTAGACATATAATCAAGGGGACTCTAGATGATATATCTGTAAAACTAGTCTTAAACTAGTGTCATTCATTGGTTTTCCAGTAGTAACCATGCAAACTTTACCATAACTGTATGGACAAAACTGAAAACGCCTTGAGGGTATTACATAGTAAGATTTAACGGCATATTTTAGCATTCTGACTTTGGAAGAAATCATTATCACTAAGATATATGAACCTCGATTCAAGTTCAAATTTTCTCTGAGTAGTTCTTCCATAAGTTTCCACTCTGGAGAGATGTATAAATGTACAAAATACAACGTTTAGGCTAGGACAAATAAATAGAAAACAAAATTTAGTTTCGTGCCTGCAGTGAAGGAGTCAATACTTTTAGAAGTGATGTGGAAAACTGAAGACTCACATATGAGAAGATGCTGTTAAAGGGCAGGTCATAGATATTTATGAATAGCATATGAAGTCTATTTTTTTTTCATATTTCTGCTGAGGATCTCATCATTTCTAGTCATGCAGTTTCCCTATTCATAGTCTCCTTGGACTCATTTAGATTCTTCATTCCACCCCCTGCCCATCCTACCCCCACGTTAAATTGGTGATTACATTTGTTGATTATACCTGTACGTTATTTTTCATATTTGTCTCTGTCTTTTTTCCTTTTACTAATCAAGTAACATATTGAAAGCTTCCCCCAACAAGCTATGAGTTCACCGAAGGCAGGGGATTCTTTCATTTTAATTTTTATATCCCCAATATATAGGGCCTGCATAGAGTAAGTTTTCAGTAAATGCTTTCTTAATGAATGAATGGACACAAATAGTAAAGATGATACTATATGTGAATAGGGCCAGAACTGAATAAATGAAAAAGATCAGGCTACATAGCATTTGGAAAAAACAAAGTGAATTAAATATAATTAATATTCTACCATAATGGTAGGAGTATTTGCCATAATTGTATAAAATGTTGTTATTTGTTTGTTTTGTTTTAAGGCTAGGTTGTACAGTAACTATTGTAACAACAAATAGGAAAAAGACAATCCCTGCCCTCAAGGAGCTTATTATCTGATGAGGGAAGACAATATAGGAAGAAAACTAAAATGGGGTAGGGTGGGGAGACTAAGAAGTTTCTTGAGGCTAGGCATGATAGAAGTCAAAGAATTTTGAAATCAATACACCTAACTGAGAAATGAGGAGATACCTGTATAATCTCTCCTGTTTTAAGACTAGGTTGTGCATGAAATACATAATAAGACTAAAATTCAGGAACACAAGAATTTAAATCCTGACACAGATACTTCTTAGTAGCCTGACTGTGGACACTTCACTTAACTTCTATATGACTCAGTAGTTTCTCATCTATAAAGTGGGGATAATAATACCATATATTTCACAGAAATATTGTGAGAATCAAATGAGATAAATGTAAAGAACTCTGAAAACCTTAAAGTGCTATATTAATGCCAGTTGTAACTAGCTGTTATTAATTCATATAGACAGAAAGCTTCACTATATACATGGCAAGTCTTTGTGACTTTCATTTCCTGATCTTAAGCTACATTTTAAAAACATTTTCCCCCATACTCCCTTATTCCTGTCTCAGTCATATAGCAAATAGTCCACAGTCAATAAACATTAATTAAGTACCATTTGCATAGATAGTGGCACAGTAGTCGGAGCACTAGGCTTGGAGTCTGAAAAACCTGAGCTTAATTCCACTCTTGCTATGTGATCCTGGGCAAGTGACAAAACCTGCTTGCCTCAGTTTCCTCATCTATTAAATGAGTATAATAATAGCATCTATCATCCAGGGTTTTTGAGAGGATCAAATCAAATAATAATTGTAAAGTTCTTAGCACAGTGTCTGGCACATATAAAGTACTACATCAGTGTTAGCTATAAGTACTTTTGTTATGATTATTACCTATTATGTACCAGGCACTATGCTAAACACTGAAGATACAAATGAGAAAAAGACAATCCCTGCCCTCAAGGAGCTTATTATCTAATGAGGGAAGACAATATACAGAAAAAAACTAAGAAAGGGTAGGGTGGGAAGAGTGAGTTTCTTGAGGCTGAGCATGATAGAAGTCAAAGAATTTCAAAATGAATACATCTGTAATAGTAATGGAATTTAAAGATCCTCTTGTAGTGTCTGGTTTTTGGGTTTTGTTAAACCCAGAACTTGTGAATCCTACTTGTGGGATAGACTTGTTGACATGAAGAGAGAGAGCTTAACTGGGAGGAGCTGGTGCTATGGATTTAGAGAGAAGTGCAAGCAGAGAGAAGCCCAAGGAGAGAAAAGGCCCAAGCAGAGGAGTCCAGAGTTGCTGAGATAAAGACTGCTGAGGGTCAGTTGGAGATGCCCAGGACTTTTGAGAACTGCCACCCAGAGCTGAGAAATGAGGAGACATAGCTGTGATGCCGGTATTTTGTCTGTCTGTTTTGATGTTGCTTTGCCCGAGTCACCTGCTGGTGAAGGGCAGTGCTGCTGTTGTAGAGGTCCTGAAATATTGCTGTTGGTTCATAAGCCCTGAAGGAGGGTCTTCTTGTTGTATGTTTACAGAAATCCTGGAAGAGGGCCTTGCTGATGTTTTCAGGGGTTCTGGGACTTTTCTGCAGGCAGAGAGTGGCTTTGTTGAGCTTTGTCTCCCCAGGAACAGAGATTGCTGAGAACTTGCCTTGGATCAAGATGAAGAAAGGGTCTTTCCTTGGGTTTTAAATGCTGTGAAGATATCTTAACTTTGTTGTAGCTTCAGGGTAGATGGTATTTTGTGCTTCCCTGCCCCTTTTGAAAAATTGGTGGCATTAATGGATGGTATTGTAATTCAGTTGTGATCCAGGGGTGGTAAACCTTTGCCTTTTTTGTGCTCTGTGATTGACCAAGTGAATGTATTCTGTTCATGATTGGAAACTAATCTCCATTTGAGAAGAGTCTAAATGAAGGTACTATCCAGGAGTGGGCTACTTTGACTACTGGCCAAGGGTGGGATACTTGGACCTTGGTATTTTGCAACTCAATTGAGAACTTACTTGCTAAATGAACAAGTTACACCATATTTTGATTTTCTCTGTTCTGTGAATGTTTTGTCTTAATCTACCACTGAATAAATGGAGTTTGCAATGCTGGTAATCTGAACCTTGGAAGTTGCCCTTGCTTGGCATTACAACATCTAAGTGATAAATGAGGAAATATCTGTATAATCTCTACAGTTTTTCCTCTTTAAATGGGGGTTAAGAAGTTCATTGCTTGACCATCTACTCAGAGAGCCAAAGAATACTGATGAGCTGTGAATACTAAGACTGACTGAATTATGTAAGATGATCCTATCAATATTATTAGTAGAATATAATCACTGTGAGGATAGGGATTTGTCTTGATTTTGTCTTTGTAGCTCAAAAACCAAGAACAGTGCCTAACATGTAAAAGTGATTCAAGAAATATTTATTAAATTGTATGCATATGTTGGCTTACATTAGCAGATCTTACTGAGTTCTTAGCAGTAGTAGTAGTAGTAGTAGTAGTAGTAGTAGTAGTAGTAGTAATAGTAGTAGTAGTAGTAGTCATAGTAGTAGTAGTAGTAATAGTTTTCTTCCTCTTCATCTTATCCAGGTATTGGCATAAATGAAATGCTCTTAATAATGTTTTTTTTGTTCTTTATTATTTGTATTGTTTTGTATTTGTTTATGTTCATTAGGAGCACTGCAAGGTAAGAGGATGAAACTTCATGAAATATTTCTTCTTGCCTTTGGGTACATGATGAAACCAACTCTGCCATTGACTTCATTTTTTCTCTACGGAGAACCTGTAGGTTATCTTTCCATTCAACTGAAATTTCCTACTATGCTTGTTTGATTTATTTGTAGGATTCCAATATTAATATGTTTGACTTCTCCTAGTAAGATATTGAAAAATTGATAATCAAACAAGATTCTCACATTTGAATTAAAAACATTTACATTACTCTTTATATCTATTCTGGAAAATGTGATCCTCACGCTCTGTCCATTTTAGCATCAGTTTGCCAATGTTACTGTAGAAGAAAACGGGGAAGTTCCAGGAATGAGCACCATTCTATGTTTTTCTTTGTTGAGTGGGCTACCATGGACCACAATGTCATCAGTTAGTCATCAGCCTACTAGTGTTGGTCCTCTCAGGGTTTATCTAAGTTGGTCCTTGAATAATAAACAATCTTTTCCAAAACACATACTCAAAGTCTATCCAGTTTCAGAAATCCAGAAGACCATCAGGATGGATGATCCATGCATCATTTGTCTTATCTACATACAATCTCTATGATAGCAAATCAATATAGGGGCATTGGTGATAAAAATCTAAAAAAGGTAGTCAATAGACTTTTAGAAACAATTTTTCATAGCAAGGCATATTTTTATATCCATACAACTGCCTGAAATTTATGATATAGAATTCAATTCTGCATATTGTTGGATTATGATTTATTGATCATCAAAAATATTTGACTCAAATATGCCAGGATCTAATGAATGATAAATGCTTAGAAATATTAATTGAATGAATGAATTCATGAATGAATGAATGACTTTAACTCTTCAGAAGTTATTTTTGCTTCCTTCTTGGTCTCCAATAATGCTTCAAATAAATAATGTTGTTAATTATTTTCTAAATATCAGAAATGTTCTGTTTTATAGGGTAGAAAGAGCTCTAGATTTGGAGTCAGCAGACATATGGTTAAGTTCTGGAAAATACTGGTGATTAGCTGTGTGACCTTGGGGAAATAATTTAACTACTTATTTTCACTTTTTTCTCTCATTTTTAAAATGGTAGGTTATTGGGAATCCAATTAGATCATGTAAGAGACTTTGTGAAACTAAAAACATTAAATAAATGTCAGACATAATTATTTATTGCAAAAGCCCAACATTGAATGACATCATTGCAACATTAATTGATATGTGTTCAATTTGAAATATGATATTACAAATCTTTCAAAATAATAAAACTACATATCTTTCAGCATGTCTTCTCAAGTGTCTGGTCTGACTTATCTTGATAGAGAAGCATATATGAAGCATTAATAACTGCAGAGATAATTTATCATCTCCAAAGGAATGTCAATAAAATACATTTTAGCCAAGTTCAGGACTTGCAATAGAACTAACAGGCTATTCATTTCATTAAACTGTGAAGGTTGAAAGTAAAACTTCACTCAAAATGTTCTTTCAAGTTTTGGAATTTCTGCCAAAGGAAATACACCAAGAAATCAAATTAAGTCACAAGAGCTCATTATTCCATGAATAGGATAAAGGCCAAGTTGAGAAATAAGATATAAAGTATTTTAAAATGATACAGATATTTAATGTGAAATTAATATTTACTGTATCACTTGTAACAGCTTTTGGTATCCCTAAGGAGAATATGAAATTAGCACCACCACCACCACCACCACTACCACTACTACTACTACTACTTCTACTACTACTACTACTACTACTACTACTACTTCAACAACAACATAGGAGAACAGGGAAGGTATCTATGATTTCATTACTATAGATTACTCATGTTAACGGATTCCCTCTATCATAGGGTACACATACTTTTATGCATTTTAAAATCCTTTAAAATTATGGATAGCAATTAAGAAGCTAAGTGACTTGCTCACAGAGCAGGTGTCACAAGCATAATATGAAGCTAGTTTGCTTGAAATTTAAGGCTAGCTCTCTGCTCCCTATAAGAGAGAACACCAGTAAGTACCTATCCAGTACATGCAAAATGTATAGCTAAACTGTTACTCTAGAGCAGGGTATATGTCTTGTTGAAATTTTACTCTCTATTCTGTCTCCTAGAGACTGGCTTTCAAAGATGTCTGTTCATGTGTATCTATCCCTGTCCCTTTTCTGCCTCTGTCTATCTTTCTTTGTGGATGTTTCTCTCTGTGTGTCTCTGTGTCTCTGTCCCTCTGTCTCTGTCTGTCTCTCTCTCTCTGTCTCTCTGTCTGTTTCTCTCTGTCTGTCTCACTCTGTGTGTGTGTCTGTCTCACTATCAAGTGTGCACACACATTTATGTCTCTACATCTATTTGTGTCTCATTTTCTCTCTCCATCTTTATCTGTCTTTGTGTCTTTCTGTTTATGCCTATCACAGTCTTCCTCTACCCTTTTTCCCCTTCTTCCCTCTCTGCCTCACTAAAATGTGGAAGCCAAAATTGAGAAAAACATCTCTTTCTATCCCTCTAGAGCACAGACTTCCCTTTGAAGTAAGGGAAGATAATATCAATGTATTTTACATTTCTAGCTTTTGGTTAAATTGAATTCTTTGATTCTGGATTACTCCACATGCTTACTTTTATACTGAAACCTTGCTATAATCCTGTTAACTACCAAGCAGAATATGGTATAAGGCAGCTATGAGCTGAGTTTTAGACAAACAGTTTTAGTTACTAAGGCTTGTTAGGGAACTGCTATGTATAAAGCAGTTACCCAGCAAACCCAGAGACAAGGTAACAATGGCAAACAGCATTTTATTCATCAAAAAATCTTGCAAAATTATATCAATACAGGTAAGAAATTAATTCCACATATATCATGTAATGTATTAGGCAGTGAAAACCAGTCATAAATTTAAGAAGAAAAAAGAAATTATAAAAATCCACTAAATTAAGTGGCAAAATGACATTTCCTTATAAGATTGCTGAATGACAAAAAGGAGTTTGGTAAGTTTACCTCCCCTTCTTGGTCTTTCACACAACAGTTAAGAAATTGTGGAACCAGCCCTGGAAATGGAGAAGAGATGAGGGTGAGACAATTAATGACACAAAGGGCCAGTACTGCCAGCATCTTTTTTCTATACCTGAGGAAACTTCTGACCTAAACAGCATCTATGGTAATGAACTGGAGGAAAAAGGATACAGCTGCTCTCATAGGAGTACTTAGAACAAGCCACAAAGATATGTGAGAAGCAAAAACTTGCTTAGCTTGACCTGCATTCCAAGTGGTATAGCCTGAAACAATGCCTCTAGGAGGTGGCCTATGCAGTAAAATGAGCCACTTGGAACCTTTACCATGATCTCTGCAAATGGTGAGTTCTAACACCCACCATCATCACCAGCACCACTGTACAGGGAAATAAAAGCAATCAGCATTGCAAGATGTTGAAATGGGCTTTTTGAGTGAAGGTAGGACAGTTATGCACCATGGGAAATCTAATGAATACAGTTTTGGGACCTGATCCAATTACTCTGAGATTATTTTACAACCAGTGAGATAATGTGCTTATTTCAATGCTTCAAGATATGATTCCAACATTGTGGGTAATTTATTTACCAAGCAGTTCATAATACTTTGGACTTTAGGAATCAATTTTTATAAGCTCTTTTGGCAAACCAAAAAAAAATTATCTCTTGTTGGCCAATTTCTGATTAAAAGCCTCTCTGAATTTAACTAAGCTGGCCCCTTGGGCCAATGGTCTCCAAAATGGGAAACTATCCTCATCTCATGCAGTATATCTTCAAATAGAGATAGAGAAGATAGGTCACTTCCCACACTCACCAAAATGTCAATCATGGACTTGCCTCCCCTGTAACTATGCTATCATATTCACATATTATAGTTCATTTCTCTTTCCCTCAACTCTTTCCCTCCACTAGTTTCCTTCATTGGCTCTGTCCCTCAGGAGTCAGTCATTTAGGGCAATTATAACTTAATATTGGCCCAGGGACCAATAGTGATGGCACAGTTCCTTCCTCCTTATCATCTCGTGGCTATTGAAGTGCCATTTAGTGGGCTAGTCCTGTATGGGGACTGGTAAGTAACACCTGCTGGGCTTTCCTCCCTCTCCCCTGCACTACAATTTATTAATGGGAAAGAGAAAGTAGTACAGGATGAACAGACATAAATGGATTATGATGTGAATTTTAGTTATCATTTCATCATCTTTTCTCTAAAATACATACCTCATCTTTGCTTTCATAATTCTCTATTTCCATGAAGTACATCACAATCACCACTGTTATATAACCATTTTCAAAGAGGACCAACAATATCACAGGTGTTGTCTTGACTTGTTCATAGATTGGATGTGAGGCACAGTTGCCCAAAGTCATCAGCCTTGCTCTTTCTCCCAGAGATCTAAAAGTCCAGTGGTAAGACAAAAAAATCAAGACAACTGACAATAGCCCAGGACGCAATGATGCAGCGGATGACCTTGGTGGCTTTGATGTCTCAACAATTTCTAAGAGCTTCACAGCACCTGCTTCAGTTACCATTATGATCATTGGGGAAAAAAATCCCATTCATCCACCCACCCACCCATTCCTATGGAAGAGTTCTTCACATGCTTGGGATGCAGTCCTCTATCTCACTGAAGGATTTGAGACCTACCCTCAGACTTGTTTAGCCTATTTGCTGACATGGTGTAAGACAAATAAACACAACACACAGGAGGGCTGCTAGCACAGATTCACTCTTGATCTGGTCAGACAGAAAAGAAACTAAGAAGGGGTTAATAATCTTACCTTATTCTAGTCTAGTTTTCTCAGAAAAGCATTGCTGATAATGGGAGAATAGACTCCTATAGCATTCCCTAATCACCCTTCTCACAGGGGCCAGCAAGAAGGGGTAGGGGGCAACTTCCCCTATGTCTTGATGATGTCAGTCCAGACAGGCACAATTTGTGAATTCCCTAAATCCCCTCAAACCTCAGTCAGAGCCAGTTGAGACAAACACAGATTCCCCCCAAGCTTTGATGGGGGTCGCTTAAGGCATGCCAAGCATCTGTGCACTTATCCCTACAGTATCCCCTAGGCCTCAATAGTGGTCAGCTGAGGCATACAGAACATTTGTGCATTCAACTCTAAGGTTCCCATTCATTGACTAATGGCTATCTGTTTTATAAGGGCAGGAGACAAAAAAGTCATATTGTCAGCAATAGCCCCAGAAGTTTACATCACCCCCATCCCTATATCTCACCAGAGAGTCACAGGGGATGTTTATATTATTTATCATTATTATAATGCTGGGAAAGTGTAGTGCATATGTTTTGAACTATAACTGTCCAAAGTCATATCAAATACCTGGGAAGAAGAGATTGTTATGGCTATGGATTCTAGGAAATTGAACTCTAAGAAATAATAACAAAAAATTTATTTTACACACACTAAAATTCACTTTACTTACACATGGATTTGCCAGGATGTAACAGCTGGGCATGCTACAGCTTCCTGGAGCTAAAGATGAGAGTTGAATAAAGACCAAAGGTGGATGAACAGCCCTGAGAAGGAGGGCTCAACAAGCCTTCACACTAGAGGGGTTAGTCCTTCCTGAACACCTCATATACCATCACAATACTATCCTCCCTAGTTTCTCAACCTTCTTCATACATCACTCAACTGAAACTGCTCTGTTCAAAATCAGGGAACATGGCAAATCAGATTTTCTTTTGTCTCAATCCTTCTTGACCTCTCTGAAGCATTTTGACTCTTTTCCTCTTGGATACTCATTCTCTGCTCTCTGGGTTGTTGAAAATGATGTGTGAGATGTCTCTTTACATTTTCAGATTTTAAAACTTGGAATTTGTTCTAATAGATTTAAAAATCATCTGAATGAAGAGTTTCAGTGGGTTTTCAACCCATCAATAATATAAAAGGATAAAACATCAGCTTGCAATAACAACTGACATCAGGGAAGGTATAAATTAGCTAAATTTCAATAAAGAAACTTTTGCATAATTTTGTAAATGGAACTGAAAATGTAATATAATGATCTCCATTTTCCATCTCCAGCTCTGCTTGGTTTGACTCTACAGAATAACATGCCCCTGGGCTGGGTACATCTGGTGCTTTCCTCTCCCTTTTCAACTTCCTTTTCTATGTTCTTTTCTTTCTTTTTTTTTTTTTTTTTGGAGAGCAGTTGGGGTTAAGTGACTTGCTCAAGGTCACACGGCTAGTTTTTGTGTTAAGTGTCTGAGGCCGGATTTGAACTCAGGTACTCCTGACTCCAGGACCGGTGCTCTATTCACTGTGCCACCTAGCCGCCCCTTTCTGTGTTATTTTCATTTATTGGATTGCAAGCTTCTTGAGAACAGAGATGATTTTTTTTTCTGATTTGTATCCATAGAACTTTGAACAATACGTATCACATAGCAAGCTCTTAATAAAGGCTTACTGAATTGAATTGAATTGAAAATATTAAGCATACGGAGAGGATTCTGGGAAGATGTCAGAATAGGTAAAAAAAAAATCCAAGCTCTCAAGATTTTCCCTCACAAAAGAGATAAAATAGCACCTTAGGGCAAATGAAATGTGGGGTAAAAATAAATGAGAATAGGGGCACAACCAGGGTCTTCCTTGGACAATTTGAGAAGATCAGAAGAAAAATCCCAGGAAGAATAAACACCTCCAGGCTAGGTTCCCTTTTAACAGCAATCTGCAAGCCTCTTAAACAACTAGCAGCAAGCCCTAGGGTTAGTTTTTTTGAGAGGCTGCCTTGGCTCCAGGGATCAGAACTTTTACCCCTGAGAGGAATGGGATTTGGGTATCTGAGCCCAGGAAGATTAAGGGAACCTCTGCTGATAAGGAATGCTTGACTCAGCTGTGGTGCTGTTAGGAGGTGGTGAGAAGGAACTAGCACAAGCCAGGTGAGTGCAGAAGCAGTGGAGTAGAAAGCCCCTGGCTGTGGGCACTTCTGGGCTGTTGAAAGTCTGCCTTTGGTTCCAGCCTGGGGAGAGGGGGGCAGGAGGGTGGAGAACTGAAGATCTGGGGCAAGTGGCACCATCCCCCATACTCTTGACTTGGCAACGGTTCTCAACCTGTGGGTTGTGACCCATCGGAAATCACATATTTCTGATTGTCTTAGGAACCTAGACATCATTCCTCTATTGGTCTCCAGGTGGGTCCGCCCACATGCAGATACCCCCACATATGAGCATGAAAGGGTCACGGCATTAGGAATGTTGAGAACCACTGCACTAGAGCTAAAGATGATTACAAAAATTAAGCTATTACCACAAAAACCAATTCACTGTCAAAGGAGAAAGAATCAAAGCACAGAAAGTTATTATGGGAATAGAGAAGACCAGTGTTGATCTCCAGGGGATGATATTGAAGTAAAGAAACCCCCAAAGAGTAAAGTTAAATGGTCACCTGTCCAAAAGAATTCACAAAAGCTCTTTATAAAGACTTTAAAAATCAAATGAATTAGATGGGATATATATCTTTTATATACATGCATATTATGTATATATGTGTATATATACATATATATATGTATACAATACATAAAATATATACATGTATGTATGTATATATACAGATATATACATATATATGCATGCATGTATAAAAGATATATATTTATATTATGTATTAATATAATAATATATTATATTATTATTAAAGGAGATTATGAAATGAAAGTCAACAAATTAGAAAATGAAATCCAGAATCTTAAGGAAGAAAAATGACACCTTGAAAATTAGAATTGGTCAAAATGTATCCAATGAAATTATAAGAAATCAATAAATAATTAAACAAAATATGAATAATGAAAAATAGAAGAGAAAGTGAAACATCTTATAAGAAAAAAATAGATTTGGAGAATAGATCAAAAAGAGAAAAAATAAAAATAATCAAATTAACTGAATGTTATGATCAAACAAAGAGTCTTGATACAGTAATACAAGAAATGGATAAAGAAAATTATAGTGAAGTATTAGAACAAGGGGGCGAGGAAGAAAAAAATAGAAAAAATCCACTGACTACCACTTAAAATAAATCCTATGAAAAAACTCACGGAAATATAATAGTCAAATTCCAAAAATCTCCAGCTTAAGGATAAAATATTAAAAGCATCAAGATGAAAATAATTTAAATATGATGGTGCCACCATTAGAATCACATAAAACCTAGCAGCAGACATTAAAGTACTGCAGGTTTTGGAACAGTATATATTGAAGAGCAAAGAACTAGGGCTTGAGCCAAAAATATACCCAGTAAATTTAATCATAACACTTAATGGAAAAAAAGAACATTTAGTCAACTCTCAGACTGTCAAGACTTTGTTAAAAAGAAAAAGAACTTAACTAAATCAAAGATTTGACATACAAGAGCCAAGAGAATTATAAGGTGTATAACAAAAGACTCCTTATAAGGGATTCATAAGGACAAACTTTATTTTTTATATATGTAAAATGTAAAACATATGTCTAAGATTCTTATAAATAATTGGGTAGTGATAAGCAAGATTGGGGTGAACCTGAGTATGATATGAACTTAAAAAGTAAAACCATTTAGGAACAGCTAAAAAGAGTAATTATTTTATACAAATGATGTGTAAGAAGAAGAATTGATACAGATGAATTAGATGGGGGAAGAGGGCTAGTAGTTCTGGTAATCTGCCTTCATCAGAAATGGGTTTAAGAGGGAAGAATATATACATGTTTAGAAGAGTATAAAATTCTTCCAAATTCAGAAGAAATAAAATGGTAGGGACATAGGAAGGGAGGAGAGGACAAGGGGAGGATCTTTAGAAGGGAGAGTGAGAGAATAGATAAAAGGGGATAATAGAAAGATGTTTGGATTCATGAGAAAGAGAGGATAGGGGAGGAGTCTTTGAAGATGGTTAGGCAAGTAATAGGAGGGCAAGGTAGGGGGTAGAAGTAAAGTAGAAGAGGCAGGAGGGATAGTAAACAAAAGATTTGCAGAAACAGAGGCAAAGATCTTGACTATTAGGAGCAAAATTTGTTTAGGAAAATATATGTAAGTATATGTGTGTGTGTGTGTGTGTGTGTGTGTGTGTGTACCTATTACTATAGAGAAACATATCCAAACTTAATTGTAGCCTTATGAGGGATGGGAGGGGTGGAGGAGGAGGGAAAAATGAACAAAGTGAAAAAAGTCCATACCAGAGAACAAAAGAAAACTCACAAGGAAGTAGATGACAATTATAAACACAATATGTATTATTTATCAAGGTTTCTTGAAATTAAATTAGTTATTTTCAAGGCTTTCTTGAAATTAAAATTTATAGTTATAGCTTTTGAATTCCAGTCTTATTGTTTGCTATACACATGACATGCTTTTAGCCCTGCCTCTTACTTTATATTTAACTTCCAGTATTTGTTTCTTATATGTTTTTGTTTCTTTTCTCTATTCTGCATTTTTGTTCTGGCTTTTGTGTAAAATAAAATAAAAAACAGGACTTACACAAGGGAAAAAAACCAAGAGGTTATAGCAAAAACATTGTTAAGAGGTAATAAGGGCCAGAATTTGGATGGTGCCTATGTGAGTAAAGAGAAGGTTACTGATGTGAGATGTTTTGGAAGGAAAATCTCCAAGACTTACAAACTGATTGGATTTGTATGGTAAGGGAGAGTAAGGAGTTGATGACTTGGAGATTGTAAACTTGGGTGACTAGAAAGATATGGGGAGGCCTAGACAGAAATAGGGAAGTTAGGAAGAAGGGTAAGTTTTAAGGAATAAATAGTGAGTGTCATCATGGCCACATTAAGTTTGAGATGTCCAGAGGACATGTAGTTCAAAATGTTCTCTAAGCATTTGGTTATTTGGGACCTAAGTTCAGATGCGGAAGAGAATACCATCATATACATACATCCAATGATCACTTATGTAGCAATGATTAATTATTGGGAACGGATGTGAAGTCATCATGTGAGATAGGATATAAATGAAAGAGAACTCAGGATAGAACCTAGGGAAAAGGAAGGAAGGAAGGAAGAAAGGAAGGAAGACAGGAAGGCAGGAAGGCAGGAAGTCAGGAAGGCAGGAAGGCAGGAAGGCGGGAAGGTAGGAAGGCAGGAAGGAAGAAAGGAAGGAAGGAAGGAAGGAAAGAAGGAAGAAAGGAAGGAAGATATAAACAGAGCCAATGATACACTTCTTCCTTTTGGATCTATATGTTGAAAGATTTCTTTTCTACAATAATTTTGATAGCCAATAAAACCAAGTATTGAAATAAAGTGAATTTAGAACCAAACATTCAAATTGATGTATATGAGGTATTAAATCAGGATAATGGAAAATAACAAAGAATATTTGATCATCTTATTTCCATTATAATATCTGCTGATGATAATTTTAGTGAGAGCAAAAAGGCTTTTGTACTATTAATAAGTTAAATATTTTTAAAATATCTTTACCTCATCATATTTCACTTTGTACTTTGATATTAATTTTTACAATATGTAATATTATGAGTACCAAGTACGCATATAATTTGTATGTTAGTAAATATTCATATTTTGAGTGTTTTTTTAGCTTATTGGAATATGTCATCAAAAATATTTGAAGCTTACTGCCTTGAGCAGAAAACACAGTAACTCAAAATTTACACAGCTGGGTTTCTGCTATGACAACCTGCATCTATCTGCACAGTTTTAAGTTATCTCCAGTCCATGAGAAGAGATTGGGGAAATTTGACCAGAGAGATTATGTAAATGCAGGAGGGGTAAGGATTTGAAAGGAAATATATACCATAGCCTTTGAATCTAGTTTGATTCTGAGGGTTGTTCTAAATTTACTTGGCTGTTGTTCAGTAGTTCATCAGTCCTGTCAGATTCTTCATGACCTCATTTGGGGTTTTCTTGGCAGAGATACACTGGAGTGGTTTCCCATTTCCTTCTTCAGTTCATTTTACAAAGCAGGAAACTGAGGCAAACAGGACTAAGGGACTTGCCCATGATCACACAGCTAGTAAGTGTCTAAGGCCAGATTTGAACTTGGGCAAACACTATCCATTTCACACTGTATTCTGAATTCCCTAGCTTCTTTCACTCAGAACTTGACTGTTGAATTTTTTTCCTGTTTCTGAGATCTTTTGTTGTACATACAAAGAAGGCCTGCTGTCAAGGAGCTTGCAGACTGGTAATAGAGACAATACAAAAACACACACACATACACACACAGAGGCATGTATGTGTGTGTGTGTGAGTGTGTGTGTGTGTCTTTAGTCACTGTAATTCAAGGTAGATTGTTGTGAGTATTAGATGGTTCAAACTAAGGAGATATCTCTTCAATCTGGGAGAAAAATTAAGGGAAGATGTCAAAGAGATAAAGTGAGCTTGAGGAAAACACAGGAGCTGGGAGGATAGAGAATGCGCATTCCATGAAGGGGGACCTGAAGGCACAAGAAAGTACCAAGTTTGTTTCATCAATAGTAGAAGAGAATGATCAGGATATAGTAAGAAAGGAAAGCATTTATTAAGTACCTAATTGGTTCTAAGAGCTTAATAAATATAATCTCCTTCAATGTTCACAATAATCCTGAAAGATAAGTACTACTGTTATCCCTGTTTTGAGGATACTGAGGCAGACTGAGTTTAAGGGACATGCACTGGATGATACAATTAGCAGCAACTGAGGTTGGATTTGAACTCAAGTCTTACTCACTCCAACCCAGAACTCTTTCTGTTGTACTACTAGGTATCCTAAATATATATATATAGGTTTCATGAAAATAAATAGTAGATATCTGAAAAAGTACATTGGGGTACAAAATGAGTCAGTCAGAAAGCATTTGATAAACACTTCATATGGGCTAAGAAAAGTACTGTACTAAGGCTACAAAGACAAATATAAAAGTCCCTGCCTTTTATGAGCTATAATATAGTAAGGGGAGGTGACATGTACATATATAGGAATAAGATACATATGTAAATATCTATGTACACACAATGAATGTATGTTTATACACATCCGTGCATTAATGTAGAAGTATATATGTGTGTACATGCATGAATGTAGACATATATAACACACCTGGGTATGTGTGTATGTATACATTTGTCTATGTACACATTTACATATATACTCTTGGATATATGTATATACTTCAAGCCTCTTAATATTCTCCTTGAAAAATACAATATCAGAGGCAGAGCCAAGATGGTGGGGTAGAAGCAGCAAGGTTTCGCAGCTCCCACATAGACATTTCAAATACCTGTAAAATATGAATCTGTACAAATTTTAGGGCTCCAAAACTCATAAAAATATAGAAAATACATCTCTTGCTGAAGGCAGTTCAGCAGATGGGGCTCATCTCAGCAGGCTGGGAGCCAAAACCAGCCCAGCTTGAAACCATGGCCTGGCCCCAGGGTAGTCAGGAGGAGCTGCAGGTGGAGTCTTCAGGAGAGTGGATCAGAGGCAGCTGTGGCAGTTTCCATATTTATCAAGCCAGAAGAAATAAGGAGTAAGTAAAAGATTAGTGGAATTCAGGTAAATTTGGGGGAGAAAAGTGGTTCGCCCAAACTGCGCTCAGGGCAAGGAAGCAATGGAAGCAGCAGAAGCGGCAACCCCCTCCCCCTAGTTGCTTCATAGCTCCTGGTCTGCAGACTGCAGGGCGGCCAAGAAATTGTTTACAAGCCAAATGCTCTTGTTTTGAGTGGCCAAGATCTGGATTGTGGTCTTGGGTGGTGGTCCTGGGGTGCATTTTCAGTGAACCAAAACTGTTGGGGGCTGCAACAGCTTCCTAATAGCTCCATCAGCTGCAAAAATCCCAGTGATTTGGGACAGAGTTTTCCAACATGGAAGCAGAGTCTCACAGAGCTAAAAAAATCAAGTAATTCACTGGCAACATGAGCAGGCAAAGGAAGCGACATAAGAACAGCAACAGAACTCTAGAATCCTTTTTTGGGGACAAAAAAGATCAAAAATGAAATGGGAGGAAGAAAACACAGTCAGAACTCCTGCACCAAAAGCTTCTAAGAAACATGATGGCTTTCTACAAGTCATAAATGAGTTTAAGAAGGCTTATGAAAACCAAATAAGAGAAGTAGAGGAAAAATTGGGAGGAGAAATGAGAATGATGCAAGAAAATAATGAAAAGAGAGTGAACAACCTGACTGAAGAAAATAATACCATAAAAAACAAATTAACTCAAATGGCATAAGAGGCCCAAAAAGCCAATGAGGGGAAGAATGCCTTAAAAACTCAAATTTGTCAGATGGAAAAAGAATGTCAAAAGCTTTCTGAAGAGAATAATTCCTTCATAATTAGAGTGCAGCAAATGAAAGCAAATAACTTTATGAGAAATCAAGATACCATCAAACAGATACAAACAAATGAAAAAGTAGAAGTTAATGTATAATATCTCCTTGAAAATAGTTCCAGGAGAGACAATTTAAAAATTATTGGGCTACCTGAAAGCCATGATGAAAAAAAGAACTTAGAAAGAACCCTTCAAGAAATTCTCAAGGAAAATTGCACTGATATTTTAGAATCTGAGGACAAAATAGAACTTGAAAGAATTCACCAATCACCTCTTAAAAAAGATCCCCAAAAGAAAATTCCTAGAAATGTTACAGCATATATGTTATATGATATATATATAGCATATATATGCTATATAGATATATACAGACATATATATAGCATATATATGCTATATAGCTATATATACAGACATATATATATAGCATATATATAACACACACACACACACACACACACACACACACACACATATATATATATATGTTATATATTGGGGTCCCCAGATCAAAGAGAAAATATTACAGGCTGCCAAGAGGAAACAAT
>CM053599.1:77927823-77943427 GCA_028646575.1 Pseudocheirus occidentalis
TGCACACACCTCTTCACATATTTGAAGTCTGTTATCATGTCTCCTGTAACTCTTCCCTTCCTTTGTTTATTCCTATTTCCTTCAATATATCATATGGCATTATCTGCTTGTCATTGCTTTTGTTTGTGTGAAACCATTTACATTTAATATAATTCTTGGGGCTTCTGTTGGGTCAGTGGCTCATGGAGGTTCTCTCTTGTGAAGTTCACCCTTCATTCTGGTGAGGCCCATTGGCCCTCAATGTGCTCCTGATCCGCTTGCCCTTCTCCCACCCTTCGGAATCTCCCACCTCTTGAATTTTTGCTCTCAGTTCTACAGAGGCTCCTCTGGATTCTTAGCCCGGGATATCCCCAGAGTCTGGAGCCAGCAGTATGATAAAGCGTTTGCCTTATTTCTGCCAGGGTAACGTGATGAGGGATTTTGTATGGGGCTCCAAGCAGCTTGGCATCCCCACAGCTTACTTTCCTGAGTAAGTAGTAAATAATCTGCCAAATGACTTATCTACTGGAATTTACTATGGCTGGGCCCCTGTTGTAAATAGAAATGTACATGAGATGGTTTTAAGCATAGGATGGAACTGTTACTACAAGAATATTAAAAAAAATGTGTGGAAACTCAAATTTTGCATACCTTTAAAGAAGACTTCTATGGTGAAATCCTTATTATAGTTATCACTGGCTACATCAGACCAGAGAAAAACTTTCGTTCCATTGATGCCCTTATTTCAGCATTTCAAGATGACAATAAAGAAGCTAAGAGACAACTGGATTTAGCAGTACATTTGAAACTCGAAGAAGAAAATGTCTTCGAAATGCAGAAAGCAAAATAATGAATGGCCACTGAACAAAAGTCAATTTATTGTTCAGTTTTTCCTTGTATTCCACTACTTTTTATCATTGCTGCAGCCTTGTGTTTAGTTAGCTTAAGAAATTTTTCTTAATTCCTGTGAATTAGTTTAAACAATACAATGTACTTGCCATTTTATGCTTAAATTAAGGTTACATTTATACCCATCATGCAGCAGTACCCATCATGTTCTTTTAAAAATCAAGATTTCTTTAATATGTTGAACTATACAGAAGCTTTATGAAACACATTACAGAAAAAAGAGGGTATAACAGGACCATAACTGGTTTTTATGAAGGAAATAAATGTATATAAGTAAAAATCTTTGGCTTAGTTTTAACTCATTTGCTGCAGATGAGAACAGAGATCATTCTAGAGGCTACAGATTCTTTGTAAGACTTCGAACTAATGCTATTAGATGTAGATACCATAGAGAAGTAAAATGTGCATTGTGTGACACTTTGACCATCTAATGCCCTGAAAACAAGAAATGACAAGATTTGTATTTGGAATGTGTGGTGTAATGTATTTTGTTCGTATAAGATGAGATTTTGTGAAACTTCATATTATTTGGGATTATTTATTAAAAAGAAGTTTCTTATTAGGGGTCATATTACTGCACTCTTTTCCATTTCATATTTATTTTCATGCCCTGAATTCTAAGGGTTTTTGAATTTTAGAAAATAGTTCAGAACTATAGCTCTCAATTTGCCATGTTTTCTGACCTCTTTTTATATATGGTACTGTTTCTATTCAAAATGATTTGAAACTTTTTACTCCTTAATCTTTTGATTTCTTTCTGTTCAAAATATTCTTTCCAATTCATGACTTTTATGCATAGTGTCATATCTAAGTACTTTCACTGTACTACAATTAACTCTAAACAGCAAAAGATATGCAAAGATTATTGGATTTCACTTCAAGAAACAACACTTTCAATATTGCAACCCCAGTTTTTAAAGTAACTCATTAAAGTAATGTTGGTTGGGGAACTGACCGGGGAAATAGTCAGAATTTACCAGTTGGATAGAAAAAGGGAAGTTCAACTAAATGATTCCCAAAGAGAATACACTTAAGGGCCAATTAAATAAGAGAATATATTTTAAAGTTATTTAACTTATTTTAAATGTAAATTATGCATGTTAAGCATATGTAAGCTCTGCTGTAATTGTGTAATCACAATGTTAAGGCCAGTTTTACTAATAATTGTCATTTGAAATTCTTGAAAAATAATTTAGAAAGTTTATAGGTTAAAGTTTTCTTTCAATCCTCTCCTAATCTCTTTTACTTTTGCTCTTTTTAAATTAACACCTGAATTTTTGACACATTCTTTTCTTTTTAAGAAATGCTATTACAGACATTGGAATTTTAGGATTATGTATTTGGATGTCATTTACTTTAGGCCCTTAAGTAACAGATTTCCTCTATTTCATAAACTCAACTACAAAAGAGAATTTAGAAGAGATTTTAGAGATTCCTAACTACTTCTGTTAATTTGATTTAAAGGGAACGTCATTGTGTAGTGCCTTAAAGATCAAAATGTTCAGGAGTAGTGTAACGCCATGCACCATCAGATTCCCAAAAGAATGCTACTGTGAACAGCTTTTAAGGTATGGATTACACAGTAATAGTGAACACTCTGTTTATTCCATTATAAATCAAGGCAAATATTCACAATATGTCACAATATAATAATCACAACATTACATCTTATCACAGAAAGTCACAATATAGTGTTCATAACAGCTTAACATTAAAATGACCATACATTTTTCACTACAGTGGCCATAATATTTAGAACAAGGGATAAAAGAATAATCATCTGGTTTCCCTTAAGGGGGAAACCCTTCTAACTTAATAATTCAATCAATCAATTCACAATATATCAATCTTACACTCATGGGGCAACCATTAACTTAATCAGTCACTACTCTAGATTCACACTTGCTAAATATCATTAATCACTAGTACAGTCATTAGAAAAACCACACAAACAGTCCAACCCTTGGTGTCCAGCAAACCTCAGTTTTATCCAAGGGGAGGACTTTTCTTCATCATGACTTAGGGTAATATCTCTGATTCCCTGGATCCCCCTCCATGGTTACAGCTCCTGCCTGTATCTACCAAACAGTCACCTGTATTGAGAATCAGACAGCTGCCAGGTTCTTGTCCAATGCTCAGGGCAATCCCTGGGACACAATGAAGTTCACAGGGTACAGCACATCTCAAACTCTTCCCCATTTCTCTTGCCTGGAACTCAAGGTTCAGCCAGGCCAGGAACAAAATCTTGTCTTGGTCATATTTCTTCAGTCCTCCATTAGTTCAGTTGGCACTAGGACCCAGAAGGAATATCAGCCTTCTGGGTGGCCTTCACCAGATTCTGGTCTCAGGAAATCTCCATCTCTTTTCTCAGTCAGCTTCCACATGCTGGGAGAGAAACTCTCTCTCTCTCTCTCTCTCTCTCTCTCTCTGTCTCTCTCTCTGTCTCTCTCTCTCTCTCTCTGTCTCTCTCTCTCTCTCTCTCTCTCTCTCTCTCTCTCTCTCTCTCCCTCTGTCTCTCTCTATGTCTGTCTGTCTCTCTCTATCTCTCTCTCAAACTCCAACTCACTTCTTCTGTCTGGCAACCCAGCTCCCAGATGCTGAGACAATTCTGCTCCCTCCAACAGGAAAATTCCAATTCTATCTCTCTGTCTCTGGAATTCTTGTTTATATACACACACTGGCGTCCTGTCTCAGCCAATACCCTTCTTCCATGTCAACAGGGCAGTTCACACCTTCTCAAAAGGGGACAAGGACATCCTCCATATTTAGCCCTAAGATATTAAGTGCTAAGTATCTTTTAAACTGGTTGCTGTTACAAGTAGACATTCTAAGAATGTCAAAAGAAAAATAAAAGTTCAGACTTATAAACAATCATACCTTGAAGAAAACTACTGTGTTTTTTTAATGCAAAATCTATTGGAGGATGAGTGGATGACTCACTTAAATTAAGTGTTTTAGATTGCTTTGTAAAGGACTTGTTTAGACAAAAAAAGTTCAAGGCATTATTGCTGTTTTAATATTTAAGTGTCATTTCATCAGCAACCCCATAATTTATTGTCTAGTAATAAAATGTTATTGATTTCAAAGTAAAGATTCAAAGAAAACAATTATAAAGTATAACATGCACCCATGATTACTGTTGGAATAATTTTAAAATAGCACTCTACTTGAATCACTTATCTTACTGTTGTAACATTTGTGAACTCTGAAAACTTTTTTGTATTTTACTCTATTGGTGATTAGCATTTTTAAAGGTGTCCATCATTACTTTTTGCTTGGATGTTTATTATTTTTGATGTTTGGATTTAACTAGAGATTAGTTATAAAATATTGACAGTTTAATGTAGTACAAGAAATGTTACCTTGGGGGTTGAATTAATTAAAAATTCATGTTTTCAGAAATTAAAATTAACAAAAAATGTAATATAATTTGTCTACTTTACATCTAGTAATGTTCACTATTTCTTGTTTGGTCTTAAATTCTTCCTGTTCCAGGCATCTAATAGGTACAGTATTGTTTGCTCTCCTAATTTGCTTAAGGTATCACCCTTAATTTTTAAAATGTATACTCATTTTGAATTAATTTTGGCACATGTTGCAAGATACTGCTCTATACCTCGTTTTTGCTATCCTGTTTTCCAGTTTTCCCAGGAGTTTTGTCAAATATTGAGCTCTTGCCCCAAAATCTGGAGTCTTTAGCCTTATAATACATAATCTTGTTATAGTCATTTATTACTAAATCTTGGGCACCTAATTTATTTTACTTATATACATCTCTATTACTTAGTCCATACTAGATTCTATATTTACCACTTTATAATACTGTTTGAGATCCAGTATGGCTAGCCTATCTTCTTTCACCTTTGTTTTCATTAATTCTCTGTATCTTCTTGACCTATTGTTCTTCAATATTCAAATTTCAGATAAATTTTGTTTTAATTAATTCTAACTTTTAAAAATATATTAGCTAGTTTTTTTTATCACACTTAAGAAGTAAATTAATTAAGGTAGAATTGACATGTTTATATTCTTTTGACCTATCCATGAGCAAATATGATTTTCCAATTGTTTAGTTGGGTATTTATTTGTTTGAAAATGTTC
The DNA here is from genome assembly GCA_028646575.1 of Pseudocheirus occidentalis. Taxonomy (NCBI): domain Eukaryota; kingdom Metazoa; phylum Chordata; class Mammalia; order Diprotodontia; family Pseudocheiridae; genus Pseudocheirus; species Pseudocheirus occidentalis. The sequence continues at coordinate 77,932,813 of CM053599.1, forward strand.
TCTTTTTATGTCCTTATAGCTCCTGGGTTTGTCTTAGTAGGAACAGTCACAAACATTTTATATTGTGTGCAAATATTTTAAAAGGTATTTTTCTATCCCTTGATTCTAGGCTTTCTTGGTAATACATGGAACTGATGATGATTTACATGGATTTGTTTTATATTAAGCAACGTTCCTAAAATTGTTAATTTCAAGTATTTTTTTATTGAATCTGTAAGATTCTCTAAGTATACCACCATATCATCTGCAAAGACTGAGAGGTTTGTTTCATCAATGCCCATCCTAATACCTTGAATTTCCTTTTCTTCTCTCATTATTACAACTAACATTTTTAGAAAAATAGTGTTGATACATGGGCATTCTTTTATCATCCCTGATTTTACTGGGATAGCTTCTAGTTTATCCCCTTTATAGATACTTGTTAATTGTTTTAGATATATACTACTTATAATTATAAAGGAAGCTCCATTTATTTTTGTGCTCTCTTATGTTTCATCAAAATGGGTGTTGTATTTTGTCAGAAGTTTTTTTCTGCACTTAATGCTATGATCATATGGTTTCTGTTGGTTTTGTTATTGAACTGGTCAATTATATTGATAGTTTTTCCAATATTGAACCAGTTCTGCACTCTTGGTCATAATGTATTATCCTCATGATATAGTGCTGTAATGTCATTTCTAATATCTAACTTATTTTTTGGCATTAGTATTTATTAAAAAGGGGGACTGTAGATGGAACTGTGGATAGAACACAAGCCCTGGAGTCAGGAGGATCTGAGTTCGAAGCCATTCTCAGACACTAGATATATGAGCCTGGGTTTCACTTAACCATGAGCTATGATCTCTCTCTCTCTCTCTCTCTCTCTCTCTCTCTCTCTCTCTCTCTCACTCACTCACTCTCTCTCCTCACACCCTCCCCACACAAACACAAACAGACACACACTCATTAGGAAAATTGGTCTATAGTTTCTTTGTGTTCCAGCTCTTCCTGGGTTAGGTATCAACATCATATTTGTATCATTAAGGGGATTTGGTAGGATTCTTTGTGTTCACCTATGTTCCTATACTTCATATAATATTGGAATTAATTGTTCTTTAAATGTTAGAATTCACTTGTGAATTTATCTGTCCCTGAGAATTTTTTTTCTTAGGGAGCTTGTTGATGGCTTGTTCAATTTTTTTTAGTCCCTAAAATGGGGTAATTTAAATATTCTATTACCTCTTCTTTATTCTGGGAAATTTATACTAAAGCAATATTTAAACCAATGTCTCTTCATTGTAAATCTAATGCTTTATTGGCAAAATATTGTCACACATGGCAGGAGACAGATTCTGGTAATTACTTTGCCATACATTAACTGTGTGACCTTGGATAAGTTAAATCATTTCTCTGGGCCCTGGTGTTCTTACATATAAGAAGAAGAGGATCTTCATGATATCACAGTTCATGTCATGGTAAAAAAAAATCCTATAATTTAAATTAAATATGCATGTTTAACTGACAGTAAATACAATCTATTCTTAGTTTGTCAAAAGTTAAATATTGCTTTACAAAGTTCTAAGAAAACATTCCACTTGGATGTGGTATTTCTTAGAATGAGGCAAGATGCTAGAGAAAAAAAATAAAGATTTTTTTTCTCTTAAGAAGTCTCAAAAATTATCATAAAAATTCCACCAATTAACCAATCCATTGATTAACAAATATTCCCTAGTTGATTACTCTGGGTATGACATTATGCTAAGCACTGGAAATAGAAAAAAGTAGTGGTGGAGAAAGGTCCTATTCTCAAGTTTCTGATACTCCTAATGGAGGAGATCATATTCTAATTTACATCCTTGATCAATCAATAGACACTTCTTAATTATGTAAAGACCTATGCTAGATCCTAGGTATACTGAAGCAAAAAATGAATAGTGAATGAATACAAACAGTTCACATTATTCTAGGGTAACAATACACATGGATACACATGTATATATATAATTACATATATGTGTATATGTATATGGATATGTGTGTATGGATATGTGTATATATAAGTATGTACATATATACATATGTGTTTGTGTGTGTATATGCATATATATGCACATTTCTTTTTCTTTATCTCTCTATCTAACTATCTCTGTCTATCTATATCACCTGTTCTCTTCTCTTCACAGCCACCAGCCTAGCATAAACACTAATCAATTCTCACCTAGGCTATTATATAGCCCTTTCTTTGGTTTCCTTGCCTCATGTCTGTACCCCATCTTAATTTCCCCTGCTAGCTGATTTAACTCATGATGCATTTAACCATGTCATTCATCTCTCTCTAAAGCCCAGGGGGTCTCTTACCTCCAGGATCAAATATAACATCTTGGGGCATTTAAACTCTTCATAATCTGGCCCTTTTGTACATTTCCAGATTTCTTTCTCTTTATTCCTTTCCACACACTCTTCAATCTGGCTCTACTCTCCTACTTGCTGTTCCTCATACATGGCACTTCATCTCCCATCTTGATGCCTTTGTACTGGCTGTCTTCCATGTCTGCGATGCTCTCTCATCTAATCTCCAGTCCTTCTTTCTTCAAAATCCTTTAAGACTCAGCCTTAATCTCATCTACAGGGAGCACTTCCTGGCCCCCAATTCATACTGTTTTCTGCTCTTAAATTACCAGGTTTTAATTGATAGCTATTTCCCAATTATTCTAATTAGGTAACAAAAGTATTTGATCCTGTGGAGAACTTTTTATTATAATTGTTGTCAACATTATTAGTACTACTAATTATCATTATTATAATTCTGCATCAAGACCTGTGATTTTTTTCTTAGGTTATTACCTTCTTTCATGATGAAATCATCTCTACTACTATAGATAATTATTTGGGACATGAAGTCTTAAAGATGTGTCTGGTGACACTGAGAAATTGTGTGACAATAATGTGACAGAGGTAGATCTTGGAAAGAGATTATCTTGACTCTAAAACCAGCTCTCTAGCCATTATACCACACTGCCTTTCATTGTTGATCATACATTCCAAAATGATGTGTATTGACTTATGTTATCTTTGTGAGTTTTATCCCCTGGGGATAAAATCCCTGTTTGGAAGCCAAAGGAAAACACAAGGGCATCAGCTTAGGTTTTATTTTCTGTTCTATGCCTTTAGCAGATGGCAGAAATAACTTACTAAATCAAATTCTAATGACCTAAGAAAATCAGTGCAGCCACCAGAAGTGTTTACCTTCTTGGAAAGGATTGCAAGGATAGCAAGGGCAGAATCAGAGGCCCATTTTCATAATCACATCTTCATTTTCTCTGGGGCTGCTATTAAAATAACACTATTCACCTTAAACAGATATTTCTGGCTATCTTTAGAGCTCATTGTTTCATATAACATACCTCTCTGGAAAAAAAGGAGTATAATTTTCCCAGTGGGGAAACAGATTATACGTGAAGAACCAATAGATCAGGAAGGTAGTTATAATACAGATTATGTTACGTGGACCATTGGTGGCAAAAGGAGGAAAAAGTACCTGAAATGATTGTTATGATAGTTTTTTCTCCCTCCTACCTCTAATTCAATTATTCTCATCTTTACTTCCTTTCTCACATGAACATACATACATCAGTTGTTGTCTGCTCAGAATATCCAAATAACATAAGGGGTATTACTGAGCCTGCATAAATCTACTGAGAGTGAGTACTTTCAAGATCTCAGAACTAAGTCACTTTGTGACCTTGAGAATTCTGAAGGAGAGAAAGGGAGAAGGAGGGAATGAGGGAGGGACAGAAAGAGGGAGATAGAGTAGGGGAGGAGAGTGAAAGGGAGACATAGACAGGGAAAGAGAGAGAGAGAGAGAGAGAGAGAGAGAGAGAGAGAGAGAGAGACAGAGAGAGACAGAGAGAGACAGAGAGAGAGAGACAGAGAGACAGACAGAGACAGAGAGACAGAGACAGAGACAGAGAGACAGAGAGAGAGACAGGGAGAGACAGAGACAGAGAGAGACAGAGAGATACAGAGAGACAGAGAGAGACAGAGAGACGGACAGAGAGACAGAGACAGAGAGACAGACAGAGAGAGACAGAGAGAGAGACAGACAGAGACAGACAGAGAGACAGAGAGATAGAGAGACAGAGACAGAGAGACAGAGAAAAACAGAGAGATAGAGAGACAGACAGACAGGGAGAGAGAGAGACAGAGAGATAGAGAGACACAGACAGACAGACAGACAGAGACAGAGACAGGGAGACAGAGAGACAGAGACAGAGACAGAGATACAGAGAGGTAGAGAGACAGAGAGACAGAGACAGACAGACAGAGAGACAGAGACAGAGAGACAGAGAGATAGACAGAGAGGTAGAGAGACAGAGAGACAGAGACAGACAGAGAGAGACAGACAGAGAGAGAGAGGAAGGACCTACCCAATGAGAAAGAAAGAACACAAAAAAACCCATGAGACCTGAGTTTCAGTGCCTCACCTCTTACTTCTGGTAAAGTCAGGTAACATGTTTCTTCCTTGTCATGTTCCTTCTTGCTGGAATCTAGACCCATCCTTGATTTACTTTGCAATGGTTAGAAGCAATATCATATCTGTTGTATTCAGAACTCTACTAGGTATTGAAATAAGTGTATTCCCTCCCTACTACCACCCTTTACCAGTAAACAAAAAAGTTTTTAATCAAAGGAGTCCTGACCCAATAAAAAAAGAAAAATCTGCTTCCATTTGACATGACTCCTTAGGATGGGTAAGAAAAAAATAACTATTCTCATTCATGACTCTAAATAGCTAGAAATAAACTGGTTCTCATCTGATAATTCATGATATTGTAAAAACATGACTGAAGGTTGCTAATAGGATAGTTAAAAGAACCATCCCCTACTTAATATGATTTAAATACCTCAGGGTATAACTTGCTGATGCCCCAGATATTTTCATTAAGCTACCATAGAATCTAAAGTTTTTACCATTGAAATACCTCTTTTCATTTAAGATTAAGATATTCTCAGAAGGTCAAGGTCAGCTTGTGTGTGTAGATAGATCAAAGTACAGAAACACAGATAAACACAGATATAGATACATAAAATATAGATAGATATTAACTTGTAGTGATATAACATTTGAAACGGATTAGTTTATCCACTTGGCTAAGTCTCACTTTGCTGAGAGCAGAGCTCTGAAATGATTTGAGCAGAGCAGAAGTCCATTTTAATTGGGGTGCCAGAGAGATGGGGTTTCTGTTTAGGGTAAGCAGATCCTATTGCAGTCAGCACAGAGCTGCCAAGGAGCAGAGGTTTGGAGAAGGAGGCGGTCATCAGAGGGGAGAACTCTGAAAACTAACTTCATCTTTTTCACAAGATTGCATATGGCTAACTCTGTTCCCTTGTCTTTTGTACTATATCTGAACGGTCTATTTAATTGTTACTCTGCTACCAACATATCCTGTTTCCTAAGATAGCAAACGATTTTACCCCACACAGTACTTCAGATACATCTCTTTCCCTAATTGCCCTTCTGGTTAGATTCTAATTGATAAATCTCCTTTCGATTATTTCCTTTTGTGCTAGGAAAGATTTCAATGTGTCAGGAGAGAATAATTTCTTCCAATATATTTGAAGCACAAGAAAAAGGAAAACATATACTTACGGTGTTGAATTAAAGACAAAGAAATGCCAAGGACCAAATCACGTCTATGTCTCTTGATTTTTAATGGCACAAATGTGAGTTATGCTCATCTTAATTTGTAACTCAGGGACAGAACAGATGGCAAAGGCTTAGTTAAAATTATAAAGAGAAAATATTTATTTAAAAGAATAGCACTTCCAAGAGATGGTTGACTCTATCTGGGGAAAGCTTTGTCTCCACTACAATAAAACTGTATAGTACAAAATGATAGGCCCTCATCTGAATGCATTTTTATAAGGAAATTCAAATATATAAAAATAGCTTATCCTACTGTATCTATCGTAGATCATGCTGAAATGGTAAGCACTGCATTTTCTAATAAATAGTTTTATTTTGTTTCCCAGCTACAAATACATATCAAAGTTTATTGAATAGTTATAGATTATTGGAGTTATTGTCAGACATATTGTCTGATTTCATTTGAAATCTACAGGAATAAGATAGTAAATATTTCTCTTCTAAGTTGCACATCACTTTCAGTAATAAGAGAGACATTTGGGGAAGTGTGTTGCAACCATAAAACCCTTAGGTAGCAAATGATTTTAGATTTAGAGCTAAAAGTGGCACCGGAGATCATCTAATCAACATTCTCGATTATACAAAGATGTTAAGTAATAACCCACAGTTCTACCGTGCTTTAAGGCTTACATATTTCTTTCTTAAAAATGATTTTGTAAGTGAAGTTGCACAAACATTATAATCCCCATTTTACAATTGAGAAAATCAAGGTATCAGCAAGTTGTGACATGGTCAGTGTCACACAGCCTAATTGAAATCAAGATACCTAACTTCAAATTTCATCATCTTTTTCTGTCTCATCATTTGGGCTCAACTCTTTCATCTTTTTCCGTGGTAGGTCCATTGAAATAAGATTGCTGACCTAAATGCTTCTTGAACTCATCAAAAAGAACAATCAACAACTTCAGGAAATAGAATTGACAAAGGTGTTGTAGTATAGCTCTGGAGATTTCAAAAGTGGAAGGAAGCTGTGTGATGGCAGGGGATAGGCTAGTAGTACATGAGGAGAGTAAAAGGCCAATCAAGGATAGAAGTTAACTCATATCAAGAAGACAGGAATTTTAAGGACCAGCAACATAAATGTTGAAGTCTTATAAAATGATAGCAGACAGAAGACAAAGAAGGTAAGTTATGCTAAACTTATTTTGGAAGTCCAATTGCAGTCAATTATAGCTCATAAAAGTAATGGGCCTCTCATCCTTTCTTCGCCAATTAAGTCCTACTCATTCTTTAAAACTCTACTCAAACGGCATATCCTCCATGACGTGGCCTTTCCCCTATCTTTTTAGCAATAAAGATCTTCCTACATAGACATCACATAGTAGTTTGTTAAGCAATTTTCTAAAATATTTCTCATGTGATAGAGTGTATTAAATTTTTCTCTGTTTGTATCTTATCTCCCTACTAGACTATAAATTATATGAGGGGAAAGTCTATGTCTTAGATAAATCTAAAACATCCTCTAGTGCCTAACATTATGCTGAATATATAATAGATGCCAACTAAATTTTCAGTGAATGATTGAATGACCAAGTCAAGATACCATACGCAAGTTACTTATTCCTGTTTGCCCCAGTTTCCTCATCTGTCAAATAAATTGGGGGAGGAAATGGCAAACCTTTGCAGTATTTTTGCCAAGAAATCCCAAAATAGTGTCATGAAGAATTAGACACAACTGAAACACAGAAGAGCAAAATGTATCAAATCAATAAATAGTTATGAAATTCTTATTCTTTCTCTGACACTATGCCAAAAATACTGGGAATACAAATACAATAAAAAGAAAGGTGTGGCTAGGGGGAAAAGTGAATGGAACACTGACCTTGGAGTCAGGAGGACCTGAGTTGAAATCTGACCTCAGATGCTTAATACTTACTAGCCAAGTGACCTTGAACGAGTCACTTAACTCCAATTGCCCCTCCAAAAAAAAGCAAAAAAGAAAGACAATCCCTGCCCTCAGGAACTTATACTTAAATGGAAAATACAATATATAAAAGGATGTTCAGAAGTAGTGAACAGAGAAAATACTCGCCCAGGAGCAGAGCAAGAAAGTCTAGGGAGTCAAGGATAAAGAAGGGAGGGGGGTGTGGATATGGCTAGCCTGGGTACTCTTCTGGGAATGAAAGCTCTGGGGAGAACTAACCAATTAGATAAAAAGTTGTAGGTCAGAGTACTCTTCTAGTTTGAAAAGGCTAGGGATGGATTGACATCTAGAAAGAGAAGCCCATTATGGCATAATAGAGAACTTCTAGAGAAGAAAGACTGAAGCTCATAAGAGCAAAGTTTAGCTGGATAATAGTTTATGAAATATAGTAAGAAATATATCTAGAAAGGAAGAAGTGAGGTTAGAAAGGTAAGATGATACCAGATTATGGAGAGCCTTGAATGCCCAAGAAAATAATTTGAATTGTAGTCTGAGAGAAAGAGTATCTACTGGTATCCACTGAAAATATTCCTTTAATAGATTTTGGTATTAGATTAGAATTACATTAATTTTAATAGATTAGAATCAGATCCAAATGCTTGACTTTGACAGAAAAAGATATATCTAAATTACTCCCCTTACAAAATTTTATCAGCTCTGTAACAATGGACACATCACATAACTATTAATGGTCAAGGCACTAAAACACAACGTTCTGATGTAGACTTGCAGAGGGACTTTCAATGCATGCGTTTCTCTACACTGGTAAAACCACAGAATGAGATGAAATAAGTTCTTTAACACCAAATAAAAAAGTTGCTGTGAGGACAATTAAGTTGATATATGTAAAGCTCTTTGCCAGCCTTAAAGCACTATAAATGTCAATTATTTTGGTGGTAGTTAACATCATTATGAAAGCTGCTGAGGGAAATGACTATCCCCATTTTATATTTATATCAATGCTAGCACTTAGCACAGTGCCTGGCACATAGTAGGAATGTGTTGTTGCAATGGGAATCTGAAGATCTTCCCTGCCCCTTGGCCCCTTGATAGACTTAAGTGAATCTGAGAACCTTCCCTGATTTGAAAACATTCTCTGTCCCTTAATAGGCTGAATGTGATCACATGGAGCCTGTGCTAGGAGGCTTGTTTTTTTCAGGAATGCCTACACCTTGATATTTTGTGATTTGGCAGTGGGTCACGAGGGTTGTGACATTCTCTGACCCAGGAGAAGGTTGTATATACCCTGATGTGAGGCTTTAGTTTGGGGTTCACTTTGGAAAGAGCTCTGTGATTTGGCCAGAGGAAACTCTGGGCAGCCATTGAGTTGCCTGGCTTTGAAAACCTAAATGTTGATGCTTCTTTCTCTGCTGAAGCAGTTCTCAACATGTCAGTGGTGACCCCTTTGGGGGTCAAAGGACCCTTTCACAGGAGTCACAGGGGTTGCCTAAGACCATCAGAATACACTCATTTTGGGTGGTCTTAGTAACCGAGACACCACTCCTCTATTCATCTCCAGGCAGGTCTGCCCACGTGTAGATACGCACACATATGAGTATTAAAGGATTGGTTCATTAGGAATTTTGAGAACCACTGCAGTAACTAACTACCTAAAGATGTAATGGTCAGACAGCTGGAAGCCTTGTCTGCTGAATTGTGTTATTTTCTGTTGTAACTTTTATTTGTATTCTCTGAAGTTCAGGATGCTGACTTTTCCCCCTGAATTAGGTAAATGGAATATGTTTAATTGATTAAAGTAAGACTGTTAACCCTTTTTGAGTTGCTTTCCTTTGAAAAAGCAGATGTAAGTACCTGTGCTAGCAGCCACACTGAGTGCACTAGGGTGCTTGCTGCTATAGCCATAGGATTGTTAATTTGTGTTGATTGCTCGATCATTCTGGTAGAGCTACTACAAAGAGAAAAGATGTGCATGTGTGTGTTTATTTATACTCCTAATGTTTTCTCCTTGTAATACACACACACACACACACACACATCTGTGTATGTACATAGGTATACGTACATATACATCTATACACATGCGCACATAATTGATATGTATTAGGGAAAAGAGAGAAAAAAGATAAAGGAGAAAGGGGGAGTACAGACTTTCAAATGAACCCTGATTTTATTCCCTCACCCCCATTTCTCTCATTCACTAGAATCTTGAGATTCAATTGAGAACTATTTTTTTTAAGTAAGAAGTATATCACAATTGCCTCATCAGTTACATTTTATTCTGTCAATAAACAGGGATATTGCTTTTTACATTCAGTTAAACCTGAGCTAATAATAGGAGTCTGAGAAGCAAGATAATAATTTTATTTTATCCATTCCTCCCTACCATAGAAACTAAGGTATGTGTAAATAAAGAGACAAGTTCATTAAATGGATTAAAGATTCTCATTCATGGATGACCAAAATGTTACAGCAACACTAAGCTGTGTAATGTGTGACTTGGTTTAAGTCCATTTCATTGTAATATTTGCCTCTGCTCTTAGTAAGATAGTCTAGTGCCTTAGCTACTGATTCCATAAAAGGCGCATCCTTAGAGCATTCTCCTCAAATGCATCCTGGTAATTCATTTACAAGACCTACATGAATGGTTCAGGAAGTTGCAAGGCCAGTGCCCTACTAGGTCAATAAACTGCACACTATCTAAATTCTATTAGCACAGAAAGGAGATGCTGAGCTTAACTCTGTCCCATCAAACTTCTGCTAAATCTCTGTGCTCTACTAATGGGGTTTAAGTGTTGGCAGCACTTTGTACTGACAGTTAACATTTTTACCCTATGACTCTGCCTACACAACTAAGTAAAATAAGACACTAGGAAGGGGTTTTCTATCCTGAATCCTAGCAGCCTATGAAAACAAGTCAAAGCAATGGCAACAACATCCCTATAGCCCTTATGCTAGCGAAACCATGGAAATAAACCATAGTGAAGTCAATCCACTATCAAATATTTATTCAGCCTCTGCTCTCTGCAATGCACTCTCCTGGTGCC
>CM053599.1:77943927-77977203 GCA_028646575.1 Pseudocheirus occidentalis
AAGGCATTGTCCCATGCATTATCTCATCTGATTGTCATAAGAACTCTGTGAATTAAGTAGTCCAACTATTATGATCCTAATTTTACAAAGGAACTGAAACCTAGAAACGTTAAGTGATTTGCCCATGGTCATAGGTAAAATACATGTACACTAGGACTGTGGTGTTTCGGTTCCAAATTCAGATTATTGCTTATCTTTTCAATGCTCAACATCCATATCAGAAATTCCTAATGGTGGGTGGCAGCATAGGCTGGAGGAAAATGTAGTTAGTCTTTCACAATATAACAACTGTGGAAATGATTTTGGGAACTATATATGTGCAACCTATATTGAACTGTTTATCTTCCCAGTGGGGGTAGGTGAGGAAGAAGGGAAAATATCTGAAACTCAAAGTATTGAAAATAAATGTTTTAAAAGACACCGAGGTATAGAAATCCATCTTTCCCTGCTAGAAAATTAGGGGGGATGGGGGAGGATATGAAAGAATAGATTGGGGGAAGGGCTGTTCTGTAGGCTTGCTATTTTCAGATGGGGTGTAAGGGAAAGATGGGGAAAAATTATAACTTCAATTTTTGTGGAAATGAATTTAAAAAATAAAAATAAATACATTAATTAATTTTAAAAAAGAATACTTGGGTAAAAGGATTTGAGTTAAGATGCTTCAGTTTCTGTGGACAGGAGATAGAGTTCAGGGTAACCTCACTGGAGGAGTGAAGAAAGCAACAACTAGGATGGTGGTGTGAGAGAAGGTCTTTGTGTGGGTAGCAGGTCAGGAAGTACATGTAAAGAACTACCAGGATATAAAGCTGGCTGGGTGAGGGGAAGGAATACAAAAGGGCAAGCAAAAGAGCACTAAAATTGGCTGGGTTTGATTATAATCTATACAATATAGATTAATACAATGCAACAAATTATAGCATAAAGGAATAAAATAAAGTCAATGAATAATTTTACCTCTGTGAAAACATACAAAATATCAGAATCACAAAGTTAAATATGAGATTTCAGATCTGGGAGAGGGGAGATGGCCCATTAAAATAATTTCTCTGAAGAAGGATTTTTCTAAGTTGTCCACACATCTGCACGGCACCCCACTCAAGAATTTCCCTCATTCTGGCATTGGATGTTATTCAATCTGTCTGTAGACTTTGTTTCCAGATTTATTTCACATTGGTGACTTTCATGCAATCTGTATTTCAGTCAAACTGGCCTATTTGCTATATCATAACCTTAGCTTCTAAAATCCTGCTTTCACACCTTGTCATAAGCCACCATTTAACCAGAATGCACTCTCTTTTCCCTTCCACTTCTATGACTTTCTTTTTGTCTCAACATAGACATTATCAGCTATGAGAAATATTTACTGATGATCCCCTTACCCGTTCGTTTTCTCTTGTTTTTGCTCTCTTTCTGTCCTCAGATTTTTTTTCATTTACTCATCTATGCCGTTGTTATCTCCTCAAAGAATAAAGGCCTTTTGAAGAAAAGTGTTTTTTTGTCTTTATGCCCCCAGCTGCTACTATGTATTAGGTACATGATTGTTTATAGAATTGAAAATTCAATGTGCTAGTCTGAGATAATTTTTTGTATTCTAATGTAACATGTTTTACACTACAAATGTGTTTCAGAAAAGTTTTGCTCCTTCAAATTCAACTTTATTTGCTTGTGTTGTTCTCCCTACAAGAAAAGCTTTTGTCTCCTTTTTGTTCCTCCAAATCTTTGAAGATAGAGGCCATATTTCTCTTCCTACAGGAATCCTCCCTGAGTACACTGAACTCCTATTTCAGTAATTTTTGAGTCATGTCTGACTCTTAATGATTCCATTTTGGATTTTCTTCGCAGAGATACTGGAGTGGTTTGCCCATTCCTTCTCTGACACATTTTACAGAAGAGGAAACTGAGACAAACAGGGTTAAGTGACTTGCCTAGTATCACACACCTAGTAAGGGTCTGAGGTCTTTGAACTCAGGAAGATGTCTTCTCAACCCTGGGCCTGGGACTCTATCCCCTAAGACACCTAGATGTTCCAGTACTCTCAAAGCATCAAATATCCAATGTTGTCTTTATTCATGTACCTTTTAATCTTGTTATTCAACTGCCTTTTGGATTTTCAGTAAGATGGTACATTACTTAAAGGCAGAAACATATATCTCATAATATTCTAACACTTGTTTAGTATAATACACTAGTTACCCTCAATGCAATTTCTGATTTAAAATAGTAAGAACATTGAAGCTAAAGGTACAAGCTGATTGACGATAAACATTCTGCCTATATTTTCTTACTGTGCTGTATACCACCAGAAATAGTATCTTAAGCATGAAAAAATATGATACTACAAGAAAGCAATACAAGGATGTTAGATGATAGTATATTAAGGTGAAATAAAAACTGATTCAATGTCTAAAGGCCCAAAGTAGTCTTTAATTGTTTGATACTAACTTGGATGGAGATATCCAGTGGAGTTCTCCTGGGACCTATCCTTGGCCCTGTAGTGTTTGAACATTTTAAATCAATAATTTGAATGAAAAACATAAATGATATATAACAATAAAGGAAAGCAAATATAATATCTGATAGCATTAAATCCAGAGAGATCCTGACAGGTTACTATGTTGGGTTGAATCTAATGAAGTGAAATTCAATAGGAATAAATGGAAAATCTTACTTTTAAGTTTAGGAAATCACATTTACAACAAAAAGATAGGGGAAGAATGGCTAAAACAGTTTTAAAACATTTGGGGAAGTAGATAAATATAAGCTCAGTATTATGAACACTATATTATGACAGTTAACACAAGCTAATGTGCTCTCAATACTGTATTAAATGAGGCATGGTGTTTAAGTCTAAGGAGGTGATAATGCCACATCCTCACTGCTGCAGAATGGCATTATAGAGAGGTAGATTTTAGTCTTAATGTAAGGAAAATCTTCCTAACCATTAGCTATCTAAGCTTAGAAAGATTTGCCTCAGAAATTGGTGAGTTTCCACTCCTGGGAGATCTTCAAGTAAGATCTGTGCTACTAGTGATTGGTCACTTTGCAGAGGGATTTTTCTTCAATTATGAATTGGACAAGATAGCCTCTGATCTGAGATCCCTTACAGGAACTTCCTGTTTCTTTTTGTTTGTTTGTTTCTCTGTTACATGATTCAAATTATTTTACATGGCTTTTGCCACAGCTAAACATACAATAAATGGTTTAAAAAGTCCAGGCACTGTGATAAGCATCAAAGATACAAAAATAAAAATACCTCAGTACCTGCCTATAGGAACACTGAATTCCATTGGATGAATGCAAGACACATCAATGAAAGCAATCTGAGGGAGAGAGAGTGGATTTGCAATTTAGGATGTTGGGAAAGGTTGTTTATTAGAAATGGTACTTAAATTGATCATTGTTGGGAATTAAGGATTCTAAGAAACAAAGGTGAGCAAAGAACAAATACCAAGCAAAGCACTAAGGAAGACCTATTTGGAAACATTAAAGGAAAGGCAAAATACCAAGTTCTTTGAAGACTAAATAATCCCATTTGGTTGTAAAATAGAGTGTAACTAGGTTAATAATTTAAAATGTCTGGAAAAAAGGACCCTGTATAGGATCCACCCTCAACTTTTCAGAAATCTAGCTGTTCTTTATTGTCCATTCAAAACTGTGGCATTGGCTGTAAGATCATTTCCTCTTATTGTTTTCAGAACAGAAGATACCCCCTTGATCTTCCTTTATCCCCAAAGTGAGGTTTCATTTTCTGGGTTGAAAGATTAGTAATATACATCCCAAACTATTTTTTCACTTTGCATCTACTGTTGGGTTTATGGGGTCCTCAAGAAAGACCAGCAACTCTGGTGTTAGAGTTTGCCAAGTCCTTTTCAAGGCTGGTAATGCCTTTGGTATTCAATTGTTTCCCAACTCCCATCTTTCATTACAAGAATTTGGAATGTGCAGTGGCCATACCCTGGGTAAAATCATATTGATAGATGGATTATACAAGGTTAAGGGCAACTAATAGGTCTTAAACACATTTGTCACGTCTATCCCAAATGTATGAATACTTCTTCTGGAAGAATGAGCAAATAGAAACAATTTGTTTCAGTGGCCAGGATGACATCTGAAGCATGCTCTATGGGACACTTAGAAATTGGTCAAACAATGAAGAGACTAAAGTCATTCACTGCATTCTAGCCCATCACCAGTCATCCTGACTTTGTCTTGCCACTGGATTTTGATGACTATTAAAGTGAGTGAGGATGACACCATTTTACAGTTCTGTCTTATTTAAATACAATTCACTTGCAAGTCAAGACATCATTCTATGCTATCATTGATACTTTTCAAAAATGAAGCATGGACGAGTATAGTCATATATCAACATGCCGTATTTAAGATCTTACTTTCCATTCCACCAAGTATAGACTATACTATTTAGCTTGTAGGATTCACCATCTAAGAAAAAATGGAACATGACTATATAGAAATAATGTACCAGAGTAAGGTAATCACACATGTAAATAAAGCAAAACTTAGTTAACCTATTAATAAATACCATTTAACTGCTGATTTATTTTATCTTGATATATTTGCCTGAAGGGTTAGGCTAAATATTGCTGGTTGGGTGATTCTTGGGTGTGATCTTAGCTTCTTTGCCTTCCAGGCTTCAAGCTTTCTGATCCTTTAATGCAGAAGTTGCTAAATCTTATGTTATACTGTCTTTAGCTTCGTGATACTGCAAGTGTTTCTATCTGACCACTTGCAGTATTTTCTCCCAGACATGGGAGCTCTGGAATTTGGATAAATATTCTTGGGAGTTTTCATTTTGTGGTTTATTTTCAAGAGATGATCAGTAGATGGTTTTTCTGTTGTTGTGTTGTTGTTGTTTTAACTGCCTAAAGGTTTTTTTTTAATTGATTTGTTTGCTTACTTCTAGTTAACAAGATTCAGTTCCAAAATCATTTGAATTTCAAACTTGTTCTCCTTCTCTCTGCCTCCTCCCCACCATGGTGTCATGCAATCAAGTAAAGGATCTGAAAATACTTTCACATCAGGCATTAGTCTGGTTCTAAAGAAGGGTTGTGACCAATGGAATGAACAATGGGAAAGAGGAAACAAACCAAAAATGAAAAAGAAAGAAAGCTGGTAGTTTGATTCAATCTGCATTTAAATCTGTTCTTTCTAGATCTTTCTCTAAATGTAGACATCTCTTTTCATTGTGAGTCTTTTGATGTTGTGTTATAACCCTGTGCTGCTGAGAAGAATACAGTCTGTCAAAGTAGGTCATTGCACATACGTTGTGTCTGTAATTACATACAAATTTCTCTTGGTTCTGCTCTTCTAACAGACTCAATTCATATAAGCTTCTCTAGGTAAATATGAAGTCCATCTGATCCTCATTTCTTATAACACAATAGTATTCTATTACATTTATATACCACAACTTGTTTAGCCATTTCCTAATTGATGGGCATCCCTTCAATTTCCAATTTTTGCCACCACAAAAGAGCTGCAATAAATATTTTTGTACATATGGATCATGTTCCCACTTCTATGATCTCTTTGGGAATACAACCCCAGAAGTAGTATAACTGGGTCAAAGGGTATGTGATTATTTATAGCCCTTTGGAAAGAGTTCCAGATTGCACTCCAGAATGGCTAAATATGTTCAGAACTACATCAACAAATGCATGAGTTTCCCAAGTTTCCCGCATCCTCTCCAGCATTCGTCATTTTCCTGTTTTGACATCTTAGCCAATCTGACTGCGGAGATG
Organism: Pseudocheirus occidentalis; assembly: GCA_028646575.1. Taxonomy (NCBI): domain Eukaryota; kingdom Metazoa; phylum Chordata; class Mammalia; order Diprotodontia; family Pseudocheiridae; genus Pseudocheirus; species Pseudocheirus occidentalis. The sequence goes on from CM053599.1 coordinate 77,949,690, forward strand.
TAGTACCTCGGAGTTGTTTTGATTTGCATTTCTCTAATCACTACTGATTTAGATCATTTTTTCATATGGTTATAGATATATTTAATTTATACCCCTGAAAATTGTCTGTTGATATCCTTTGACCATTTATCAATTGGGGGATGACTTACATTCTTATAATTTGACTCAATTTCCTGTATATTTTAGAAATGAGGCATTTATCAGAGACACAGGTTATAAAAATACTTTCCCAATTTCCCACTTCCTTCTTAATCTTGGTTTCATTGGCTTTGTTTGTACAGAAACTTTTCAATTTAATGTGATCATGGTTATCCATTTTGCATTTTATAATGTTGTTTGACTCTTGTTTGGTCATAAAGACACCCCCCCCCCCATAAATCTGACAAGTTAATTATTCCTTGCTTTCCCAGATTGCTTACAGTATCAGACTTCATACTTAGATCATGCACCCATTTAGACTTCATTTTGGTATGCAGAGTTAGATAGTGGTCTATGCCCAATTTCTGCCATACTATATTCAAGTTTCCCCAGCATTTTTTCCAAATAGTGAGTCTGGGTTGATGAAACAGTAGATTATGATAGTCATTGACTTCTGAGTCTTGCATACCCAATGTATTCCACTGATCTACCACTCTATTCCTAAGCCAGTACCAAGTAGTTTTGATGACTTCTTTTTTATAATACAGATTAAAATCTGGTATGGCTAGGCCACCTTCCGTAGCATTCCTTTTCATTAATTCCCCTGATATTCTAGATGTTTTGTTCTTCCAAATGAATTTTGTTATTATTTTTTCTAGCTCTATAAAGTATTTTTTTCACAAATTGATTGGTATGGCAATAAACATGTAATTTAATTTTTATAAAATTTTCAATTTTATTATATTAGCTTGACACAGCCACAAGCAATTTATGTTTTTCCAATTAGTTAGATTTGATTTTATTTGTGTGAAAAGTGTTTTGTAGTTGTGTCATATAGGTCCTGGGTTTATTTTAGCAAGTAGATTCCCAAATATTTTATAATGTCTATTGTAATTTAAAATGTGATTTCTCTTACTACGTCTTGCTGTTGGACTTTGTAAAAAAATATATGAACATAAATGTAAATATGTATATATATACACATACATAAATATGTATAAATATATATGAATGCAGAGGATTTATGTGGGTTTATTTTATACCCTGTAATTTTGCCAAATTTATTTATTGTCTCAAGAAATTTTTTACTTGATTTCCTAGAATTCTACAAGAATATCATCATAGCATCTGCAAAGAGTGATAGCTTAATCTCTTATTTATCCAATTTGATTCCTCTGATTTCTTTTTCTTCTCTAATTGATACTGCTAACATTTCTAGTACTAAATAGAATAAGAAGGGTGATAGTGGACAGTGTTTTTTCACCTGTGATCTTATTGGAAATGCTTCTAATTTATCCCCATTACATGTAATACTTGCTGATGCCTTTAAATAGATGCTACAGGGGTGGAGCCAAGATGGTGGCATAAAAACAGCAAAGTCCCGCAGCTTCCACACAGCCACCTTAAATACCCGTAAAATATGACTCTAAACAAATTTTAGGGCTCCCAAACTCTCAAAAATACAGAAAATACATCTCTCACTGAAGGCAGCTTGGCAGGCTGAAACCTCAACCAGGCACCAGGGCGGTTGGGCAGAACCACAGCTCACATCTACAGGTGAGTGGATTCACAGCACTGGAGGCATAGTTTCCACATTTATAAGGCCAGAAGAAATAATGCTAAGAGAAAGGTCAGTGGAGTTTGCTAAATTTGGGGGAGAAAATCCAGCCAGCCAAACTGCTCCCAGGGCAAGGAAGCAGCAGGATGGAGCTGTGGCAGCAGGAATGGCTGAAAGCAGCAACTGTCTCCACTGGGCTGCTTCAGAGCTCCCAGCTTGCAGACAGCAGGGCGGCTGAGGCAATCTATCAGGGCCAAGGGCTCTTGTGTTGAGCGGCCTGGATCTGGATCATCGTCTTGAGTGGTGGTCCTTTCAATGAGCCAAAGCTGGGGGGTGGTGCAGGACCATCTAATAGCTCTGGCAGCTGTGAAAACCCCAGCAATTTGGGACAGAGCTAAAAAAAATCAAGCAATTAATTGACTGGCCAACATGAAGAAAAGGAAGCAAAGTAAGAACAGCCATAAAGCTAGAATCCTTTTTTGGGGACATAAAGGATCAAAGCATGGAGCAGGAAGAAGACAACACAGTCAGAACTCCCAAACCAAATGCTTCCAAGAAATATGAAGATTGCCTATAAGCCATAGATTGACTTAAAAAGGACTTTGAAAATCAAATAAGAGAAGCAGAGGAAAAACTGGAAAGAGAAATGAGAATGATGCAAAAAAATCATGGAAAGAGAGTCAACAACCTGACTGAAGAAAACAATACCTTAAAGAACAAAATAACTGAAATGGCAAAATAACCCAAAAAGCCAATGAGGAGAAGAATGCCTTAAAAAGTCAAATTTGCCAGACGGAAAAAGAGTCTCAAAAGCATTCTGAACAGAATAATTCCTTCAGAATTAGAGTGGAGTAAGTGGAAGCTAATGACTTTACGAAAAATGAAGATAATATTAAACAGTTAGAAACAAATCAAAAAATAGAAAGCTATGTGAAATATCTCCTTGAAAAAACCACTGACCTGGAAAATAGAGCCAGGATAGACAATCTGAAAATTGTTGGTCTGCCTGAAAGCCATGATCAAAAAAAGAACTTGGAAATCATCCTTCAAGAAATTTCCAAGGAAAATTGCCCTGATATTTTAGAATCAGAGGTCAAAATAGAACTTGAAGGAATTCACTGATCACCTCTTGAAAAAGATCCCCAGAAGAAAACACCTAGAAATATTATAGCTAGGTTCTGGAACCCTCAGGTCAAGGAGAGAATAATACAGACTGCCAAGAGAAAATAATTTGAATACTGTGGAAACACAATTAAGATAACCCAGGATCTGGCAGCATTTACATTTAGGGATCAAAGAGCCTGGAATATGATATTCTGGAGAGGAAGAGAGCTGGGATTAAAACATAGAATCACCTACCCAGAAAAACTGAGTATAATGTTCCAGGGGAAAATAAGGTCATTCAGTGAGGTGGAGGACTTTCAAGCATTCTTGAGGAAAAATACCAGAACTGAACAGAAAATTTGACATTCAAGCACAAGAAGTGTGCCAATATGTAAAAACAATAATAGTAACTTATGAAATTTTTCTTAGTATGTGTATCAGTAAGTACCCTAGCATACGCAGGGAAGCTGCTAGCACAGGTTCTTAGATCTGCTTTTCTAAAGGAAAGCAACTCAAAATGGGTTAACAATTTTTCTTTACTCAAAAAAACATATCATTTATCTAGTTCAGTGGGAAAAGTCAACACCCTGAACTCCAGAAAATACAAACCCAAGTTACAAGCACAAGTTACATACACAAGTTACAAACAGACCAAGAAAGAGATCAGCAGATGGGCTTCCAACCATCTGACCATCACATCCATTACCTATTTAATTTACCAGAGAGGGAAGCATCAGCATCTGGGTTTTTCAAAGCTGGGAGGCTCAAAGGCTTCCCAGAGTCTCATCTGGTCAAATCATACAACTCTTCTCAAAGTGAGCCCCAAAGCAAAGCCTCACATCAGGGAGTATATATAGGCTTCACCTGGGTCAACCCTCTTGATCCACTGTCCAATTACAAGGCAACAAGGTGTGGCCATTCCTCCCCCCCAAAAAAAACAAGCCTCTTGCCACGGGCTCCACGTGAACATTCTCAGAGCCACTTAAGCAAAGGGGATAGGGGCAGGAAAGAGCTTCAGATTCCCATTACAATATGAGGATAGGGGAAGGGAATACAAATGCATATATATGTATACCTACACATATGTCTATATAGGAGGGTATATATGCATATGAATACATATCTGAGCAAGTGTGTATATAGAGGGTTCAGGATCAATTGAATAGGAAGAGATGATACTTTAAAAGGCGAAATTCTGAGGTGGGAGAGGAGTTGAATGAGAAGAGACAGGGAGAGAGAAAATGAGGTTAATCATCCCATATAGAAGAGGCAAGGGATAACTGTTACAACTTTATTTTCATTTACTCTCATTGAATTTGGCTTAGGGAAGGAACAACATCGACTCTAAACTGGGTATCTTGCCATGCAGAAGAGTAGGGGGCATGGGGATGAGAGGGGGAATGATGGAGGGAAGGGCAGGATCGGGGGAGGGTCTCTGGAAGCACACACTTCTGTAAAGGGACAGGGACAGGGTAGAGAATAAAACAAAGGGGGGTGGGATAGGAAGGAGGGACATACAATCGGGCTCTCACAATATGTCCACTGTGGAGATGTCCTGCATAAAAACACATGTACAGCCTGTATTGAATTGCTTGTTCTTCCAGTGGGGGTGGGTGACAAGGGAGGAAACTAGACTTTAAAGCTCTCCAATCAAATGTTAAAATCAAATAAACAAACTTTTATATATATATATGTATATTATTATTATTATTATTAACTACATGCAACTGGGAATTAAGACATACAGGGAATGGGATAGGGAGACCCTCCCTGACCTACCAGAAAGTTAGAGGGGCATTGGAGGAGGCCATAAAAGAGAACAGATTGGGGGAGGGGCTTTACAGTGGGATCACTGTTTTGGTGTTGGGGGTAGAGGAAATAAGGGGACAAGATTTGTAACTCAAAATCTTGTGCAAATGAATGATGTAAACAAGAAAATATACTTTAAAATATTTTTTAAAAAATTGCAGAGCAGGCACCAAATTTCTGCAGGAGAAGGAGTTCTCCACATGGGAGTTCCAGGCAAAGAGGTATCAAATATTTGGCCTTACAATAACCTCAGATGGGGCCCCAAATCAGATAACTGGGAAATGTTTAATAAAATAAATAAAAACATAACAAAAACACACACATACACAAATAAATAGGTGCTATCTAATATTCTAAGGAAAACTCCTTTGATTCCTATACTTTCTAAAGTTTTTAATAGGAATGAATGTTGTATTTTGTCAAAAGCTTTTTCTGCATCTATTGAAGTAATCATAATGTTTCTGCTGGTTTTATTGTTGATATGTTCAATGATACTGATGATTTTCCTAGTACTGAACCATCCCTGCATTCCTGGAATAAATCCTACCTGATCAAAATGCATTATTCTTTTGATGAGTTGCTGTAGTCTTTTGGCTAATATTTTATTTAAAATTTTTGCATCTATATTCATGAAGGGGATTGGTCTATCATTTTCTTCCTCCATTTTGTCTCTTCCTGATCTATGTATCTGTACCGTATTTGTTTCATAAAAGGAATTAGGTAGGACTCCTTCACCAATTTTCCCAAATAGTTTGTAGAGTATTAGGATCCATTGTTCTTTAAATGTTTGATAGAATTCACTAATAAATCCGTCTGGCCCTGGAGATTTTTTTCCTAGGGAGTTCATTGATGGTTTGTTCAATTTCTTTTTTTCTGAGATGGAGTTATTTAAGTAATTTATTTCGTCTTCAATTAATTTGGGCAACTTATATTTTTGTAAATATTCATCCATTTCACTAAAATTGTCAAATTTATGTGCATACAATTGAGTAAAATAATTCCTCATTATTCTTTTAATTTCCTTTTCATTGCAGGTAGATTTACTCTTTTCACTTTTGATAATCGAAATTTAGTTTTCTTACTTCTTTTTTTAAAATATTGACTAAAGGTCTATCAATTATATTGGTTTTTTTCATAAAACCAGCTCCTAGTTTTATTTATTTGTTCAAAAGTTTTCTTGATTTCAATTTTATTCATCTCTCCTTTGGTTTTCATTATTTCTAATTCAGTATTTAATTGGGGGTTTTCAATTTGTTCTTTTTCTAGCCTTTTCCATTGAATGCTCAATTCATTGACCCCCATTTTATCTAATTTATTCATATTTGCATTCAGGGATTTAAAACTTCCCCTAAGAACTGCCTTAGCCACATCCCACAAATTTTGCTGTTATGACTCATTATTGTTATTCTCTTGAATGAAGTTACCAATTTGTTCCTATAATTTGTTGTTTGACCCACTCATTTTTTAGCATTAAAATATTTAGTTTCCAATTCGTTTTTGTCTTTCTTTCCATGGTCTTTTATTGCATGTGTTTTTTTATTGCATCATCATATGAGAATGATGCATTTAATATTTATGTCTTTTTGCACTGAATTGTGATGTTTGTATGCCCTAGTACATGGTCAACTTTTGTGTATGTGCCATGTACCACAGAGAAGAAAGTATATTTGTTTTTATCCCCATTCTTTTTTCTCCAGAGATCTATCATGTCTAGCCTCCATAAAATTCTATTTGCCTCCTTAACTTCTTTCTCGTTTATTTTAAGTTTAGATTTATCAAGTTCAAAGAGGGGGAGATTGAGGTTCCCCACTAGCATAATTTTGCAATCTATTTCTTCCTTTAATTCTCTTGACTTTTCCTCTAGGAACTTGGATGCTATACCACTTGTTGCATATATGTCAAGTAATGATATTTCTTCATGTTCAATGGTGCCTTTTAGCAGTATGTAGTTTCCTTCCTTATCTCTTTTAATTAGATCTGTATTTGCTTTCGCATTATCTGAGATAAGGATTGCTACCCTTATTTTTTTTTACTTTAGCTGAAGCATGATATATTCTAGATTGTCCTTTTACATTACCCCATGTGTATCCCTTTGTTTTAAATGTCTTTCTTGTAGACAGCATATTGTTTGATTGTGGTTTTTAATCTATTCTTCTATCCACTTCTGTTTTATGGCAGAGTTCATCCCATTCACATTCATAGTTATTATTATTATTAACTGTGACTTTGCCTCCATCCTATTCCCTCCCCTGTTTATATTTTTGTATCTTCCTTTTCCCTTCTCCTAAAGAGTTTTCCTTTTGACCACTGCCTCCCTCTGTATTTTCCCCATGCCTTTTCCCCTTTACCTACCCTTGCATTCCTTTCCAATTTGTTTCAAGATTACTGCACATGGCCCTTTATTGAATGTCATTTTTATTACATTTAAGTTTTAAAATGGTGCATTTAATATCCATACTTTTCTGTGTTTTTTAGTTTTATATGCTCTAATACATTGTCAATTTTTGAAGGTACCATATAATGCTGAGTAAAATGTACATTCCTCTTTATCCTCATTTACTTTTCTCCAGAATTATATCACACCTAACTTTTCTAAGATTTTATTCACCTCTTAAACTTCTTTCATATTTATAGTTCAATTCTTCTAGTTCAGAGAGGTAAAAGTTGAGGTCTCCCATTAGTATGGTTTTATTGTTTATTTCTCCTATAATTCATTTAACTTTTTCCTTAAGAATTTGGTTGCTGTATCTGGGAAATATATATTTTGTATTGATCTATCTCCATTGTCTATCATGCTTTTTAGCAAGATGTAGATTCACAACATGAAACTTCTAATAGTCATCCTGACCCTGATGTATGTGTATATGCCTATATGTGTATGTATATGCATATATACGTGTGTGTGTGTGTGTGTTATTATGTGTGCATGCATTCTAGTGTGACAGTATGTATATATGTGTGTGTATGTATACAAATATATATGTGTGTCTGTGTGTATACATATGTGTGTGAGTGTGTGTATATGTATGCATAACTTTAAAGTTTGCACACACAAATAAATATAAACATATACACATCTATACATACATGCAATATAAATGTGTGTTCATATAAGGTAATATAAGGTTCATTATGGTGCAAGAATCACATCTAGGGACCACCCTATCCTGTTCAGCTGACCAAGGAAAGCCCCCATCCCCTTCACCCAGAAAATGACCCATTCCAGTCTCCCATATCCCATGTCCCTCCACCTTGCTCTGAAAAGTGATGATTATGACCCTTCACCCTGTGCCCTCCACCATATTCTAGGAGGATCTCCCATGTCGCAGGAAGGTTGCACCCTTGTACAGTTGTGTCATATTCTCAAGTTAGCCCTGAGCTATGGATCTAACCAATGACTCTTCTTTGCTTCTGAAAATCATGGTTTCTGTAGCTCCGCTCCCTGATTGTGGTTTTTGTTGTTTTAGCCTTTATAATCAAGCCTGTAATTCCAAAAAATTACTACCCAATTTGAGTTTGCCTCTGGGTAGTCATGCGCTTGATCAATAAATCCACATCTAAATTTATCTTGAACCTAGGTATCAGCTGGCTTTTATTTTCTGCAAAATAATAGGTACTGTCATTATAATATTCACGAAAAAGACAATGAGGCAGAGGTAATCTAAGTTGTCATACTCAAATAGCTAACAAGTTAATGAGGGCAGATTCTAACTGTTGTCTTTCTGGTTCCTGCTCCTGTTTTCTATGCACTGTACAAATCTGTAATAATGGCAAAGCCTAATCTATACTATTTGCCTGTTCATATATTATAAATAGAAAGATAAGAAAGAGAACTAAAAAGAAAAAAGTAGACCTATCCAGTCAGCAATCGTCTCATGATAAAACTGAAGAAATATACTCACTTCCAGGAGAAAATATTAGAGATTGTCTACATAAAATGTCTCTTCTATGTCATTACATAAATTTAATGTTGTACATATTAATTATTATATACATGAGTTGTGCTTATTTTATTGCTGCTGTTGTCTTAATTTGATTATGTACCCATGCTATGTTTGTAGTATAGCAATATTCATTTGTTAATTCTGTTTCTAAGAATTGGTTAACATAAGCAGTGATGATTTTAATTTTACTTTTATGGACTATCAGTATTAATATGACTATAGCAAGTTTTTTTTTGGCTATTTATGGTTATTTGATTTCTGCTATTGATATGAATGGTCCCCAAATCTACAAGTACTATGTTTTGTCACTGACATACACTGTTAAATCATGCTATATGTAGTAATATGTTTATTGTGTACACATTTCATTTATTTTCAGTGGAACAGTAGGCTAGTAGGTCTCACAGTGCATGTGGTCAAGAACACTTAGTTCAAATTCACCTTCAGGCACTAGCTTTGTGACATTGGCAACTCACTTATTCTTTATTTGCCTCAGTTTCTTCAACTCTAAAATTGGAATAATAATACTACCTACCTCACAGGATCTTTGCCAGGATCAAATGAAATAATATTTGTAGTAAGTGTTTAACACAGTACCTAACACATAGTAGGCATGATATAAACACTTCCTTCCTTCTTTCTGTTATATGGGTCGCCACACAGGTCTGAGAGATAAACTGCCAAAAAGCAAAATGTCATGACCCGTGGGGAGGAAAGTCAAATTACTTAAATTTCCGTTCATGACAGCTTTTTCAGAAGGGCAATTACAGTCGTGTTTTTCTGTTGTTTTTGTTGTTGCTGTTTCTTTACCTTTTCTTCTTCAAAGACATTAAAAGAAATAGTCAATTGTAGCACAGGAATAACTGTCCTTATACAGCTTAGGTTGAGCAGAAATGAATATGCTCCATGAACTCTGAGCCTATTATGTGAAGCTCAGTGAGGTTACCACTAATGTCCTAAAGATAAATAACTATTCCTAGGCCTCAACTGTCATGGAGAAAATGAAGACTCTTAATTAGTCCACTCTTCCAGGGTTTGTCACCCATTTATTATTGGTGAGCAGGAGTTAACAAAGCAAAGTCCTGGTTTCTGAGGTATCTGGAAGTATCCAGGCAGCATATACTCAACATAATTCTGCTTTTTATAACATAATTTCTGTCCATCTCATTGACATCACCAATTCCAGTTTCACATAAAATATATTACTAGCCACAGATCTTTGCCAATAAGTCAACAATCACTTAATCAGCACTTACTACACATTAGGCACCATGGTATGTGCTGTTATATGGGCAAGTAAAATTGTAGATTGAGGTTATATAGTACACAAAAAGTGGAAGACTCATTCAGCACCTACTGTGAGCCTAAAGACTGGGAGGGTTATAGAGCAAAGAATTTGGTTTGTTTTGCTTTATTTTCCTGGGGGATTAAAGCCTAGTAGAGTGTACTACAATAATTTTGTAAGCCAAATCAAAGGATTAATGAGCAAGAGGGGAAAAATGTGAGAAACACTTCAATCTGAGTCTTGATACTAGATAGCTAGATAGATAGATAGATAGAGAGATAGAGAGATAGAGAGATAGATAATACGTGTATATACTTTACTCTTTAGCAAGCCTCAGAACCAAGCACCAAAGAGGAGTAGAAATGGATTATATCCTATAGGCTCACCTGATTTTCCTCTCTCCACAGTGCCCAAGTTTTTTTTCTTTCTTTCTTTCTTTCTTTCTTTCTTTCTTTCTTTCTTTCTTTCTTTCTTTCTTTCTTTCTTTCTTTCTTCATTCATTCGTTTGTTTTTTGTTTGCTTGTTTTGTTTGTTGGTTCATTCATTTGTTCATCCACTCATTCATTCATTTGTTTGTTTATACATTTATTTATTTCCTTATCTGTTTATTTTCAGAATACTAATTTATTATTTAACAAAGGGAGAAGACATAACAGCAAGAGAACAGTTAGGAGTTGTCTACATAGGGAAGAACCTCTGAGTTAACATATCCACCTAGACTTCTCTTTTTTCAGGATGCCAAAATTCAAATAAATACAAGCCTTTTTATTCAGAACAGAAAAAGGAGAAAGAGTACAAGGGAATTCCTCTGTGATATTTCCATCAAACTAGGATATCCATTGGGAATGTTATGCTACTTTATTTACTCACTAATATTGCTAGATACCTCTCCCTCAATCTGCTCATAGTTGGGGGGAGAAGATAAAGAGTATTAAAAATGTATCTCATCATTTCAAAAATAGAATTCAGCACTAGTATACAAAGACTAGTGCTTCAAATTACTTAAAAATTAGGTGGTTCTTTAGTTAACATTTTTCTAGTCATAAACATAATGTTAGTGATCAATGTGTAATGGTAATGGAATTTGGAGATGCCCCTATATTGCCTTCATTTTGGGTTGAGTGTTAAATATAGAGCTTGAGCATCCCACTTGTGGGATGGGAGTGTTGATGTGAAGAGACAGGGCTGAACTGGGAGGAGCCGTGAAGTGGGAGAGAGGCCCAAGCAAAGAGGAGGCCAGAAGAATGACTTTTGGGAGAGCAGTATCCAGTATTGTGGAGACTGAGTTGCTCAGAGAAAGACTGCTGAGAACCCACTGGAGCTGCCCAGGACTTTTGAGGACTGCCACCTGGAGTTGCTAAGAACTGAGGAGGCATGGCAGTGATGCCGGTATTTTTTCTGAATGTTTTGATGTTTTTCCAGATTCACCTAATGGTGAAGTACAGTGCTGCTGTTGTAGAGGTCCTGGAACCTGGCTCTTGGTTCAGAAGCCCTGAAGAAGGATTTTCTTGTTGTATTTCATAGAAATCCTGGAAGAGGGCCTTGCTGAAATTTTCAGGGGTTCTGGGACTGGTTGACAGGCTGAGAGTGTTTTGATGAGGACACTGGATATGGCTTTGTTAAGCCTTTTCTCCCCAGGAACTGAAATTTCTGAGGGCTTCCCTTGAGTCAAGATAAAAGAAGGGTCTTTCCTTAGGTTTTCAATGCTGAGATGTTATCTTGACCTTGTTACAGCTTAAGGGTAGATTTCTTTTTGTGCTCTCCTGCTCCCTTTTGAGAAAGTGCTTGGTGTTAATGGAGGGTATTGTAATTACTTTGTATTCAGGGGTGGGAAACCTTTAGCCTTTTTGTGCTCTGTGGTTGACCAAATGACTATGCTTTATGACTGGAAACTGATCTCCATTTGAGAAGATACTTTGACTGACTAAATGAATCTACTGTCTAGGGGTAGAGAAATACCTGGATTGAATTGAGAACTTACTTGCTAAATGAATGAATTATACTGTATTTTGACTTTCTCTGTTCTGTGAATGATTGCTGAATAAATGGGGTTTACTATGCTGGTAATTCAAACCTTGGAAGTTGCTTTTGATTGGCATTACACAATGGCAGTAATATAACTAGATGCTAGCAACAAATTGTTCCTTTTTAAAATTTTGCTTACTCTTCTTAAAGCTGCTATGAATAACAATAAAAAAATAAAAAAACATATACATTTTTTTATTTTCAAAATCTCTAGTCCACGAATGTGAGAGTTTGATAGTAGGGAATGGAATATTATCCCCAAGACTATGGGGGAAATTCAGTATTCATCTGACCATAAAATTCCAAAAACTGGATTATTTGATTCTTTTTTCTTTACAGTCAGAGAAAGGCATCCTCCCAACACCTACTATACACAATGATTTTCAAAAGCAAATAGCTATATCCTTAGGAAGTGGGAAGAATTTAATAACTAAGTAAATTTATATTGACTTTTTAATGATTGCATAAGTTAAGAGATCTAATGAATTTTAGAGTTAGACACATATTGTACCCAAATAAATCATTCAACATAAAGAGATATTAAAAATTCAGTTTTTGGTGAGAATGGAAGTCTTTGTTTTGCTCTAAGTTACTACCCAAACCATGTTTTATTCCCTCTTAAAGTAGAATTTAAGATAATTCAGGGAAGAATCTATTTTTCATTTTATCTTTGTATCCCCAGTACCTAGTCCATTGCATTGCACATAGAAGGTATTTAATGACTTCATGTCATATTGCATCAGAATGGATGTCATTTTTCTAGTACAGAAATCTGACTTGCATGTTCAGCTCAGGCTAAGAGAACAGATCTGTGCAGTAAAACTGATACTGAGGAATAAAAGAAGTGTCTTAGAAATATTTTGCAGCAGAGAGAGCTTTGTAGGTAGTGCTAGATAACATGGCCAGCTAGCATCTCCCATGGACCTATGCCCTGATAAAAAATTAAAAGACATTTTGTGAACTCCCTATATTCAAAAGGCAAATAACTCACTTAGAAAGACATTCTTTGTGGATTTTCCATGTGTTTCATGTGTTTATAACATGAAGTCTAGATTTATATAACCAACTACTCTCTAATAGACTCAGGATTTGATCTCCAGAATGACCTCTCCACATAACCAATTGATTTATTGCACATTGGTTACAGTTCATTAAAAGAGTGAATGAGGAGGATAATCCATAGAACGCAAGTCATTGACCTCTGTATAAGTTAGCTATTAATGGGGTTTTAACTATTGGAAGAGGACAGCAGACAGGGCTAGCAGGATACATTATAAGAGTGAATGTGTGAATTGGGAAGCAGACTGGGAAATATGAAGTAAAATCATGTTTTGCTATGAGCTCACATGTCCATCCATGAAAAAAAAAAGGAAAGAACCTCCTCTTGAGTTAGATGCATATAATATTTTGGGCGTCTAGGAGATTTTTCAAATTGCTTTCACCTATCATGGTTGATTTTTTCTAATCTGAATTTTCGTCCTCTTCAATACTAGAGTAACAACCAGTAAAGGGTTTTGTTAGCTACAGTAGCAAAATAATCCTGAGGAAGAAAAAGTAAAACACAAATGTCTCTGTTTCCCTCTTGAGTGACATGCTTAGAAACTGAGGCACTAAGATCAAGTCAAGCTTTTTTTTTTGCTTCTACTCTACGTTAGGAACAGTGCTAAGTGCTGAGGATACAAAGAAAAGCTGAAAATACTCTTATTTCAAGGAAAGTTAGCTCTCAATGAGGGAAGCAATGTGCAAATAACTATGTAGCAATGAGATATAGACAAGATTGTATGGGAGGTTTTCAATGGAGAACAACTGAAAAGCTCCTAAGCTATTGTAGCAAGTTTTTCTCCATTTCTTGGAGTTTTAAAAATCTTTAATTGCATGTAGCATGATGTAAGATCATGCTGCATTATTTCTGCCTCCATTTAGGAGCAATTAACCTCCCCACTATGCTCCAAAGTATCTAAAACTGTGCATGCCCTTTGATATAAACATATCACTAATAGATCAGTGTCCCAAAGATATAAAAAGGTAAAGGGCCTATTTGTACAAAATATTTATAGCAGCTCTTTTTGTGGTGGCTAAGAATTAGAAATCAATGGGATCCCAATCAAGGGTAGACTGGCTAAACAAGCTGTAGAATATGATTGTATTGGAATATTGTTGTGCTGTAAGAAATTACAAGCAGGAAGATTTCAGAAAAATCTCGAAAGACATGACCTGATGCAAAGTGAAGTGATCAAAACCAGGAGAACATCATACATGGTAACATTATTGTACAATAAAGAACTTTGGATGACTTAGCTATTCTCAGCAATACAATGATCCAAGAAATCCCGAAGGAATAATAATGAAGCATACTATCCACCTCCTGAGAAAGAATTGACAATATCTGTAAACAGACTGAAGCATGCTATTATTTTCACTTTCTTTTGTTCTTTTTAAAAATCCAAACCTTCTTTTACAAATGACTAATATGGAAATATTTTGCATGACTGCACATATATAATTGCTATATGACTACTGTCTCAGGAATGGATAGCAGAGCTAGAGAGGAATAAAATTTGGAACTCAAAAAAATGTTAAAATGTTTCAACATGGAATTGCGGAAAATAAAATTATATCTATATATAATATATAGAGATATTCATACACACATATGTACACATATGTACACATTAATATATATACACACACATACCCAGTTACCTCCCCAGTATATAAATGTAATTATCAGAGATACATCATTGTTATATCATTCCCCAAATGAGCATAAGATTTCTGAGTCCGCAGGAATTAAAAAAAAAATTGGAGGGTGATTGTGGATGTTTTATAGCTGAATAAAGATGCTCAGATCTTACAGCCTAAACTGGAATTATTTTTGCAAAAAAAAATGGTATACCTTTATGCCGTTGGTATAAAATAAAAGGTTATTTAAAAGAAGGCAATACAGCACACTGTAGAGGAATCAATAACAACTCCACCTGTACTCTTTAAAGTTCTTTGCTCTTTTCTGAGGGCAAATTTGGCTGTTCTTCAGTAATAACTTGTCAGGGTTTGTCACTTTTTATTTCTCATCATTTTTCTTTGCATTTTGATAAAACTAAACCTGTTTAAATTTGGGGATTGAATGTTTCTTGAAATACTTGACTTTTCCATACCAACAGCCAATACTATATCTGATAGTCATTGAAGGGAAATTCTGACTTTTGCATTAATAATATTCATTCTTAGTAATCACAGATTAAAAAAAAGACAAAGAAAAACTATCAAAGGTACCAAGGCAATGTTTACATGGCACAAAATTTGCAACCACATGTTAGAGGACTAATTACAGTGAGTGATTCTGAGTTAAATTTAGTATTAGTTTTCATAAAATTACCCCACTCCCCACCATTTTCCTCTTTTCAAGGAGTTTCCACATGAATGAAAAAGTGCCCTCCTTTTTCAAAGCTTTCCACAGTCTCCAGCTTTTTCTTACACTTCCTCTACCACCAGTCCATTACATATCCCAACCAAATGCTTAGCCATCTGAGTAATTCTACTCTTTTGTCACATCTCATGCTGTTCCCTCTTCCTGGAGTGTTTTTCTATCATTTTCTGTTGAATTTCTCTCTGTCTACATCTATGAAGCTTTCCCCAAGCTCCCCTGATTGTTAGAAACTTCACATCTTTGACCACAAATTATAGTTTGATGACATCTCTCCAATAACATGCTATTTTTGTGTTATAGTGATCTGTATTAGTGTCTCTTACCTGTACAAGAGTTAGAGATTCATCAGGTCAGGCATCATATTTTATCAAAACTTATTTTATCTCCCCTAAGAGTAGTACAATGCCTCTGCTCACACATAGCATTTAATCAACACTTGCCAGTCATTGTTATTCACTTTAAGTAGGACAAATATTAACCAGTAAACTCTATTCCATCCTAATAAATATTTCCTCTCTCAAGATAATCAGTCACTACTGGTAACTGCGCCGGTCTTCACTTTGTGTTGCATCAGCGAATTTAGAGATAGACCTCTACTCTTTCTTTTATTCAGGCCTGTAATCAGAGTGAGTTGAATACATCTTCATCTAAAGTTTCAATAGCTAGGGAAGAGTACTTCCTCTTTGCAGGAGTATTCTGTTTTATCATCCCTGCTTTACTCCTCTTTTGGCCTGTGTAATTTAACAAACTCTCCCTGACTCCTTGTCTGGTTCCTGGATGATAATACTAGTGTTTAATTCTATGGAGTGCCCTCTTCTATAGACCACATTCTCCCATCACCCTACCCTTTCAACTTACCATGTTTCTCTCAAACTCTTCCTTTTTCTAGGGGTTGGGGCATTAAGGTGGACACTCCATATTAGAAGAACACAGATTGGGTTCTGAAGTGGATACATTGCCCCTTCTCCTATGGCCACATTCAGGGGAGGCAGATAATTCTATATTCCGTGTCTTCAAATGAATTTGACTCAGGTACAATAATTTCTAGTTATAGGTCTCCTTCTCTTAATCAGGGTGAACATTTTTGACACAACTCAAAAAATTTAGTAAGTATATGGAATTGTCCTTTTATTTATTTCTTCACATCTCTCCAAGAACAAGTGTCTATACCCCCAATAAGATATAAATTCATTCAAGTAGGTTCTATGCATTAGGAAAAGCTGCTGCAATGGAGAACAAATTGGAAAGTTGATGACAAAGTGTACCTCATTTAGATGGAACTGGAGGGTGTAAGAACATATGTTGCTGAAAAGCAATGAAAATCTGACTTTGACAAAACTTTGTTTTATATCACTTTTTTTGTGATATACTTTTTTATATCACTTTGTTAAATATTCCATACCCTTCCTCTGGACCATGTTTCCTTCCTTGCCCTCTCTGGCCTTGTTCATGGTGATGAGTCTAGCTGTCAATGCCTCTCATATCTGGACTTCATTTCGACAGCTGAACCCCAGACCTCTAGCTGATTCATTAAAGCACTGATCATTATTGGCTCTGGATCTTGGGGCTCTGGCTTTCACTTTAGCTCCAGCTAGGAAGTCTTCATGCTGCTACCTGGGACTCACAGCCTTAGTCTGAGAAGGGCAGTATCCTCTGCTCCACCCTTATGTTGGGACCCTAGGGAAAAGTACACTATCTAGAATATATACTCTCATTTAGTCCTGATTTATTTATCCTTTCTTTCTCCCTGCAAATCATTACCTCTCCCAAAGAAGTGAGACAATTCAGTGTCTTGCATTCTTATAGACAGATAATAATATATAACATACATATAAATAGATTCAAATATATACATGTATGAAGTAAGAGAATATGTCTATATACATGTACATGCATGTACACAAATGTGTATACAGATTTAGGAAGAAAAAAGTAGTCTGCCTTAGTGGATTCCTGACCTTTGGGATCAGGAAGATTTGGGTTCAAGTTGGCAGTTTCTGTTTTTCATGAGTGCAAACAAGCTAGTTTAGTCACATAGCATAATGAAGAATCCACTTGTCCTTCAGGGAACAGATCAAATTTCAGGTAATACCAACATAGGTACTTTATCCATATTTATATATGAGTTAGGAGGCTAAGTGTGTAGAAAGAGGAAGTCGTTCCGCTTTAGTGTATAGAGATCCAACTCTAAAGTCAGGAAGAATGGGATTCAAGGTTTATGTATATGTATGGCATGTGTGTGTGTGTGTGTGTGTGTGTGTGTGTATGTATGTATATCAAAAATGCAGTATTCACAATGCCTACAATAATTATAAGTATGCTGATATGGTTATTAATCACAAATTTGTAACAGGCTTTCTACATGAGAAATATAGCTAGAACATTTATTTAAATATCAGACAATTGAGTACCAAAACCTGAAAGCCAAGCCAACACAGTAGTTATGAAGTTAGCATATGTAGTTAATGTAGTAAACACCCACATTATCAAGCCTTCAAAACACTCATAATAACTGCTCAGTGTATATCAATATGTGTGTAAATATATGACTACTCATATAGGCACATATTAATTAATCTAACAAATATTTATTGAAACGCTATTATTTGAAAGGTATAGTGTTACATACTATACAAGCTAATAATATGAATAATATATAGTCCTTGCTATGGCAGAGTTAAGAAGAATAGTAAGAGAAGGTAAGAAAACTATAGGAATAACATTAATATAAGGCATAATTTGAACTTTAATACACATGCATTTAATTATAATTTGCATGCATATTTATGTAAAATCTATTTTTCTCAGCCTTTGCCCTCTGCTACATTGTAAGATTCTGGGGGCATAGGAATTGTATTTAAAAAAAATTAAATTTCTGTTAATAAACTTCATAATATAGTTTAAACCATACTGTAATTTGAAATCAAGATCTCACTGCCAGTAAGACCTTGTGCAAGTCACTTAACTTCTACTTAGGTTTTCAATTTATTCATTTGTAAAATTCATGTGTTCAGTTTGAACTATAAGTACCCTTCTAGTTCTCAATTTATGCTTCCCTAATGCATGTTATATATTGAAGATGGTAAGTGAAATTTACAAGGTGAAAGTGAAATAAAATGTTGTATTCAAGATTTGAAATTTAATGATTTTTTTCTTGTTATTACTATTGAACTCTTGCAAAATCTCACCCTTCTCCATTTTGCACTGAAGAAAAAATATGAAGCAATCTGAAAAAAGAAATCCTCTAAGTTGCTGAGTAGGAAAGTAATCAATGGTTGGCCAACTCAGCTAAAATATGAGGCAAGTGGAATATTTGCATAGTGTTCATATTAATTGAGGAAGTTTGCATAATGTCCTTTTCCCAATCCTTCCTTACCCTAGAAATTAGTGACATTTATTAGACTATTTACAGGGAGATAAATATAACTGTCTTTGTAAAATGTTAAACAAAGTACAGTCAATTGTCTTGTCCTCCTTGCTTCTTTCTGTAAGAAAGGGGGAAAATATTTTTCAAGGAAAAAGTTATTGAGTCCAGAGTTCAAGTTTTACTCTGTAGTATTCAGCTTTCCATGTCCAAATTACTTGCTTGTCTTGTACAGACTCTTGAAAGTACTCTCCCACCTTCTTCTTGAATTGACAGTCTAGGATGCCAAAGCCCATGTGGGAAAAATTTGAGTGCCTGGAGTTTCTGCTAATAATGCTCATGAACCCACATTTATCTGGTCACCCAAAATCAACTGCCAGTTAGTATCTTTCCAATATTAATTAACTACTTCACATCAATTAACATTCATAGAAGGGGCATTAACCAAAAAGATAAAATAAATACCACTGGTAACCCTCATACCTCCAAACAAATCATAATCTCCACATTTACATGCACAATTTAGAATAAAGTTAAGGGAACATATTTGACAAAAACATGACACTCACAGCTCGTGTCATTCAGATGTCCCTTTCTCCCTTTTGGGGTGTGGTATATCATAGTTTTCTGCTATTCTATTTATAGAATCCTAATGCTGTCTTTCCTCATGTTTAATTTTTACTTGGCTCCCAATGCAGATGCTTTCAGTCACTCCTGTTCCAAAGGTGTTGGTAAAGTGAAAAAGGAAAGTCACAATATTCTAACATTTCAATGTTTTTAAGATCATTATCTGATCTGAAATGTTTGTGTGTGGGGAAAGTGAAATATATTTTCTATGTCCACACCTCTAGGACTGTTTCTCACAGTTTAGCTGGACCTATTCCACTACTAGGTGGTCCTGAGATTGGAATATAGTACTTGCTTTATGTAAATTCTCATATTTCAAATTCAACTCCTGGATGAACAGCAGGCCCTTGTGCTGGACTGGGAGAATTTCTGCACTTACCTTAAGAGAGACCTGTCTTGTACTCTACTCTCTTATCAGTTTGTTCTTATCCAAAACCCACAGTGTATGACTGACTCTTCAACCAATCCTAATGAATTTCTCCACAGTTTTTTTCTCATTTCATCCAATGACTTGCATCATTTCAATCCTGCCAAATTAATTAAAAACGTTTTGCACCTCCTTTAATACCTTTGAATGAATAAAGGTCTTTTCATATCTTAGAAGTTTCAGGAACCAGAGTATCTTGTTAATTACATTAGCAAGAGTGAAGCTAATTGATAATTGATTCAGCTGATTCTCACCCTTATCCTCATTTGCCTTCTTGTTGCTTCTGTTGAATTTCTCAGGTATTGTTCAGCCAGGAATGCAAAGGCATGCATTGCCTAAGTCAAGTGCCATGAGTAAAATAGTATCATTAAGTTTTAATTTTCTTGTAGCTTTCTATTTTTGTAGCTTTCTATTTTTCCTTCCTTGGAAACTTGCAAATCTTTATTTGTGGGTTGTCAACCACTGCTGCTGGGGGACAATTACACCTGTGACAATGGCTACATACTACCAATCGATTCACAAATGAAACAAAACCCTCAATGTTGTCCTTTGGGGACATATTAATGCAACAACTGCTTGACTAAATAAATTTTACTTTTTTCTGGCCTTCCAGTGGACCCCTTTGGTATCAGACACTTAGGTCCCTAATCTTGGTATTTTTGGAGGATATGTGTTCCTTGTTTTATAGAATATTTAGCTAAAAATAAAGGCTTAACAGTTACCTAATGGTACAGTAACACATTCCAAGAATATGGCTATGACTGCTGTCATATTTGTTTAGAGTTTCTTGACCTAGGCAGTGTGATAGTATTATGTGATTTATTCCTTATAAAAACTATTGAATGAGGAAATTATATCCAATAATCAGAATTAACAATCAATATTCAATATCTTTGCTGCTGTGCTACACCACTGCATAAAGTCAACAAGAGAAGAATTCTGAAAGTAAATTTTGAGCCAGGGACATCAAAATGGATATATGAGAAATAAACTCAATTTGTCCTGAATCTCTTTTTAACATTCCTCCCCCACTCCCATCCCCACCCCTGTAGTCAGTTAACCTGTAATCTTTTTGGCAGGCAACCATGGCATATAAGAGAAATAATCCAAATTTCTGTTAGGAAATAAAAGCTTTTATTTTTTAAAGACTTGTAATGACAGGGTTAATTTGTAAGGTTTATATAGACTAGACCATTTGTAATAGAGTTCATGGTCATTCAGTGAATTGGGAAACTTCTAAATCTAAGGGATTCTAAACACATTTGAAATTCTCACTGTTTCCTAGAGGGATTTGAAATTGTCTTTCTAGCACTATTCCATCTTTCTTATTACATTGTGCTTTGGGTGAATGTATGCTGTCTGATTTTTATTTATATATTTTTTTGGTAACACTGATACCTTTGGGTTAACAATAAGAGGAAGGTACTTCTTTTAATTTTATTCTTTTTTATTCAATGACTATTTTTTTTAGAAAACCAAAGTTACTTTTTACAGTTTATAAATTAGCTGTATTATCTGCATCTCTAGCTCATACAAATTTTCTTTTCAATGTCAGGAAACTAATCAACTTTTGTGATTATAGAAAAAAATAAAGTACAAAGTGTGTGTGTGTGTGTGTGTGTGTGTGTGTGTGTGTGTGTGTGTGTGATAAAATCCTCTAACAAATGGCACAAAGTTGTTGCTCATACGTTGGGCCATTTTTGTCTCAATTCCTACCTCACCTTTAGTCACTGAATTTGTGTTGCCTTAGACAAGCTGAGACCTGGGGATGAAGGTGGAAAAGACACAAAAGTCACAAGCATGTAAATTAACCATTCACACTATATGTGTATGTTATCTATGGCTGCTTTGTTTTTTCTCTCTTAAAGCAAATATAGGAATTTCATTCATATCAACAAATATCAGACAATTATTCTTAGCGAGGTTCTGCAGATAAAAAGATGGAAATTCCAACAGATTGCAATCTCCTGGGTTGGGGGAAGGGAACCAAATGAAAAGCACATAAATATAACACAAAGGAAGTCATGATTGGGCAAAAAAGGGATCCAGGAAAACTCATCTAAAAGAACCTGAGGAGAAAGGTCATTTTCATCCGAGGCAGCTAAAAGAAGGGCACTTGAGCCTTTTCTTTAAAGGAAGCTAGGGATTCCCCCACTTCAAAATGAGGACTTATTAGGGCAGCCTGGGTGAATGCATGGAGGCTGGAAATAGAATGTTAACTTCAGAGAATATCTAGCAGTTTAGTTTGATTGGAATTGGATGTATGAAGAGGGAAATAATGTAAAACAGGCCTGGAAATATAAGTTGAAGGCAGAAAAGCATTAGGTGGCAAGCTGTTAGCAAGTGGTTAGTGATCAGCTATTCTGGTCGAAAGAGTCACACTGGTGGTGTAGTCAGCACAACCCAAAGCATCCCACATTATGCTGCAATCAGAGACAATTGCTACACCAACCCATCTGCCTGTCACAATTAATTCCACAGCTGCAACACATGGCCTGAACTGGTATTTTTAATGCTTCATTAAATCTTTTTTTCCTCATTCTGCTTGCAGTTGGCACCTCTTTAGCTTATCATTCAGTTGCTGTTTTGGGGTCCTTTTGGTATCTCTCTTGGGCATTTATCCATCCCAGTAAGCCAGTCTCTTTGCAATTCAAGTAAGCATTCACAATGTTCTGCTATAATGGCTATTAATATTAAGAAGATATAGTACATGGTATTGAGCATTTCATTTGTTTGTTCATTTTTCCTTCCTCGATTTTTGAAGAGGAACAATGGCATGATGGGTTAACAAAGTCATGTATATAGTTGAAAAGATAAAGGGGTTAAAGAATTAGAATCACAAGGGAAATTAGACGTCAAATAGTAAGACTTCCTTCCTTTAACAGATGTAATTGGAGCACAGAGTCATACTATCACCTGCCTAAGGTCACACAGGCAGTTAAATGCCAGAACTAGGTTTTAAAACTAGGTTCACTGATTCTAAACCCAACACTCTTTTCACTGAATCATACTTCAGCTCTGAGAAACATGATGGTGCAGGGGAATTAATTATGAAGACTCAAGAAGAATAGAATTCACAGTTTCTTCCTATGTGAAGTTAGGGGAATGGGTTGATTGATATCTGAACTCCCTTCAAATTCTAAATACTGTGATCCATATAGGCTCAAATAAAGTAACTTGTTTGAAATAGAGAGATGGAAGAGGTTACTTCTGAAAAAGTTATCAGGGAGAGTTCTAAAAATAATCTGAGATGGCTTTCTGTAATGCCATGCACAAGCAGATTCCTAAAAGAATGCTACTGTGAACAGCTTTTAATGTTCAGATTGCATAATAATAGTGAACACTCTGTTTATTCCACTACAAATCAAGGCAAACATTTACAATATGTCACAATATAATATTCACAACATTACATCTTATCACAGAAAATCGCAATATATTGTTCATAAGAACTTAACATTAGAATGGCCATATATTTTTCACTACAGTGGCCACAATATTTGGAACAAAGAGCAAAAAAATAATCATTTGGTTTCCTTAAGGGGAAACCCTCCTCACTTAATCATTCAATTAATTTACAATATATCAATCTTCCACTAATGGGGCAACCATTAACTTAATCAGCAACTAATCTATATTCAAAATTACTTAATAATACAGTCATTAGAAAACCACACAAACCCTCCACCCCTTGGTGTCCAGCAAACCTCAATTTTCTCCAAGGGGAGGCCTTTTCTTCATCTTGACTCTGGGTGGTCTCTCTGATTCCCTGGATCCCCTTCCATGGCTCCAGCTCCCTTCTGAATCCACCAAACAATCACTTGGATTCAGAAGCAGACAGCTGCCAGGTTCTTGTCCAATCATCAGGGAAGTCCCTGGCACACACTGAAACTCACAGGGTCCAACACATCTCAAACCCTTCACTGTTTCTCTTTCCTGGAACTCAAGGATCAGCCGTGCCATGAACAAACAAAGTCTTATCCTGGTCATGCTTCTTCAGTCTTCTAGCAGTTCAACTGCCCCTAGGACCCGTCCCTAGGAAGGCCTTCTGGGTGACCTTCTCCAGATTCTGGTCTCAGGAAAACTCCATCTCAGTTCTCAGTCAGCTTCCAGATGCTAGGAGAGAAACTCTCTCTCTCTCTCCCTCTCCTTCTCTCTCTCAAAAACCCCAACTCACTTCTTCAGTCCAGCAGACAAGGTCCCAGATACTGAGACAATCCTGCTTCCTCCAACAGGAAAATTCCAATTCTGTCTTTCTGTCTCTGGAATGCTTCTTTATATACACACATTGGCCTCCTTTCTCAGCCAGTCCCCTTCTTCCACATCAACAGGGGAGCTAACACCCTCTCAACAGGAGACAGAGCTCATACTTAGCCCTAAGTTACCAAGTGCTAAGTATCTGCTAAACTGATTCCTATTACACTTTCAAAGATGGAAATAATTTCTTACAGAATAGATATGATCTGACATATTCAGGAGCTAGTTCAAGTCAGCTTTAGAGTTGACTGTTAAATTTTCAGTGTGAGTATTCACATCTCAGAAATCAGAACATGCTATAAATGATAGCTTTATTTTTTAAAATTATCTAAGTAGGGTTAAAGAATGGTATGAAGATTTAAAGTCAGATAAGTACCAATACTTTTGTTATTTGACTCTGTGACACCATTATTTTGGAATTTTATTGGTAAAGATAGTGGAGGGGTTTGCCATTCCTTTCTCCAGCTCATATTACAGATGAGAAACTGAGGCAAAGATGGTTAACTTACTTGCCCTGGATCAAACAGCTTGTAAGTGTCTTTGGCTATATTTGAACTCCTGAAGATTAATCTTCCTAGTTCTAAGCCCAGAACTCTATCCAACACACTACCCAGCTGCCCCACTTAACAACAAAACCCTGAACATAAGCAAAGGAAATTTCAGGCAAAACTGTGAACAAAAACCACAAAGTAAGTTTAGGGAATAGCAAATAATTCATTTATTTTGGAGGTTAAGACAAATGTAGGGGAATAGGATAGAGGATCTGGTTGAAGTTAGATCCTGAGGTCTTGAAGGTGAATATGTAGAGTTTAGAATTCACTTAGAAATTGGTAGAGTATTGCTGATGTATCTCAGTATCCTGGTCCTAGAGTTAGGAAAACCTAAATTCCAGTCCATTCTCAGACACTTAGAATGTATGTGAGCCTCTGTATGTAACTTAACATCTGTTCAACTCATTTTCTTCATATATAAAATGGGGATAATAATACTACCTACCTCCCAGGGTTGCTATGAGGATAAAGTGAGATACCATTTGTAAGGCACTTTGTAAGTCTTTTAAATATTATTATTATTAATATTGTTGTTAAGCACTTTATTTAACACATTGAAATAGAAAAAATATAAAATATCCACCCAAGAAACCCTATCTTGTGTGTAGGACAATCAAGCCCAAAGGCATCATAAATTGAACATTCACAGTGGACCAACCGATATTCCCAGAAACGTTTAGAAATCAAATTGTGGGTTATGAAACCCAGTTTAATATGCACCATTCCCCGGAGGCCAGCTTTTAATCAAAATATCCAGATGAATCACATACACCAGGTTCTTAAAGAATAAACTGTTTATTTGGAGATAGGAGAAATCTGTGTTTTCATTAGAAATAATGTGTCCAAACCATTAATTCACGCATACATAAGGTTGTCTGTTGATAGCAACAGAAATATAATGTAGTTCAAGAGTCACATTTCCAGAATATTCTTCCTTCCTCTTTAGTCCTCGACAGCACCCAGAATTTTAGTTTTGGTCAGTTGTCTGACTAGGTTATTGTATGGGGAATATAGCAAAACTAAAAATTATGCTGGTTTTTGTATGATGACATCCTCAACAACTGTAAGAGGATTTTTCTAAAAGAGAAAATTCTCTAAAAGAGTAATGTCTTCCTTTCCTTTTACATTTTATTCTACTGATAAAGGCATTACTTAAGTTACAAGTATATAACAAGCAGTGAATGAGGAGAAGAGCCAAAGAGTGACAGTGATTTCTCTCTTTTCATCAGAAGTCAGAAATACAAAGAACCGATTATTTTGCTAACATACAGAATTACTGCATTGGAAACTCCTTCACCCAATGCAGTTTGCAACTGTTCTGTGACTGACTAAATAAGTCTTAGGGAATTCCTTACCTATCTGAGAGACTGAAGCACTTGACTAATAGGTTGTGGAGGTTAGGGTTGGATTTGAACCCATGTATTCTTGAACCCAAGACTAGCACTCTAATCATTATGCCACGCTGAATCTCATATAGCAGGTATAAATGGAAGGTTAGGATACTACATACTGTTTTATAAACTTTTTTTTCTCATGACCAAATTAATAAGCCTCCAACTGGGAATACTGGCCCTACTTCTATTCTAACCTTGTTAACAATTACAGGTCTAGACTTCAAGCCCATACTGATTGATCTGGATATGGATAGAATCGTGGAAATTTGAAGCTCTATGATGTATAAGGTCAATGCCTTATTTATCTTTGCTGCATCTATAATGATGGACTCACAATGCCCTGAATATAGCAGGGGCTCAATAAATTGTTATTTAAAACTTTATTTGTATGGATTTGGAACCCTCTACAGTCAGTTAAAAAAACTCGAGGAAGGATGCTCTCTATATGACCATTTAATTTGTCTCTCCACCTCTAGGCAGTTATCTAAACCACTAAGGAAGAGAGATGTGGAGAGAGAGAGAGAGAGAGAGAGAGAGAGACAAAGAGAGAGAGAGAGAGAGAGAGAGAGAGAGAGAGAGAGAGAGAGAGAGAGTGAGAGATACAGTGACAAAGACACAGAAACTTTTTATTTTGCTTCTCTAAGAATAACTTGTGAACCATGCTTTCATTTAGGCTCAACTTACTTTTATCTTCTTATTTCCTTTACTTTGAGAGTATCACTATTGATGTGATTCAGTTCCTTCCATCAAACATCAGCTTGAACAGTAAGCAAAATTCTCACATTAGAGGTACCATCAGCAAAATTAAAATTTATGGATGGTCCTAAAATACTATATACATACACACATACATACACACACATACATACATACATACACACACACACACACACACACACACACACACACATATATATATAAAACCAATCCTTTGCCTTTTTCCCCATCACTCTATCACTCAATCACTTAACTTCATTTAAGAAGCTGGGGTAGGAAGTAAGGGTTTCCCATAGACCAGAGGGCCATTTTGTATTTTTTAAATGCATTGCCAAAGTCTAATAATCCATCATTTAGTAACCAACTTCCAGACTCCCCCTCCCCAATTTCAAAGCCCCCTGTCAATATAGCTTTTGAGAAGCATCCCTCACTTCTTGGAAACTGGGTGGTACAAGGCATAGGGCACTGTTCTGTTCTTAGAATGAGAAAGCCCTGAATATGTATCCTCCATCTAACAGGAAATCACCTAACTTCTCTGACACAATTTCTACATCTGTAAATGGGGAATAATCAAAACAACTGCTGCATTTAGGAAATATTAAAGCACATCCCATAAATGCTATTATTGTTATCATTGTTAATAATTATTTTGCCATGATAACTTCATCATTAGAGTTATACTTGTTTTATGGAGTGTTCCTTGCATTATGCTTCTTCCTATTAATACAGCTTAAGTGTACATCTTTTCTGGTTGCCCTGCTATGGTTTAACAAATGTTTACCTTGAAATCTATATAAAGCATCAGCTCTTTTACATATAAAATATTGATTAATCACTTCTAAATCCTTTTGAACTCAGATGAAGGACTTTATATTTGTCATTAAAAA
>CM053599.1:77977703-78011147 GCA_028646575.1 Pseudocheirus occidentalis
CACACACACACACACACACACCATACCACACACCTCTGGCTATGATTTTTGTGGTGTTTTCAGTGTGTAAATTCCCTTCACTGATGGCTCCTGTGTAACTTGTACTGTTAGACATTTGCCTAGGTCCCTGAGAGAGTAGGGTAAGTGACATTTTCCATAATTAAAGCTGGGAAATGAACAAAAATCTCCTGATTCCACACACTGACTTTTTATTCCCTGTGCATGACTCTTTTTTATTAAAAAAATTCAAAATATATTCTAAAAGTAAATCAAATAAATTCAATTTATTTTAATTCACAAAGATAAATTTCAACTTTATATCAAAAAGAATAATGTATACAGTAGTGTTTTGTTTTGAAAACTCTAAAGGTTCTATAAATGTCATCTATACTTGATACATATCACCAAATGCACTGGGTCATATGCTCTGATATAAAATCTGAAAGCAAATGCTTTCACAGTATTACAGAATTTGAGAAGTTAAATGAACTTCATTGGCCATCTAGTCCAAACCAAAGAAATCCCCACTCCAAAAGTACTGCAAGTATTCATCCATCTTCCTCCAAGGAGAGGGAACTAATTACCTCTCAAAGCAACATATTCTATTTTGACCTAGCATTAATTTTGGGCATGATTTTCCTGATATACATCTTAAATAGGTCTCTGCAATTTCTGCTTTTTGCTCCTGGTTCTGCATTCTGAGACCAAACAGATTATTCTTCCTCCAAAAGGCAATATTTCAGATATTTGAAGACAACAATTGTCTCTCACTTCCAACCTCATCAAGTGTTCTTTTCTTTAGACTAAGCATGCCCAGCATCTCCTATGGTACATTATACATATCATAGATTCAAGGAGTTTTACCACTTAAATTTCCTACATCTGGACTCTGTCCAGCTTGTCCTTATTCTTTTTTTTATAATTAGCTAATTGCTTTATTTTTAGATTTTAACATTCATTTACACAAGATTTTTAGTTCCATATTTTCTCTTTATCTCTCCCCTCCCACCTAGATGGCATGCATTTATTTGTTTACCCCTTCCCCCAGTCTGTTCACTCTCTTTCTTATCCCTTTCCCCCTTACTTTCATGTATGATGAGATAGATTTCTATACTCCATTGCCAGTATATTGTATCTCCCAGGTTCATATAAAAACAATATCTTTGTTCTTCTTAAGTAGGCTGCCAGAATTAAACACAATACTCCAGGTGAGGTATGTTACCAATCAGAACAATGGATCTATTGCTTCAGTATTCCTGGAAGTTTTACCCTTCTTAAAGCAACCTTCAATAACAATATCTAAAAAATATCCCTACTTGCTATTTTGGCTTCCACATAATCTTGATGAACTATATTGAAGTTGTACTACACAAAGACACTCAGAACTTTCTTAGAACAGTTTTATCTATTTATGACTCCCCCATCATGTAGTTTTGCATTTGGCCTTGAATGAGTAAGTGCATCTTGATGTTCATCTCAATTGAATTTCATTATATTAGATTCTAGTCTCTCAAGGTCCTTTTGAATTCTGACTTAGGTATTTAGTGTTTTAGTTAACCTTCCCACTGTAATGACATCTGAAAATTCCATGAATATACTATGCCTATATCTATGTCATTAATAAAAATGTTGACCAGTATAGGGCCAAGCACATAGCCCTTGTATATGCCACTACAGACTTCCTGTCATATTGTCATTGAACTTGTAACTACATTATGAACACAGCTATGAAGCTATCTGATTGCATTGTTTTTTAAATCAATATCCATCTATCTTCTCGACAAAAATGAAATAATTTCTCAGAAATTTTGCCAAAATCTAAATTAATAATGTCCACTAAATTATATTCCTTTATTAGTTTGAAATTCCTGTCAAAAATATTGGTGTGGCTAAGTGGTGCAGTGAATAGACCACTGGCCCTGAAGTCAGAAGGACCTGAGTTCAAATCCAATCTCAGACACTTAACACTTACTAGCAATATGACCTCGGGCAAATTACTTAACTCCAATTGAACTGCCCTCCCCCTCCAAAAAAAGCAAAGAAAAAATATTAGGTTAGCCTCCCATGAACTGTACTTCATGAAGCCATGCTAGCTTCTTGTAATCATTCCTTCCTTTTTTAGATATTCATCAGCCATCAACAATTCTAAACAAGTTTTGTTGCAATCAAAGCTAAGTTTATTGACTGTTATCTTAAAGACTTGATTCTCTTCATGTTTTGAAAATCAGGAAATTTGTCCTACTCCAATCTGTGTGGGCAATCTTCACTGCCCTGGGTGTTTTTACTAGTGTTTCCTCAAATTGAATTTATTGAGATTCACTAGCAATGTATTTTTCCTAAAGGAGTATATTGGTTTTCAAGGTTGGGACAACTTAGGAGTAATCAGCCACCTGCCTGGTAGTTTTTACTTTAATTTTTTTTCTTTAAGTGTCTACTGCCCCTTGGACTATGTGTCAAGTGGTCTGAATTAATCAGAAATATCTGACCTACCTTGTGACTCAAATTGATTCCATGAGCAAAAGAAAATACATATGTTTTGTAATTTTACAAAAATGTTTGTAGCTGTACAAAAGAGTCCTCTTTCAATAGGGGGTCCCTGTAAAGGAGATAAACTATTTGGTCTTTGAGCTTTTCTTTTAGTTATGAAAATGTAAACACTAGTTACGTCATACTCATACCAATAAACTCTTAGGAAAGATGAAATGCTATAAAATTTGGTCCTTTATGTGAAATATTAGTACTTTCTCCCAAGATTTTGAAGTATTTTTGACACTCCATATAAATGGGCAGCATAGCTGGATAAGTAGATCTTTCACCAAAGTTTTGTAATGTGCATTCAACATATCACAGGGTATGCTGGCAACAGCAAAATCAGTGTGATTTTGTTTACAGTGAAGTTGCATATTTCAATGCCACATATTGTGTCTAATGGCCTCAAATATCAACATAGAACCAACTGGGACTCTGTAGGGCCTAGAATAAACATTAACTGATCACGGCCCCAAAGAAAATAATTTTTGCATAGGAGCCCAGACAGAAACATGCCTTTTCAATTAGAGGGGTGAGAAGAGGAGGGATAGAAAGAATAGAATTGAATCCACAGAGATCTAAAATTCTAGCTCTGACTCTGCTACTGTTATCATAGCAAAAAAGAAAACACAGAAGACTCACATGGGTTAAAACAGAACAGCTTTGACCAATAAATTCAAGAAATGCATCAACTTCTGCTCTATACTATAGGCACAGACGGAATTCTTAGCAAGTTCCAAATGACAGAAATTTGAGAATGACAGCTAATAATATATGAGAGCAAAAGTTACTGATACATTCAAAAATTTGTATGGATGGAATGAGACAAAATTTAGATATGGGGACTGGACCTGTCATTTCTTTGACATAGGAAACTGCTATATGAGGAATTTCCTCATACTAATGCAATTCATTTCATGTGATCTTGGATTTTGTTGAGAGAAGTAGAATGTCTAGGAGTTAGGAAATAATGATCTTATTGCTCACTTCTCTTCTCAGACTACATCTGGAGTATCACGTTCAGTTCAGAATGCAATGCTTTTGGAAAGACATTGATATATTTTAGGAACTCTGGAATTTGAAAGGCTATGAGTCAATGCCATGTATGTTTGAAATAATTTACAAGCATTTTAATTGGGAAAGAGAAGACAAAATGAAGAAAGGTAATGTTAGTAACTGTTTTTAAGCATATGAAAAGTTATCATGAGAGTGAAAAATGAGGCTTGTTCTCTTTGGCTCAGGGGGAAGAAATCAGAAGAATGTGTAGAAGTTACATAGAGATAGATTTAATCATTACCATAAGGAAAAACATCTTAACAATCAGAGATATGGAAGAAGGGCAGTTAAGTAATGCAACAGATACAGTATTGGGCCTAGAGTCAGGAAGACTTATCTTCCTTTGTTCAAATCTAGCCTCAGAAACTTACTAGCTGCATGACCCTGGGTAAGTCACTTAACCCTGTTTGTCTTAGTTTCCTCATCTGTAAAATAGGTTGGAGAATGAAACAGCAAACCACTCCAGTTCCTTTGCCAGGAACACCCCAAATGAGTTCACAAAGAGTTGGGCACCATTCAGAAACAATTAAAAAGTAACAACAGCAAATATAAAAGAATCATGTGTTCAGGTAGTAAGACTGCCCTAATTAGAAGCTTTCAAGCAGAGATTGGATGATCACTCATCAAGTCTTTTACAATCAGGAAAAGGGTGACTGTTTAAAGCTCTTCCTTCTCCAAATCTCCAAAATGCTTTGATTTTGTTAACTTCTTGTAGCCAGGACACATTCAAAGAAGGACACACATTATGTTTAAAACACTGGTGGTGGTGCAATTAAGTGGCCCTGGAGTTAGGAGGACCTGAGTTCAAATCTCATCTTAGACACTCACTAGATTCTTGACCCTGAACAAGTAACTTAATCCTGATTGCCTCCAAACAAACCAACAGCAAAGCAAAAACCACTGCTGATGTTTTTAAAATGGTCTAGGTAATACTGAATTTATAGAGTCTACAAAATTTGAAATGGCAAAAGGATAAGGTCAACCTAATTTGTTTCCCTCATGCTGAAATGGGAAAGGAGCGGGACATCATAAAGTCCATGGTTCTTATATGTATAGATGTGAAGTCAAGTTTTTTTTGTTACTTGTATTGTGACACTACTAGTATCATCTGGGAGTGAACTATGCAAACTATATATCATGGGGTCAAGTGTTAGGTCTCTGATACCTCACGTGGGGAGGAGACTCCTAAAGAGGGTCGTTGATACTCCACGTGAGATGGAGGGTTGAGCCGATCCTCAGCTAACAGGAGTGCACGTGATCAATTACCTGGGGGCAGAATGCAAAGGCTGCTCCTGCTTACAATAAGCAGGATAATCTCTCTGCCTTCAGGGAGAGACACATTGGCTCGCTGTGGCGAGGGCATGGCCAGGGGAGGGGCCCTAAAGGGCCCTGGAGAAAGGACTTAAATACAGGCTACTCGGAGGCAGGGGCAATTGAGTCCAGTCGAGGAGCCAAGCCAGTCCAGTCCAGCCACACTAAGATAGAGGATGAACTCTCAATAAAAGCGAGAAGCAAGTCCTGTGTCCTGAGTTTTTCTGTGCAGTTGTTTCTCCCGGAGTGGGCGGGAGCCGGGGACGCCCGAGGCCTGTTGAGGTGGGTATAGGTAAGCCTTATACATCCTGACCCAAAAAGATAACCCTCACCTGAATAAAAAACCAGTAACAGTCAAGAAAGAATGTATCCCTGTTTTATATGTTCTTAGATCATTCCCAACTCAATGCCTTGTTCCTCCTCTACATACTATGCCTAATATAGTGTGCATACATGCATGCACACATGCACACATATATACATACATGTACATACACATACTTTGTATGTTTTTGTGTATCTGAGTGTACACAGATGAAAGCAATATATTAGTTCTACCTAGCCTTTTTTTTTTTACTAACTGAATGTACTTGGAAAAAACTCTTTAGAACTTAATTTCTTCAACACTAAAGTATGAAATGAGTTAGGTTGAATGATTTCTAAGTTTCATTTCAGTGTTAACATTCTATGATTCTAGCTTCTCAAAATAGATCAGATAAGATCAGGCAATTGATTAAACATTTGCTACATGTAAAATATTGTTCTAAGCTCTGGGGATAAAAACAGAAGAAAATAAAACAATGTCATCTCTTAGTTTTACATTCTAAAGGGGGAAAATAACAAACACATGAAGAATTATTAGAAAGGTGAGGAGGTATGAGCCCTGGATCATAGTGAAGAGACAGCTGGAAAATGACAATGTGGCCTGGGCCCATGCCAAAATAAGACAAAAACTCGCCTATCAAAGATTATGGGTTCAATAATAATTACTTTTTAATTTAGAGCTAAGCCAAGGGCAAGAGTCCCAGCCATCTCATGTTTCTCTTGAACAGCCCCCAGCAGAACAATGACTTAAAGATATATAGTTATATTTTGAATCCAAGGGCAACAAAAAGCACGATTTCATGGGAGACTTTATCATGTTACATTGTTTATAATAAGAGTTATAGAAAAACCACCACAAAAAAGAATTTCAGCTTATGCTCCAAAATCTGTTGCAGAGTATGAGTAACAAAAAAATTCTATGAAAGGTTGACTAAGCTGTATCTTTTAGATAAACACATACTTTAGATCTCATTGACTTCAATGCAAAGGTTGACCAAAGTTAGGATGGTGACTAATTTGTTTGAAAGGGAAGTTCAGAAATTTGAATTAACAGAAATCAATGACTTGTTGATTACACAGAAGTTTCAAACATTCATAGTTATGGATGACAGATAATGAATATTTTCTCCCATAAGAGATGATGTGGTAATTAATGAATTACCACAAGGTGAAATTGATTATAATTTGTTAGAGAGGAAACAACTAGTTTCAGTGTGGAAATAACTTCAAAATAGTGTGGTGATATACATAATGAAAAATGTCAAACATAATTGAGGAGACATCAAGTTCTTCTATTTAAACAAGTTATTGGCACTGGTTGTATGGAGAGTAAACAGTAATTGATAAAATCCCCTGCGATTTCTTAAGCTATATTAACCAATGAAAATCAATAGAAAAACAAAAAAAGAATAAAAAATAACAAAAACAACAATGATGAACTGAGAGCAAACACAGTATCTCCTTTGCAAAAAGTTATATAGTACATATAGGCAACATCAGTTTATAATATAACTTCATTTTAAGATATTATAGAGGAGAAAGGCATGGTCAGGATTGCCATAAAAAACAGCAATTATGTGTCAGAAATAAGGTTATAGAAAAATTGTAAATAAATACATTGCAAGGTGGCTAGGTGGTACAGTAAATAGAGCAGTGGCCCTGGAGTCAGGAAGACTTGGGGTCAAATCAAGCTTCAGACATTTAATACTTACTAGCCATGTGACCTTGGGCAAGTTACTTAACCCCAATGGCCCTGCATTTCCCTCCCTCCAAAAAGCAAAAAAAAAAAAAAAAAAAAGAAGAAGAAATTCAAAATCAATCAATAAACTATCAACTTGAAAGAAAAGAACAAGGTGAAATATATATATACATGCATATAGATGTGTATGTGTGTGTCTATGTCTATCTATCTATCAATCTATCTATCTGTCTGTCTATCTGTGTATCTATATATGGAGAGAGAGAGAAACAGAGACAGAGAAACAGAAAGATGCAGGGGACAGGAGTGACACGTAGATAGGAACCATTTGTTACTTTCAAGACTCTTGGTAAGTTGCTTAGTTATGTAATCACCCTTAAACTTTTGGCTTGTTTTTTTTAAATGTTATTATGAATTTGAGAAATAAATCAAATATTTCCACAGCAGTATAATTGAAAAAAGATGATGAAAATGCCAATATATTATGTACAACTTGGCATTCCTTTTAAATATATGATAAAGTTATCATGTAACATTAGTTTTTTCCCCCCTCCTCCCTGACCTAGAAATGTCAACCATTACATGCAAATGTGTATGTCTATGTATTTGTGTTTGTATGCGTGTGTGTGAAAGCATTGTATGCATATGTTTATCATTTTATCAGTTCTTTCTCTTGATGCATTTAGTGTCTTCCTTCATAGATATTTTGTAGTTAATTTGGGTATTTATAATTGTCAAAATGACAATTTTTTTCTTTTCTTTATCTTGTTTAATATTTTGTCTTCTCAACTACATATAAAAACCATTTTAACATTCTTCTTTTTCAAATTTTGAGTTCCAATTTCTCTCCCTCCCATGTCCCCACTGAGAAGATAAATAATCTGACATAGGTTATTGTGTAGACATGCAAAACACATGTTCATGTAAGTCACTTTGCTAAAGAAAACATAGGCAAAAAAAAAATAAAAACAAAGTATAAAGAAAAATACCTTTGATCTACATTCAGACTCTAACAGTTTCCCCACAACTCCCTTCCCCCATCCCAGAGATGGACAGCACCTTTCATCCAAAGTCATATAAAATTGTCTTGGACCCTGTATTGTTAAGAACAGCTAAGTTGTCCATAGTAGATCATCACACAATATTGCTGTTACTGTGTACAATGTTCTCCTCATCCTGCTCATTTCACTTCACATCAGTTCATATATATGTTCCCTATTTTTTTCCTGAGGGCATCATGATTATCATTTTTAAAAGGACACTAATATACCATCATAATCAAATGCAACAACTTGTTCAACCATTCCCCAACTTATATAAATCTCCTCAATTTCCATTTCTTTGCCACTGCTGAAAGAACTGCTGTGAATATTTTTGTTCACATAGATCCTTTCCTTTTTGGTTTTATATATCTCAAAGTTATGTTTTTATCTCTAAAGTTAGAAGAACGATTATACCTTTTTTTGCAAGGTTGTTGTGAGGATCAAATGGTGTCACAAATTTGTAACTATGTTTTGTAAACCTTGAAGCATGATATCAAGGTAAGTAATTATTTTATCATGTGACTGTAAACATTGTTATTTTCTATTGCTAGCATAAACATTTCATAATGCCAGGACACCAGTGTCTATCCTGCCCCACAATACCTGTAGATGAACATCTCTCATTTGGGAGCTTTCAAATCCTTCAGTCTATTGAGAAATGGTAGAGGTCAAAGCACCTAGGTCAGCTGACTTCCTGTTACTGACTTCGACTTCCCTCTTTAAATGTCTGTCTGTGCTTTTATGATTATTAAACCCCTTCTCTCTTCTTAAAATTTACATAAGCTGATTCCCAAGAAAAACAGCATCACTTTTATAGCATTTTAAGAATTTGTGTGTCATCTTCATTTTATAGGGGGAGAAATTAAGCTTCAGAGCATTGAAAGGACTTGCCTATATTTGTTGACTTGCCTGAAGTTACATAGTATGGTCAGAGATGGAATTTGAACCCTGATTTTCTAACTCAAGAGTCTAGATGTGACCTGCTGAGATTGACTCATGGAAAATCCTCTGTATATCCATATAAGCTTCTCCTTATTGGTTCCTGTTCCAAACTGTATCTTTAAGGATCACAGGGGCATATATACTTTTTTCCTTAGAAGGAAATTTAAAATTTAAATTTAATTTAATTTAATCAATTTTAAAAGGCATTCCCTGATATTCTTAAAACCAAAAGAATAGTTCTACATAGACAGGAGGGATACACATACATGCACACACATACGTACACCTATGTTTATACAAGCATATATGTGCAAGTTTATATACATACATGCATACATACATACATACATACATACATACATACATACATACACAGAGAGAGAGGCAAGTAGGTGACACAGTGATTAGTGTGCCGGACCTGGAGTCAGAAAGACTCTCTTTCCTTAGTTCACATCCAGCCTCAGACACTTATTAACTGTGTGACCCTGGTCAAGTCACTTAACCCTGTTTGCCTCAGTTTTCTCATCTGTAATATGAGTGGAAGAAGGAAATATCTAACTACTTCAATATCTTTGCAAAGAAAACCCTAGATGTGCTCATATAGAGTCTGTTGTAATTGAAAGAACTGGAAACAAATATATACATATGTGTATCTGCCCACATATATACACAAATACATGAACACAATTTTTGTCTCCCTGGTTGAGTCACAGAACCATTTTAAAAATCTTTTTCATCTTTCTTTTCCTATTCAGAGAATATGTTAATTTTAGAAATGCTTCCCAACAGGGACTATAAGGACTGGAGTAAAGAGGACAGGAAGACCCAAAGAAAGCTCTCTGGTCTTTCGTTACTTTAATTAAATTCTAGGCAAGGAAGTTACAAGTCAATTCCTATTTTTTTCCCTATGTAGTTCCAGAGGTTTTATTTTATTTGTGTATACACACACATATACACATGAGTGTTTATATATATATATATGTGTGTGTGTGTGTGTGTGTTTGTGTGTGTGTATATATATGTATAGTTATGTGTATATACATGTGTGTACAAATATATATAGAGAGAGACAGAGACAGAGACAGAGAGACAGCGACAGAGACAGAGAGAGAGACAGAGAGAGAGAAACAGAGAGACAGAGAGAGAGAAACAGAGAGACAGAGACAGAGAGACAGAGATAGACAGAGAGAGAAACAGAGAGAGAGACAGAGATACACACACACACATACTTGCTTAGAGAATATATTAAATTCAGAACTCAGTGACTGATATTCTTAAAAGAATTCAGTGCTAGGAAGGCAATTGTGATTTGAAAATGCCCCTGTTTTTGACCAGCTCCTTCATGCCTGTGGCTTTTTGCTCCCCTCATATCAGGGAGAGTAGTGCAATTCAACAACACTTGTCAAGTACTGGCCACTGGCCAAGTGCTCTGCTCCAGTCATTGTCCAAAAGTTATTGCCCATCCCAGTTGCTAATTAATGCGGAAGAAGAATTATGGAATCAAAATTCAGATTTGCCCAACATTAGTGCTACCTTGTGGTACTTTTTTTTTTCTTTTCAACCCACCATTATCACTTTGACTGAAGTCGTAACAAAATGAATTCAGATTTCTCAGGGTAGAAATCCAAAGTCTTTCTGAGTGATGAACACTTTTAAGCAAAAGGGTGATTAGCTCGGCAAAGTGATGAATTACAACTGTTGCCCCAGGGAGAATTTCTTGAGTGATTTCTCTGAGATTTCTAAATCTCTCCATTATGTTATACATCTTTCTCATTGTTTCCTGATGCTTTATTCATGATGTGATGCTGTTATATTTCAAAATATAATATTTTAAATGGACCATAAATCCAAAATTGCCTACAGCTCTTCTGATTGACATTTGCTTGGACTGGTTACCTTAGAGGTAAAGGCTAATGAAGCCATACCTGTGAACTCCTTATCATACCATGAGGGATTTCCTACAGTCCCAAATTGTAGGTCTATATAGCCATTTTACAAGCATAAGTTGTTTTGGTCACTGGGAACCTCAATTATAGTCCTGGGTCTACAAATAAGAATTATTTGCTCTCTCTGGGCCTCAGTTTCCTAAGTTGTGAACTGTTGAGTTTAAACTTCCTAAATTCTATGGTTCTTTTTCAGCTACAGCTTTTTTTTTTTGAACTTTTAAAAGTAAGATTGAAAATAATAGCATTTTAGAGCAGGCATAACATTGTTGTTAAGAATTCTAAGGTCAAGTCTTAGTCTTTTCCAATACTCTTTCTCCTACAGGGAAATTAGACCCAAAGGACAGTGTGATGACATAATGTTCTTCAAGGTTGGAGGGAAACAAGTATTATTAAGCACCTACTAGTTGACAGGAGCTGTGGTAAGAACTTTACAATCATCTTAATTCATCTCCATAACAAACCTGGGAGTAGAGGCTATTATAATCTTCATTGTACATTTAAGGAAACTGAGACAGTCAGAGATTGAGTGCCTCGCTCAGGATCACACAGTAATTGTTTCTTTAGGCTGTATTTGAACTCAGATCTTCCTGACTCAGGGCCTAGTGTTCTATCCACTGTGCTGATCAGGTGACTCTGGTTTCTTATGGAGTACCCCAAGATGAGCCATTGATGCTAAACTTGTTAACTATTTTTATAAATAATATTTCATGTTACTGAAAAATGTCTTCAGAAAACATAGCTAAAATGGACTATATACCCAGTAAGGTGTTAGGATTGTAGAACACATATTAAAAAGATTAGATAAAAAGAAGTGGGAAAATTTAGCCTAAATAAGAAAAGATTCAGGTTACTATTATAACTGTCTTTAGTTTTTGAAGGGCAGTCACATGGAATAACACTTTAAGTTTTATTTTATTTTTCTACTTGTTCTCAATCCCAGAGGGCAAAATCTAAAGCAAAGAATAGAAGCTACAGAGATGCACCAAGTGATGTAAGGGGGAAAGTACTTCCTAATAAGTAAAACCCTCCAAAAATATAATGAGGTAACTCAGGAAGCAATGGGTTCTCTTGGAGGTCTTTTAGCACAGGCTTGGTGAAGTATGTTGGCTATCTTGCAGGAGGGATTGTTCGGGTATGGTTTAGACTAGATGCCATTTGAGCTTCCTTTGAGGTCTAAGAAATTGTCATTTGGAAGAAGACATAAATGTCTGATACAAATGATACAAAGCAGGATAGGATAGGTAATATGTCAAATGAAAGGATTCAAAAAAATTCTGAATACTGGACTGAACTGAATAATGATACTTGTTAGAGACAAATGTAAAATGTCTTAGACTTTTGGTTCAGAAAAATATTTGACACAAATAAAAGATAATATAGGTGAGACTAGAGGGCCATTCATCTAAAAAAGATATGGTGTCTGTTCTTATAAACTCAATTTGAGTCAACAGTGCGTAAAGGAAGCTAAAAAAAAACAATGTAGTCTTCAGGTCCCTTTAGAGATGGAATACCCAAGAATGAGAAGCATTGCAGTTTTGTGGGCACAGGGATCTTCAGAATCTGGCGATCTGGCAGACCTCTGTTCAAGACCTGCTTCTAATCCACAAAAATGTTAACCTGAGAAAGTTGTTTAATCTAAGACTCTTGCATAACTCTGGGAGCCCAAATATTGTGAAGAAGTAACATTTTTTGAGATGGGTTGTTCAAAGAGAGTTTCCTAAACCAGTGAAATTATAGGTTCTCTCCTTACTCCAATGCCACCCCCCCCACCCTCAAACAACAAGGAAAATAGAAAAAAAAAACAAAGGAAGGTAAATCTCCCATTGCACTTTGCTCTTCCCAAATGATAGTTGAAATTTCTTCTTCAATGCTTGGTACCACATTTTAGAAAGGTGAACTGAATATCATCTGTATTCAAGCAATAGGATAGTAATCATGCCCTATACCAGTTTAGGAATGAATAATGCCTGTCTGTAGAAAAGAAAGCTTAGAGGAAATGCCATATTAATCTTTAAGTATTTGGAGTATTGTCATGTGGAGGAAAAATTTGAAGGCATAATTAGAAAGTAAGGATGGGAATATCAAAAAGGCAGATAGAGACTTGATAAGTATTTCTCCATTATCCCCTTTTCCTGGAAGTCCTGAAGCAAAAGTTTAATGACATTTGCTGTATGATTCTAGTATTAATTGGATTACATGGCCTCTGAGGTTCCTTCCAAATGAAGATATTATTATTCTATA
Organism: Pseudocheirus occidentalis; assembly: GCA_028646575.1. Taxonomy (NCBI): domain Eukaryota; kingdom Metazoa; phylum Chordata; class Mammalia; order Diprotodontia; family Pseudocheiridae; genus Pseudocheirus; species Pseudocheirus occidentalis. The sequence goes on from CM053599.1 coordinate 77,990,795, forward strand.
CTTTATAGGTCACTAAAGTCAAATGTTCATTAATGATATCACCTCTTTTTGGTTCTGTTTCTGTCTCTCTGTCTCTCTCTGTCTCTGTCTCTCTATCTCTCTGTCTCTGTCTCTATCTGTCTGTCTCTCTGTCTCTGTATCTGTCTCTTTGTCTCTTTGTCTGTCTCTCTGTCTCTGTATCTGTCTCTCTGTCTATCTGTCTGTCTCCCTGTCTCTGTTTCTCTCTCTGTCTCTCTCTCTTCCTGTCTCTGTCTCTGTCTCTGTCTCTGTCTCTGTCTCTCTCTGTCTCTGTCTCTGTCTCTGTCTCTCTCTGTCTCTGTCTCTGTCTCTGTTTCTCTCTCTCTCTCTCTCTCTCTCTGTGTGTGTGTGTGTGTGTGTGTGTGTGTGTGTGCTTGTGTGTTTTCCTATCTCTTTCCTTTTCATGAGGTGAATATGTTAATTGTCCAAAGCAGTTAATCTGATAACTAAGGTCAATTCTTTAAATGGATGGTTTTGAACCAGACACCTATTAAAACTTGAAACCAGAGTAAAGAAATCAGAAAGTCGAGGACCATGGAATTTTGTAGGTGTATTTAAACTGTTAAACATAGATCTAAATCATGAATTCAGAACATATGATTAAAAATACCTCATATCTCAGCAGAATGATGGTTGTTTAACAGTTCTAGAATGTCACATGTTGTTGGTCATAGGGTCAGGATGCTTTGTCCTTAATTATGCTTCTTCATTGCAAGAAAAATTATGATTAGGTATAGAATTAGGGAGGAATCATTAGAAACTGATTAAAGTAAAAAGAAACAAAAGAGAATTGTTGGAAAAATCAAATCCTGATAATAGACTTAAAAAGAAAAACAATTAGCTAGAGAAATATTCCATAAAGAGTTCTCCAACTGCATGATGGAAAGATCACAAACATATTATATTAGAAAAAAATTAGACTCAGAAAATGTGTATTCAAATCTTAGCTTCACCTTTTGTTCCTTATAGAACCTTGAACAAATTTGATCTCCTTTAAGTTTTCATTTTGTCATTTGTAAAATTAAAGTAGCTATCTATACCTCTTGGAAGAGCTAAGTGATACAGTGGATAAAGTTCCAGAGCTGAAACCAGGAATAACTGAGTTCATATCTGGCCTCAGATACTTGCTAGTTCAGTAACCCTAGTCAAGATACTTAATGATGTTTGCCTCAGTTTCCTCATTGGTAAAATGAGTCAGAAAAGGAAATAACAAATCACTTTAGTACATTTTCCAAGAAAATCCCAAATAGGTCACAAAGAATTGGAAAGACTGAAAAACATATAAATATCTATACCTCATAGTACTAGTCTGAGAAAAAATACTTTGTCAGTTATCTGTTAAGTGTATGATAAAGGTAAAGTAAAGCATTCATTAAGGATGGTTAGAGCATGTTTTCCCTTAGACTAAAAGGACTAATTTAAAGAAGCTTGATTCTAAAACTAAACTGAGATCTAGGGACAATTTGCCTGTTGAACTGCAAGTAGTTGAAAGTTTCATAAGAAAAGAAACTTTAGAACTCATCTGAACAATTAAATATGAAATGATGGAAAGCTCCCTGTGGAATTGATATAGGAAAGCCAATAGGAAAGCCAAAGGACCTTACTTTGAAGATCAAAAGCAACCTCAAGCCTCTAGTCATCTAAGTTTGGAGCATGAAGCTATTTCCTAGCTTGCCAAAGATGAAATATTTTTACCTTCTTGTTGATATGCAATATGATTATCCAGTTGAAACCATGAATGTTATTGTAGTTGACATAACAGAAATTTTTTTAAGTGAGTGGCTGAAATACAGAAATACTTATTATTATATTGACTAATGAATATATGGAAATGAGGACTAGAAAGAGAAATTCTGGGAATCTGAAGATTTGACTGTGTGTATGTGAAGGAGGGGCAAAGGAAATTAGAATCATAGCATGTTAGAAGTGGAAAGCACCTTATTCCAACTCCCCCCCTTTATTTTATATATATTCTTGAGCTTTATTTTGTTTTGTTTTTTATTCTTCTAATTTTCTTTTCTCCAGAGATTTTTAATTAGAGGACAACTAATTCACATTTATATAACAAAATATGTTATAGATGAGGATCCTGATGCTCAGGGAGATTACATGATTTGTCCAATGTCTTACAAATAGAGTTAAAGATGATATTTGAAGACAGATCTGTCCCAACTTTAAGTATAGTGCTTTTTAATGCATTATATTATACTCCCTGTCTGGAAGCTTCCTGAACAATCCTAAATATTTAATCATTCATGCTTAATTTTTATTTTATTTACATTCTTCCTCATTAACCATGTTGAAAAAAGAGACAGAAAATAATGAAAGTGAAAAGAGTATGCTTCAATCTGCACTCAAATTTAATCAGTTTTCTCTCTCTGTAGGTGGATAGCAATTTTTATCATAAGTCCTCTAGAATTGTCTTGGATTGTTTTCTTGATAATCATGCATTTTTGGAAAATGAAGGACAAGGGAGAAAAACATCTGCTTGGGCATAGGGTCTTCCAAAAACATCAGCACATTGGACTAGAAAGGGTATAATGAGCTGGATAACTTGAAACTAATTGAAAAAAGGCAAATAACACACAGTCTGTAGAAATACCCTCAAAATTATAAATATTGTTTTTTGTTAATTTGTCAATGCAGCAATTCTTTTGTTGCTGAAGTATGGGATACCTCACACACAATCTGCTTCTATTCCTAAAGGATGGAATTTGTGAGAGTGACTGCTCCATCAAATCCAGGGAGTACCCTATGGCTACACAATCCTAATACTATAGATCAGAAGATTCACCTGTTAATGCCCAACTGATAACAGTCAAAAGACACAATTAACTCTTAGCAAAGGCTTTCACTATGACAACATAATAAGATCAATAGGTACAGAATATTTTCCCCATAAACCTAAAGATTTTCCCTAGAAAATCCACATGGTCATTATGGCATAAGTAGGCTCAGCCTTAGAATTTAAAAGTGATGATTCATCTTGCACATACAGATGTATTAAGGACAATTCATATCTCCTAGAAAGGAAGGGCCAGACATTCTTTCTCTTTTCTACGGTCTTCATCCAGCTCCTCGTGGGTAGAGCATCTCTGCTAGATGGGTTCTTAATCTTTTCCCCCAGATTGACAGGTTAGCTCTTTATGGAGTACATACTCACGTGTAACTCTCTTTAGTCATTTATTTTCTCTCTTTCCATAGCTCACATTCCCCAAAACTGTTTTCTTCTTCATATGATGGTTATATTATATCTGTGTCACTCTAGAGTAAAGGTGTCAAAAATAGGGCTTGTAGACTAGAACACCTCAACTGTGGCCCAAATTAGATATCATGTAATTGCAAAATATCAAATGAAAGAAGTAAAAAATAAAATAGAACAGAGCCAATGCCAATATGTGGTTTGCTAAGTCAATATATGGTCCTCAAGAATGCTTTCATATAGTCTAGTGGCCGCTATTTCTATTTAAATTTTATACCACTCATGTAAATGACCTATCTTCTCCATTAATTGTGCTTCAAATTAAAAATTCTCACACTTCTGGATTTTGTGGCACCCTCTGTAAAAGTTACTGCTATATGGGGGAGTTGATGGTGTGGCAAGGAGGAAAGAGAAGTATCCTTGTTTTCCATGTTCTATCTGCATCTTCTTCAGTGAGAACTATCAAACCTACACTCCTTTACACTCCTAAATTGACTGCTGGAAAGTTGTCTGTTCACTACCCTCTACCTCCACACTTGATGCCTATATTCCATATATCCAGTGTGATTGCACCTTTATTTTCTCAGATGAAAGCATTCAGAGCTCATAAACAGATCAATATATGTATATAGATAGATATAGATATAGATATATAGATATGCTTTTATATTCAGTTTAATACCTTAGAATTACTTTTGAACACCAAAGCTGGTCAAATATCATTTCCCATATGTTAAAATGGTGACATCATTATGAATAATATATACTTTTTGAGGACGTGGATTTTTATTTTTTTATCTTTGTATCCTTAAGAACTAGCATAGTGTCTTGCAAATAATGTTTGCTAAGCGCTTATTGAATTGCATTGGATTAAAGTGATGTATTGATTTGAGTTGGACTAAACTGAACTGACTGAAGGACCAGCCCATCCAACAAGCATGCTTTGAACAACTGCTACAAACCATCTGCAATATGCTAGGAAGTTGGGAAGCACAACGACAAAAAGAAGAAGAAAAAATAATCTCAAAGTCTTCAAGGAATTTTTATTTTCCTGGAGGTGAAAGTCAACACAAATAGATAAGTATACATTCACTTATTTGGAGAGAAAGCACTATTAGCTAAGGGAGGTAAAAACACTGTCCACAGAAAGTGGTGCAGGCTTTGAGCCTTGAAAGAAGCTAGGAATTTGAAAAAGCAGTGTAATTCAGGAATGAGTGACAGACTGTACAAAGACTTAGGAGTGGTACACCATGTGGCAAGCTTAGGGAAGAGCAAATGGGACAGTTTGTCTGAAACATAGATCTATTGAAGTATAACAGGGTACATTAGTCCTTGAAAGCTTAAGTAGAACTGCACAGAGTTAGAGGATTTAAGGGCCTAGTTGAGTGTTTTGTCCTAAAGTGTTTACAGAAACATGAGAGGTTTTTTGAGCTGAGGAGTTATGTGTTCAGACTTCTATTTTAGGAAGATTATTTTGGGAGATGGGCTAGGGATTGAAGAGAGTATAGAAGCTGGAAGCTAGGAATCCAAATAGGAAGCAATTGCAACTAGAGAAAAGATATATAATGAAGACTTTCATTAAAAATGAAATTTTGCATTTGTTAAGGATTTTTCTTACTGGGTGCTCAGTTTCAGAATTTTCAAGTCTGATCCTACTGGATGTGCATAAATTGAACAACACTGTGATCTCAATACATGTGGGTAAATTGAATATGTTCCCCAAACTATGCTGTATAGTCTATATTCCTTTATTAATTGATAGAAGGAATGTTGAGTTTAAGTGAACTCATCTGTGAATTTCCTGGAATACCCGGGTTTTGGAGTAACCTAGGTTGCCAGGGCTCAAGTATCAAGTAGATACTTCATTGTGGGTATGTGCATGTATTTCTGTATGCATGTTTGTGAATGTTTGAATACCTGTATTCATATCAAAATGTTCCTGTCCATTCATGTGCAGAATCAGATTCATGATGGCAAAATTATAGGATTGGACCCAACTAAACAGAACAAATTCATGGGTGAGTTAAACAGAGAGCAACAATTTCAAAGCAACATAAAGATCTCTTTCCCCCTAAGAATATAGGGGGAAAGAGTTCCATTTTATTCTTCTGCCACTTTGCCTTTCTTTACTTTTTTTATTTAAATGCTCTTACTTTATTAACACCATAATTGCTATTCAGTTAGCTTTATCTTTATTTTAGAACCTTTCCTCCAACAAATTGCTTCAAATGCCCCTTAGCCTCATCAATCCGCTAATATTAATCTATTTTAATAAGATTCAGTTGCTATCTTACTCTAATGGGAATGTAGTTACACTAATATTCTCAGCCTAAAGACATATTTACTTTTAAATGTACACAGCTTTCTGTCTGAAATTGTTGCATTTTTAAACCTTTTTGAATGTATCACTGGCACATTAAAGACTTTTACAGTACATGCAACATAAAAATAGCAAGTGCAGGTACTTACAGTCAAGAAGGCTTACCTTAATAAGCAACAGTAAGGATAAATTTGGTGGGTTTGAATTATGCATGGTCATGCTGTACACTTTCACTCTTTTGCATTTTGCTGTCTTTAATTTTAAGGCAAATTTGTTAAGTGAGTCTGTTACATTCCATGCCAAGTCCCTTTTTGTTTAAATCTTTCTTCTTTACTTCAGAAAATGTCCTATTACCAATATAAACTTCTTCCCACCCCTCTTTATTTAAGAGGGTTTTTGGGGGGGATACTTAGTTCAGGGATCTCTACTATGTGTTTATGTAAAATAATATCCAAAGAAAAATGCATAATTTTGTGTATGGACAACTTCTCAATTTCTCTACAAATAAGAATGAGATATAGATATATATATAAAGAAGAATGATCTAAATATCCAAATCAGCTACAAAGATCCATGAAGATTTTATCCACTTCTAGAGAAAGAACTAATAAATAGAAGTATTCACAGATGCCTAGTATTGTGTATGTATGTAAATGTATATGTGTGTACATGTACATGTATGTGCACATGTATACTCTTGTATATATGTATATATTTGTATAGATAGATATGTAGCTATGGGTATCTACCTTTACATATCAAATGATGGCCTTCTCTACTGCAAAGTGGGAAGGAAGGGAGACAATTAAAAACTTAAAATGCAACAAAAATAAATCAAACTAAAATGCATGATAATTAGAGCAGACAGACCCTTAGAAATTATCTAGTCCAATCACATTACTTTATGTATATGAAAATGGGAATTTACAGAGAAGTAATTTCCTTAAAAATGAAAAAAGTGGTAAAAAGAACTGATAGGAAACATTTCATACCATAGTTTCAATCATAAAATAATTGGTGAGAATATACATTTCTTACAGAAGTCCATTTGGCTGACAGAATACTTGAAGCAAAGTAATGTATTCTTATCTATTGTGACTCGAATCAATCACTATCAAGTAAAGTTGTGATAGCAAGTTGTATTTATTCATTTTGTTTTTTAAACGAAATAATTTCATATTATATTTCCCTTGCTACTCCTAATCTCCAATATAGAAAAGAAAAAATTAATCACAGAAGCAATTGTCTCACTAACCTCATCTGACTATGTATGAAACGTTCTATATTTCTAGCTTGCTACTTCCCAGAAAAAAAAGAAAAAAAAAGTCCTCATCTTCTGTTTTCCTTCACCAAGAGTTTCAGTCATAATTCATCTGAGTTGGATTGACTCCCAGGGTTGTTTGTATTTACATTTTTATTGTCATTGTACAATGTCTAATTATATTTTTGTTTACTCCACTCTGTATCAACTCATTTAAGTCTTCCCATATTTTCTTCAAGATTCTTCAAACCTGTTGCTTTTTAATTCAACATGATATTCCAGTAACACAATATACTTCAGCTTCTTTAGCCATTGTCCAGTTAAGGGACTAATGTTTGCCCACTCTATTTCTAGTTCATTTTTGATTATCAAAATTTGCTATTCTAAATATCCTGGAACATGTCACACTACCTTCCCTTCTGTTGTTAACCATCTTGAAATATGTGCCCATTAGTAAACAACTGTGTTTTTAAATCTCCTAAATTGTACCTGGGAATTGTATAATTCTCTTTAAAGACGTTTTGTCAAGGATAGCTTGATACACTAGCTATTATTTCACTTACCTTTTAATTACCTAAAACATATATTCCTGAGGGTGGAAACATTCCTTAAACACTTCCAGCCTCCAACTGAGAAAGGGTTAACATTTAAAGTATGCCTTGATGGTAGCAGCATTCACTTAGATTATAGCATATTATATTCCTGCCCCAGTGAAGTAAAGTCATTTTGCATTACATTAATTACTGAGTCCAATGGAAATACATATAAAGTTGCTGTTTCAGGGAAAGGAGATATAAAAGAGCTTTCAGACTACAGAACATTTAGAGCTGAGCTGGCTCTTCCTTTCAGAAAGATATCCTTTTTAGCATATGCGATGGATCTATTGGTAAAAATTTTGAACTTGCTAGGCAATGCACTAAATAATAAACAAAACAACTCTTCTGCAGAAAAGACAATATGGAGAGACTGGTTACCTACTTGAATCAAGTGGCACATATAATAGTTATTTGCATAATATTCCTCATCATTTCCTGATATTTCTAAAGTGAAGACTTGCTGAGAAAAAGTGAAAAAATATCAGCAATATCAGAACTACTACTAAAATCTTTCTTTCTTTCTTTCTTTCTTTCTTTCTTCCTTTCTTTCTTTCTTCCTTCCTTCCTTCCTTCCTTCCTTTCTTCCTTTCTTCCTTCCTTCCTTCCTTCTTTCCTTCTTTTCTTCCTTTCTTTCTTTCCTTCTTTCTTTCCTTCTTTCTTTCTTTCCTTCTTTCCTTCTTGCTTTCCTTCTTTCTTTCTTTTTTCTTTCTTTCTTTCTTTTTCTTTCTTTCTTTTTTCTTTCTTTCTTCCTTCCTTCCTTCTTTTCTTTCTTTCTCTATCCCAATAAATTAACTCTACTAGGTGTTAATAGAAGAAATATAATAATTGTTTTCAACTGATTAATATTTTCAGATAACTAATGTTAAAACATTCTCCATTTCTCTTTATCATGAAATGTTAAGGTATAACTGCAGAATGTTATGTGTTCTCAGTTATAATGGTTGAGTTGGATGATTTTTTATTAATTCTCTCTCCACCCAACTCCCAGCTTGGTCCCCGTGGGTAAAAATAGAAGACATGACTGGAAGTTAGAAATTGAGGTATGATAATAGGAAAAAAAAATCTTGCAATTAGAGATGTCCCCAAAGTGTAATGTGCTAACATGGTACACTTCACCCACAGAAGTGATGAGATTGAGATCATAAAATGTCAGGCCTCTGGAAGCAGGGGGGCTTTAGAGGGAGAAATGGCTACCCCAGGATGGGAGGATTTGCCTTATTCCTCTCTAGCCAGAGAATGGGTCAAAAACACAGGACACTGTGAAAACTTGGAACCCAGGCTATAAGAGGGAGAACCTAGGGATTTGGAAAGATGTTTGCAAGGAATACCCATAGAACCAGGCAAAGAACTGGCAGGAGTGTTCAGGAGAGGCTGGGTCCTGCTAGCAATTTATCTTCTTATGTGTAAAAATAGAGATAAGCTTCTGGAGGAAAAAAGGTCAGATGGCTAGAGAGTCAGTTGGTTTGCCTGAGGATTGTTCTGTGCCAAAGCATTCAGAATGAAGAGCAAGCTGGAGGGTATCAGGTGGTCAAAGAACAAGCTACTGTTCATGTATCTAAAAGGAAGCAAAAAACTAGTAGAAGGAATGTGCATGCAGCTTTTGTAAAGGCAGGGCAGAGCTTCCCCTACAACTGCCAGGAGAATTTGTGGGAGGAGAATGGAACAAGGTTAAATGAGGAGTTTTCTAATGCAGAAGTTCTCCCCATATAAAGAAGGCAGGAGAACTACCAGGGCCAGAGTCTGAGAAGATAATTGAGGATTTCACTCAACAGGAGGTTACTGATATATTGAGTAGATTCACCCAAAGAATAAGAGAGTCTTTAATGTCTTGGAAAGTAAGAATCACTGATCAATGCACCAGAGGAATAGCACTGGATAGTGTGAATTGCTTAAAATTCGTAAGCATCATTCAGAATCCTTTTGTAAAATGAGCTTTTAGGGATTGCCATATGTGAGTAGGCCCCAACAGAATTAATCTGTTAGTGTTAGCTGCAGAGGGATGCAAAAAGCATGTCCTACTGATTCTATGTGGCCTGGTGGAGACAGGCCCTGTTACTCACTTAGAGACTGTATGAGTAAGCTAAAAGAAGAGGTAATGAAAACTGCTATCATGGTTGGAGATGCAAATGCTTATCATGACACCTCCCCCCCAGGAGTTTCTCATAGGAATATCATAGTGAAGCTGGCTCCTGCTGCTTTTAAGCATATAATTCTGACTATTGGGGGGGGGGAATAGAGAACCCTCTTTTGGAGGTGCTGGATAAGATTTCACAATTAATTGACTTAGGGAAAAGGGGAAAAGACAAATTTCTTCAAGAAAGAAGACTAGACTGAGGATTCAAAGACAAAATAGATTGACAAGAAAGGAACTGCTTACTGCTCTATTGAGAGCAGGGGTAGATTTTCGAGGAATAGATGTTATTCCAACTGAAGAGCTGCATAAGATGTACCAAGGAAAGGTACTTAACATTAGAAGGAATAAGGAAGCAGGAACCAACCCTACAGGTACTCCTGAATCTTTATATCCCAGTTTGCCACACCTTCAGGGAGAATCTGAATCATTGTATCCAAGTTTGCCTCACCTTTAGGGAGAACAGGAAAGAGTCCAAACCCCAACCTAGATTAAAGAAATAGAGGAGATTGCAGACCCTATATTGGTTCAACCATATATTGGAGGAATGGATCAGCTACTGTAACTAAGGCCTTGCTGGATAAGGGAGCTGAGGGCACATTTATCTATGGAAACCCTGATAAGTTAAAACATGGTACTCCTATTACCATCGCAGCTTGGAGGGGCTGAAATATCAGTCAGACAAGTTAAAATAAGAATGAAAATGGGCCAATTACCTAAAAAAGAGTATACTGTGATTGTTTTACCCATTCCTGAATACTCTCATTGGAATGGATATATTGAGAGGCATGACTCTGAATTTAACTGAAGAAAGATACCAATTTGCTGTAAGGAAGATAGGAATTAATATAGTTTTAGTGGGAAAAATAAAAATGGACCCAATCACTTTACCTGAACCTTCTAAAGTAATTACTTTAAAGCAGTATTGTGTGCCAAGTGGGCAAGATGAAATTACCACTACTGTAAAGGAATTTTTTGAAGTAAGAATGTTAGTACCTACAACCTCAAGATGGAATAATCCTGTCTGGCCAGTACAAAAATCAGATGGGATGTGGAGAATGACTGTGGATTACAGACAATTGAATACAGTGACTCCTCCTTTGTTTGCTGCTGTTCCATATATCATATACCATAATATAAAGGATCCAGAAATAAGATGGGACTTGGTATGCAGTTATTGACTTGGCAAATGCCTTCTTCACCATCCCAATAGACCCTAAAAAATGGGACAAACTCGCTTTCATTTGGCAGGGTAAACAATATACTTTTACCAGCTTGCCACAAGGATACCTCTATAACTCAACTATTTGTCCCAGGATTATGGCTGAAAAGTTGGATGTATTAAAGCTACCTGGTGTACAGCTTACCCACTATATTGATGATATCATGATCCAGGGAAAAGATGCAAAAGAAGTGGAGGGGAGGTTGACCCTTCCAATTGAGCATATGAAAAATAAAGGATAGAAAATCAACCCTGCAAAGGTTGAAGGACCAGCTCAAAATGTAAAATTTGGGGGTATACAATGGAACAAGGGACTATGAGAGTTTCTTCCACAAGCCTGACCAAAGATTCAGGATTTTCCCACCCCTACAAATAAGAAGGAGGCCCAAAAGTTCATAGGATTATTTTGAAACTGGAGGTACCACATTCTACATTTGGAACAGATTTTGAAACCTTTATATAAAGTCACTCAGAAGAAATATGAATTTGTTTGGGGTCTTGAGCAGAGTAAAGCTTTTGAAGAAGGAAAGGCCACCATACACTTGGCCCTAGATTTGTAGCCCATGCAAAATGGTCCAGTGGAATTACAAGTGACTGTACAAGATGATTGCACAAACTGGAGCTTATGGAAAAAACAACAAAAGTGAAATGTACCCTGGGGATTTTGGTGTAGGAAACTCCCTTCATCTGGAGTCCAGTATACACCTTTAAGAAAGCAGTCATTAGCTGCACATTGGGCTTTGATGGAGACTGAACAACTGACTCTGGTCCATGAAGTGATATTAAGACCTGGAATCCTGATTATGACCTGAGTAATAAGTACCCCAGCTTCTCACAGAACTGGACATTCCCAAGAGGCTAGTATAATCAAATAGAAGTGATATATTAAATTAAAAAAGCAAAACCAGGTGAAAGTGGAGTCTCAGTTCTATATGAATCAGTAGCAAACATAGAAACCAAGGGGAAATGACACTCCCCCTGAGACAAAGCAAAGGTTGGTACAATCCTCTGTGAAATGGAATAAGGGATATGATGGATTAACTGAAGAACAAGAGACATGCATGGTTTACTGATGGGACAGCAAAATATTTGGGCCAAAAAAGACATCAGAAATCACTAGCTTTTAATCCATGTACTAGAAGGATTTTGGAAAGTAACGGCATAGGTGGAAGTAGTCAATATGATGGACTTATGGCAGTACATTAAGCCATCAAAATAGAGCAAACAGGACAGTGTCACATATTCACTCATTCATGGGCAATAGCTAATGAGTCAGCTACATGGATGCCCATGTGGAAAAATCAAAATTGGGTAATTCATGGCAAACAAGTTTGGGGCAAAGAATTATAGGAAGATATCTGTAACATGTCTTTTATTACTGACTTATTAATTTATTTATGTAGATGCTCACATTTTTTATATATATGCTCACAACTTTTCATGAGTAGATCCTCGCCTTACCAGAATGTGAGTGCAATGTTCATGCTGATTGACTGGCTAAGATTGCTACTGAGCATATTTTCCCTACTTTGACAACAACTGATGATCCAGTATTAGCAAAATGGGTCCACTAAACAACTGGCCATTTAGGGGTCCATGCCACACACCAGTGGAAACAAGACTGAGGTATTAGTATCTCTCATTCACTGTTAAAACCAATAGCAGAAGAACGTCATGTATGTCAACAAGAAAAGGAGTGAACTGTTGCTTGGGTAGCAACTGGAGAAATAGCAAAAGGAAAGATCCCAGCCCAAATCTGGCAAATATATTGTATTGGTCTACTACCACAAGATAAAGGATGCAGATTTATATGAACTTGTGTTGACACCTATACAGGTGCACTAGTGACTTGTCCTTACAAGAATGCAACCCAGAAATACACCTGTAAAACTCTAGATCTCTATTATGGAACCCCAATGCACATTCAAAGTGACAATGGATCACATTTCAAAGGTAATGAAAGGAAGAGGTATTGGATACTAAACAATATAGAATGGATATATCATATTCCATATTATCCACAAGCAACTGGGTTAATTGGTTTGGTGGGTTATGATTTACATTGTTTAGAGGACTATTGGTTGGACAGAAAAAATAAGAAAAATATCTACTAGAATATGCATAAGAATGCCTAAAAATCACTTGAGACAGATTTTACCCAAATCAGGATTAGTAGCTCAAGGAATACATTGTAATGCCATGTACTAGTAGATTCCCAAAAGAATGCTACTGTGAACAGCCTTTAAGGTTCAAATTACAAAGTAATAGTGAACAGTTTATTCCATTACAAATCAAGGCAAACATTCACAATATAATATTCACAACATTACATCTTATCACAGAAAGTCACAATATAGTGTTCATAACAGCTTAACATAAGAATGGCCATACAGTTTTCAATACAGTGGCCACAATATTTAGAACAAGGAAAAAAAGATTAATCACCTGGTTTCCCTAAAGGGGAAACCCTTCTCACTTAATCATTCAATCAATCAATCAATTCACAATATATCAGTCTTCCACTCATGGGACAACCATAAACTTAATCAGTTACTCATCTAGCAGTCCTTCACTAAGCTAGATTCCCAGTTACTAAATATCATTAATCATTAGTACAATCATTAGAAAACCACACAAACTCTCCACCCCTTGGTTTCCAGCAAACCTGTTTTGTCCAAGGGGAAGCCATTTCTTCAGCTTGACTCTAGGTGGTCTCTCTGATTCCCTGGATCCCCTTCCATGATCCCAGCTCCCTCTTGAATCCACAACACAGTCACCTGGATACAGAAGCAGACAGCTGCCAGGTTCTTGTCCTGGTCAATCCCTGGCATACATGAAGTTCACAGGCTCCAGTACATCTCAAACCCTTCGCCACTTCTCTTGCCTGGAACTCAAGGATCGTCCAGGCCATGAACAAATTCTTACCCTGATCATGCTTCTTCAGTCTTCCAGCAGCTCAGCTGGCCCTAGGACCCAGAAGGAATATTGGTCTTCTGGATGGCCTTCGCCAGATTCTGGTCTCAGGAAAACTCTATCAGTTCTCAGTCAGCTCCCAGATGCTGGGAGACAAACTCTCTCTCTCTCTCTCTCTCTCTCTCTCTCTCTCTCTCTCTCTCTCTCTCTCTCTCTCTCTCTCTCTCTCTCTCTTTCTCTCTATCTCTCTCTCATCTGGCTTCAGTCTCCATGAATCTTCCTTCATGAGGAGCAACAACATTCCAATTCTGTCTCTCTGTCTCTAGAATTCTTCTTTATATACAGCACTGCCCTCCTGTCTCAGTCAATAGCCTTCTTCCAGGTCAACAGGGGAGTTCACGCCTTCTCAACAGTAGACAGGCCTCACACCTAGCCCTAAGTTATTAAGTGCTACTTAGACCTAAGCTGATAAGTGCTTTGTATCTGCTAAACTTGACTGCTATTACATACATGTATTGGGTGGAGTTTTAGATTCTAATTATCAAGGAGAAATTCTTGTGACAGTCCATAATTTAGGGGAAGAGCACATACATATTCATAAAAATGATAGGATAATTCAAGTAATTATCATTCCCTGTAAAATAATTCCACTTGTATAAACTGACTCTCCTTCCAAAATAACTATCAGAGAAACTGAAAAATTTGCTTCTACTGATTGAATAAATTTGGGAGCTAAAGTAAAACAGAAAGCCAGACTATGTTCTAAAAGCTGCAGAGATTATAGCACATAGGAAGGATAATACTGTAACTATTGTTTATTCAGGAGAAAATCATTACAAAATTATATTCTTTACTCATATATTCTACCACAAGTGAGGCTACAAGAGTGGGCTCATGGATTCCAGTAGCATGGCTGATCTTATATCTACCTTGTTTCTTGTTATTGTCTCCTTGCTTCTTTCTGGCTTTTTGTCTCTTCATCTTGTTCACTAGATTTGTTTCTGCAGGCTTGGTATGCTCCACCTGCAAATACATGATAGCTTAAGCTGGATTTCACCCCCTTTCCACAACTATGGTGTGTCACCCCTGAACCTGGCATCAAGCACATTCCCAAAGCTGGCTAAATAAATGACCTCTCAAATGGGACCCCTTTGGTCAGGGTCAGCTCCATGTCCAATTTCAGCAGTAAGAAGGCATAGAAGAAGAGACCTTCATACCTTACACCAGGGTATTAGGACAACATTTCTTTGGGAAGAAATGATGGGGAGCTTGTTCTCCAGCCCCACCCTAAAATATTGTTTTCTGTGTTTGTCTGCTGTCTTTGTTACATTGCTGTAAAACTTTGTTGACACCAGTTACTCCTAAAACTCCTATTAACTTATGTAATGAAATGTATTGTTAATGTATTTTTGCCAAGTAAGGAACATGAAAGATCTTTGAGCCAAATGTAATTGTTAGGGGATCTAAAGATCTTCCATGACCCTTGAACTTGCTGATGTTGCAGAAAGGAGTGGGGCAGGAGGAAGCCCAAGCCAAGCTTGAGCCTACATAGTGACTGGAAGCAGCAGTACTGGTAAGGTGAACTCCTTTTACTTTTAAGCCAGCCAGAATTTCTGCTAAGGACTCCTGCCAAGGACTGCCAGGGATGGGAACTGCAGGGGGCTGGAGCTGCTGGGAACAAGCTGTATGGATGCTGAGCAGTTGCTGTGAGGAGAGGAGGATTTTGCCTGAGGTATCCTGTTCTGTTCTGAAGGCTTGAGAATGTGGGTGTTTATTGCATTAACTACATGTGCCAACTCCATAGCTACTGTGATTACTTTGACTTTCTGGTTTGGGGACTTAGTTTCTGGTATTTGAAGAAATGTTCTAGCTTCATTCACCATGTAGAGGGCCTGTTATATTTTTTGATAAATAACCATAGCAGCATATTTATAGTTACCACATGTATTGTGAATATTGCATTGTTGATACATATATACTCTGTCATTTAACACAATGTCTGGTGTACGGTAGTTATTTAATAAATGCTAGATGAGTATAAATTAACCTTAACCACTATAACAGTCTACTTATTTTCTTTTTGTATAATTACCTGTCTACACACACACACACACACACACACACGCATATATTTTAATGCATAAACATCCTCCATTGTAAATACAGAGTTAATAATCATAACTGTGAATGTGATTCAGATGAACCCAGCCACAAAAGAGAAGTGGATAGCAAAATGGTTTTGAAACCTGGATCCAATGATGTTCTTTGCAAGAAATATACCTAAAACAGAAAGACACACAAAGAGTTAAGGTAATGGTCTGGAAAAAAATCTATTTTATTTCAGGTGAAATAAAAATAGACAAGAATAGAAATCATGATCTCAGGCAAAATAAAAACAAAAATATTTCTAATTAAGAGAAATTATGAAGGAAACTACTTTTTGTGAAAGTTACCATAGAAAATGAAGTGATGGTAAAAAGTTATTCACAGTAAATTTTTCAAATATGTAGGTAACCAAATAAAATTTATTTTAAAAAAAAGCCATTCTCCAATTAAAGAATCATCAAGGGATTTGAAAAACCAGTTTTCAGAAGAAGAAATTCAAACTACACACTAACACTCACACTCACACTCATGGTATCTCACACACACACATACACACACACACCAAACTACATATATATACATATGTATGAAATATATGTATATATAAATATATAAACACACTCATATATATACACATACATGTATATGTATATATGTGTATATATATATATATAAATAAAAGTTTCTCTCTCTCTCTCTATATATATATATATATATATTTATACACACACACACACTATTGACTAGAACAATGCGAATCAAAACAACTCTCCGTTGTCACTTTACACTTATCAGAAATGACAAATGCTAGAGGGGATTTAGAAAATCAGGTACACTATAAAACTGTTGGATTTGTGAAGCTGTCCAATAATTCTGAAGAACAATTAGGAACTATGTGCTATAAGACCTGTGAAATTATCTATTCCTTTTAATCCAGCAATAACATTACTAGTTCTGTGCTCCCAAAGAGATAAAAGAAAAATAAGAGAAGATATATGCGTAAAATATTTATAACAACTTTTCATGGTGTCAAAGAATTGGAAATGGAAGAGATGCCTGTCAATTGATGTTTGACTGAGCAAGTTGTGGTACCTGATTGTGCTGGAATTGTTAATTATTTGTCCTTCATTTTTGAAGAAGACCAATGACATCACAAAAGATTGATATCTTGACTTGGTTATGAGTTATACTTAAGTGAGTCAGAGTTGTTCAGTTCTTCAGCCTTATTTCTTTTTTCAAACTTTCTTATCAATTTGGGTTTTTAAACATTTATTTAGTATTAATTTTTCCCCAGTTACCTGTAAACAATTTTTACATAATTTTTTTAAACTTTGAGTTCCAAATCCTCTCCCTTTTTCCCTCCCCTTCCCCCCACTGAGAAAACAACCTATTCCAAAGAGGTTATATATGTGTAGTCATACAAAACATATCCATAATAGTCACATTGTGAAAGACAGCAACATAAAAAAAAATTAAGTACAAAAAGAAACTTGCTTTAATTGTATTCAGACACCACCATCTGTTTCTCTTAAGACGGATAGCATTTTTAATCCTAATTTCTTGAGATGGATTTTTGCATTGCTGAGAATAATTTAGTCATTCACAGCTTATCATCCTACAATGTTCCTGTTACTTTGTACCCATTCAACCCATGCAAGTCTTTCTAGGTTTTCCTTATGGCATCCTGCTAATCATTTCTTATAGTACAGTAGTATACCATCACATTTACATATTACAACTTCAGTCAGTGCTTTATTGAATCATACCACTCCATTTCCAGTTCTTTGCCTCCAAAAAAAGTGCTACTATAGATAGTTTTGTATATATACTTCAGCCTTACCTTTTTCTTACAAAGTCATCAAAGTCCAGTTGCAAGACAAAAGTCAAAATGACTGGGAATGGCCAGAGATAGAAAGGATGGCCTTGGAAGCTTTCATATCTTACCAAGCTCCTAAGCATTCCACTGTTTGCTTCCACCATCTTCATGAGTGTAGGAATAAATTACTCTCATATACCAGGAGAAGTCTTCACATGCATGAGACAGGCATCTGTAAAGCTACACATGAGCAGCTTTCCAGAAGAATGCTACTGCAAAACAGCTTTTCAAGTTTCTGATTACACAGTATAGTGAACACTCTATTTGTTCCATAACATTCACAGACATTCAAGGTACAACATTCACAATGTTACAACTTGCCACAGAAAATCAAAATACAGCATTCACAACAACATATCATTAAAATGGCCATATAAATTTCCCCACAGTGGTCACATAGCTTTGAACAAACTACAATCATTTAATCAATCAATCACTTAGTAACTTAATCATTCAATCAACTCAATCATTCAATCATCCTTAAGGAGTTGCCTCCTTAAGGGTCACAAAATGCAATCGTCAAAGTTCTCCACTCATGGGGCATACTAAGTTACAAATCAGTCACTTCAGTCATCATTCAGTATTCAATCATCAGAAAATACACAGGCCATTCACCCTTGGGTCACAAATAAGTCACAATCTTCTCAGTCAGTACACAGTATCCAAGTAAAATCTTCTTTCAGCTTGACTTAGGGTAGTCTCTCAGATTCCCTGGATCCCCTTCCATTGTCCCAGCTTATTCCTGGATTTATCAAACTGTCACCTGGCTTCAAGGGCAGACAGCTCCCAGTTCCTTGTCAATCTCTCTGTGTAGTTCCTGTCCCACACTGAAGCTTACCATGCCCAGTCCACATTAAATTCTTCACAGTCTCTATCACTGGGATGTCAAGGCTTAACAAAGCCACAAACTGACAAAATACTAACACCACAGTCATGTTTCCTCAGTCTTCTGCGGCTCTGGCTGTCCCTTGGAAATCCTCAACAGGTCCAGTTTGCCTGCAGTCTCAGCAGCTCCTCACTAGCTCCTCACCACCTCCTCACCAGCTACAGCTGGCCCTCAGAAGAAACTCCACCACCACAAATTCCCAGGAAATTCTGCCTTTCCCATCTGGAAAATCTGCCGGTGGGTCAGCCTCAAGTATCTCCCCACTCCAAGCCATCATCTATTCAGTCACTAAAGTGATTTTTCCCTATATACAGTATTGTTCCTCCTTATTCAGCCCCTGCCTGCCATGTCAGAAGCAGGGGTTTCCTTTTCACCCCCTTCCTGTTAAGTCAGCAGCAAGGGTTCATACTTTCAGTTTCTTTAACAGAGGATTAATTTGAAACTAGGTGCTAAGTACCTCTTAACTTAGCAATACAAAGGGATCTTCAAATTTCATTACTATTACAGCATCCCTCTAATTCACCACTGATTTAAGCATGTCAGCTACCTACAACCTGGTTTAGCCCATATAGCAAGTTACTTTACTGGGGCGTGGTGACTGCGCATGCCATAATTGATCTTGTTCTGTAAGAAATGATGAGGTACATATTATTGTGCAGAGAAATGAGAGTGAGCCAAAACCTGGGTTCATGATAAATTTAGATTTATTGATTAAGTGTGTAACTACCTCAGTGATCAGTACTCAAATGAGTAGTGATTTCTGGATTTTCAGATCTTGGTTATATAGGCCAAACCCACAAAATTATAATAGGGAGGGGAGCTATCAAGACCACTGATGTACAGAAGCAAACATCAGCCTTTGGTTAAATCTATATGACTCAGGGGAGTATGGCACATGACTCAGGGGAATATGGTAGAAAGGTACAAGGGGTGCAACTGTTAACTGGGTGGAGGGCACACAGTGGAGGGGCACGGTATGAGGGGAACTGGAATTCCCCAGATTGCAGTCAGACGGGGCTGGAATTTCAAGAACAGGACAGGGTCATATTCCAGGGAAGGGAGGTAAAGGCCCTGCTTGTTCAGTGGTGCAGGACAGGATGGTACTTAGATAAGGTTCCTGCACTGTAATGAGCCTGGTACACTATAATGATTCAAGGAGAAACTATGAAATACTGATCAGGAGAGACAGAGTCAGGCAATGCCTTGAGCAATATGCCAAGAAATGCCTTAAGCAGTTTCAAGCTAAAATATAAAACGGGGACAAAGACAGAAATACAAAAGGGGCTTAATGGTGGGTCACAAGTCAGGTGGTGTGTAGGGACCTAGGATTTGTGCTTGTGTACAACAATAGTTTCAGAAAAACCTAGTAAAACTCAAATGAACTGATACAAAATAAAGCAAATGGAATCAGGTGATCATTATACATAGTAATAGTATGATGATGATGATGATGATGATGATGATGATGATGATGATGATGATGATGATGATGATGATTGGCTATGACAAACTTAGCTATTCTGATCAATACAATGATCCAAGACAATTTGAAAAGCTCATTATGAAAATTGTTAATCATCTCAAGAGAGAGAACTGAGGAATTATGAGTGCAAATTGAGATATAATTTCCTTAGTTTATTTTTCTTGTTTTTTGTGTCATATTTAATATGGGAATATGTTTTACATGATTTCAAATGTATAATGGTGTAAAGCCAATCAGCAGTAGATTTCTGAGAGAATGCTACTGTGAGGAGCTTTTAAGTTTCAGATTACACAGTATTAGTGAACACTCTGTTTATTCCATTACAAATCTTTATTCAGT
>CM053599.1:78011647-78041515 GCA_028646575.1 Pseudocheirus occidentalis
ACTAGATTCAGGTGCCATAGAAAACTCCACCTCAGTTCTCAGTCCTGTAGCAATCCAGCTCCCAAATGCTGGAAAATTCTGCTCCCTCCACCAGGAGCCAGCCAGGAGGAAAATTCTTGATTCTGCTTCTCTGTCCCTGAAACTCTTCTTACACACACACACACACACACACACACACACACACACACACACACACACAGACTTCCTGTCTCAGCGAACCCACTTCTGCCAAGTCAGCAACAGGAGACAGAGTTCACATGCTCTATCCCTTTTATACAGGAGACTGAGGTGATACCCTCTGTTTCTTTCAAAGAAGTACTTAGCCCTTAGTAAGTAGTGGCTAAGTATCTGCTAAATTAATTACCTTTACAATCACTTCACCTCTATTTACTTCACTTTCCTCATCTGTAAAATAAAGATAATAACAGTACCTACCTCACAAAACTGTAACAATAAAATGCCATGATATTCTTTTTTTTTCCTTTTTGGAATTTTTTTTATTCATTCATGTATATTCTTGTTTTCATTATTCATTTCCATGAGATTTTGAGCTACAAATTTTGTCACCATCTTTCCATCAACCACCACCCCAAAACAGCTATCCCACTATATAACCCCTCCCCCAATCTGCTCTCTCCTATGTCATCCTACATCAACTCTCCTACATTCTGGTAGGGCAAGATTGCTCTCCCTACACCAGTGCCTGTATATCTCAATTCCTAGTTGCATGTAGTTAATAATAATTTACACACATACATACACACACACACACACACACACACACATATATATATATATATATACATATATATATATATATAAACATTTGACTATAGATCTTTAAATTCTGACCTCATCACCCACCCCTACTGGAAAGACAAGCAATTCAATACAGACTGTGAATGTGTGGTTATGCAGAACATCTCCACAATGTACATGTTGTGGGACACTGATTATATGTCCTTCCTTCCTATCACCCCCCTTGATCTTTTCTCTACCCTGTGCCTGTCCCTTTACAAAACTATGTGCTTCCAGCAACCCTCCCCCCAACCCTACCCTATCCTCCATCATCTCACCTCTCATCCCCTTACCCCATACTCTCCTATGTGGCAAGATACCCAATTTAGAGTTTATGTCATTCCTTCCCAAAACCAAATTCAATGAAAATAAGGTTGACGCTTTCCCTTTTGCCTTCCTGCTCTTCCTCTCATTGTAATAGTTATCCCTTGCCTCTTCTATATGACATGATTAACCCCATTCTGTCTCTCCCTGTCTTCTCTCATTCCGTTCCTCTACCACCTCACATTTTCAGCTTTTAAAGTGTCAGTCCTTCTTATTCAGTTGATCTTGTTCCCTCTATGTACACATATATACACATATTCAGATGTGTATTGATATACACACACATATACTTTCCTATATAGACATATGTCGATGTATACATATATATATACATGTGCATACGTGTATATATACACATATGTGTATTTGTGTCTGTGCACACACACACATATGCATATACGCACATTTGTATTACCTTCACCCATCCTCATACTGAGAAAAGTTTCCTAGGTTACAATTATTGTTTTTTCATGTTGCCATATAAATAGTTCAACTTTGATATGTTGATTTCTTTTCCATGTTTACCTTCTCATGTTTCTTGTATTTGAGTGTCAAATTTTCTTTTCAGTTCTGTTTTTTTTTCCAGCAAGAATGTTTGAAAATCTTCCACCTCATTGAATGACCCTATTTTCCCCTGAAACATTATACTAAATTTTGGTGGGTAGATGAATCCTGGTTTTATTACTAGCTCCCTTGATCTCCAGAATATCATATTCCAATCCCTTCTGTCCCTTAATGTAGAAGCTGCTACATCTGGGTTATCCTGACTGTGTTTTCACAGTATTCAAATTGTTTCTTCTTGGCAGCTCATAATATTTTCTCCTTGATCTGGGGAGTCTGGAACCTGACTACAACATTACTAGGAGTTTTCTTTTGGGGATCTTTTTCAAGAGGTGATTGGTAAATTCTTTCAAGTTCTATTTTGCCCTCTGATTCTAAAATATCACAGCAATTTTCCTTGAGAATTTCTTGAACGATGCTTTCTAGGTTCTTTTTTTGATCATGGTTTTCAGGTAGTCCAATAATTTTTAAATTGTTTTTCCTGGATCGGTTTTCAAGGTCAGTGCTTTCTTCAAGGAGATATTTCACGTTGCCTTCTATTTTTTTTCATTTATTTGGATCTGTTTAATAGTATCTTGATTTCCAATGAAGGTTTTTGCTTCCATTTGCTCCATTCTAATTATGAAGGAGTTATTCTCTTCAGAATGCTTTTTAAATTCTTTTTCCATCTGGCAAATTCAACATTTGAAGGCATTCTTGTCCTCATTGGCTTTTTGGTCCTCTTTTGCCTTTTGAGTTAATCTATTTTTTAGGGTGTTATTTTCTTTGGGCAAGTTGTTGACTCTCTTTTCGTGATTTTCTTGCATCATTCTCATTTCTCTTCCCAAGTTTTCCTCCATTTCTATTATTTGGCTTTCAAAATTCTTTTAAAGCTGTTCTATGGCTCATGACCAGTCTACCTTTTCCTCGAAAGCTTTTGGTGTGGGAGTTATGACTGTGTAGTCTTCCTTCCATTCCATGCTTTGATCATTTTTGTTCTCACAGAAGGAATCTAAAGTTGGATTGCTGTTATTATTTTGCTTCCTTTCCCTGCTCATGTTGACAGTCAATTACTTCACTTTTTAGCTCTGTGGAACTCTGCTTCCAGAGGGGGAAGCTCTGTCCCAAATTGCTGGGGATTTCACAGCTGTGGGAGCCAGTAGGAGGCCACACCAGCTTTGGCTCACTGAAAACACACCCCAGGACCACCACCCAAGACCATAATCTCGATCCAGGCAGCTTAAGGCAATAGCAGTTAGCCTCTGAATGGTTGCTTGTGCCCCCTGCAATCTGCAGGCCAGGCTCTTCTGAAGCAGCCACATGGAGGCAACTGCAGGGTTGCCAATTCTGCTGCTTCCTTGCCCTGGAGGCAGTTCAGCCAGATCTTCTCCACAGAATTTAGCCTAGTTCCACTATCCTTTCACTTAGTCCTTATTACTTATGGCTTGATAATTCTGGAAATCACCGCAGCTGCCACTGACTCACTATTTTGAATGTTCCAGCTGCAGCTTTTCCTGGCTTCCCTGGGGCCAAACAACAGTTTCAGGCTGGGCTGGTTTTGGCTCACAGTGTGCTGCTATGAGACCTTCCTCTCCCATCTGCCAAGCTGCTTTCAGTGGGAGGTATGTTTTTTTTCTGTAATTTTGTGAGTTCTGGGGCTCTAAAACTTGTTTAGAATCATATTTTATGGGTATTTGAAATGGTTATGTGGGAGTTGAGGAGTTTTCCTGCTTCTATGCCACCATCTTGGCTCTGCCCCCAATGCCATAATATTTTCAAAGCACTTTGTAAACCATAAATCTCCATTTTTAAAAATAGTTTATTGAGTACCATAATAAATATTTCTTTAAATGTTTGGTAGAATTTGTTTGTAAAGCCATCCAATTTTGGAGATTATTTTTTTTTTAGGGATTTCATTGATGGCTTGTTTAATTACTTTCTCTAAAATGGGGTTGAGTATTTTATTTCCTCTTCTGTTAATCTGGGCAATTTATAATGTTAGAAATACTTACCATTTCTCTTAGACTGTCAAATATATTGTCATATATTTGGACAAAATAGCTCCTAATTATGGCTTCAATTTCTTCTTCATTGGTGTTGTATTCACCCTTTTCATTTTTGATCCTGGCAATTTGGTTTTCTTCTTTCATGTTTTTTTAAATCAAATTAAACAAACATTTATCTCTTTTTCTGTTTGTTTTTTATAAAATCATTTCTAAGTTTTTTAATAAATTAAATAGTTTTCTTAATTTCATTTTATTCTAATCTTCCCTTTGATTTTCAGGATTTCAAATTACATGCTTAATTTGGGATTTTAAAATTGTTCTTTTTCTATCTGTTTTATTTGTTTGTTTAATTCATTGATCTGCCCTTTCTGTACCATATTTATGTAAGAATTTACAGATATAAAATTTCCCCTGAGTTCTACTTTGGCCTTGTTGTATAAATTTTGGTACATCGTCTCATTGTTGTTATTCTCTTTGATAAAATTATTGATTGTTTATATGATCTATTGTTTGACCCACACATTCTTTAAGATTAGATTATTTAGTTTTCAATTAATTTTAATCTTTCTTTTCATAGCCCTGTATCAAAAGTAATTTCCATTACATAATGATATGAAAAGGATGCATTTAAAATTTCAATCATTCTGCACATGAACATGTTTTTATGACAATATAGGGTTAATTTTATTGTTGTAGCCATTACTCTAAGAAAACAAGGTATATCCCTTTCTATCCCCCATTTAATTTTTTATTGGCTTTTTTTTTTGGAAATGGGAAGGCGGGGCAATTGGGGTTAAGTGACTTGCCCAAGGTCTCAGCTAATTTTCTGTTAAATGTCTGAGGCCAGATTTGAATTCACTTTCTCCTAACTCTAGGGCCAATGCTCTATTAACTGTTGCACCTAGCCACCACCCCCCATTAATTTTCTACAAATACCTATAATATCTAACTTCTAAGCTGTTTATACTTTTTCACAATTCTCTTCCATAACTATCATTTCTGTTCCCAATTTGTTCTTCTATCTCTCTTCCTTAGCTTTTTAAATCCTTTACGAGCTCTTCTAAAAGGCCTTTTTTAACCTGAAACCAATTCACATTACCCTGTGAGGCATTCTGGTATTGTTATGCTCTTCTGAGTTTATGTTCTTATCTTCCCAGCTTGCTATAGCCTGGGCTCTTTTCTTTGGTTTTTTTGCTCATTTTTAAAGTTAAAACTTCAGGGGAACAGGGGTATGGGGTGGGAGACATGGGACTGTAGCAAGCTTCTTGCACTAGGAAACAGGGACCTGTTCCCTGGCCTTCCGCTCCGGAGCCTCTGGGGTTGGTGGCTTTCCTACTGCTTTAGGGTGGCCTATCTTAGTGTTACCTATTTTGCTTGAGGTTCCCAGGGTGATATTTTACTAGTTGTGGGGCCACTGGAGGCCTCACACCTGGTCTGATGTGCCACTGGTCTGCTGAGCTGGGAATATGAGGCCTGAATTGCTCATCTGTGCTGAGTGTAAGAGCCTGCCACTGGCTTGCCCAGACAGTGCCTTGGTCTGGGCTCTGTTCCCCTAATACCCATGTAAGACAGACCTTTCCTTAAATACTTCCAAGTTACCTTGGGATAGAAAATTGTTTCACTCCATCTTTTTTGTAGTTTCTATCGCTCCATAATACTTTTAGAGACTTGATTTAAATGTTGTTTCCGAGGAAAACTCAGAACTCAAGAAATTCCCTGGCTTTTTTCTGCCATCTTAGCTTTTCCTTTTGCTATGATTATTACGAAATAATTGAATTACTTGAAATTTATTTTCTTCTCTTTTGTCTACAGGCTCTGATTTTATTTTGTCTGAAAGTGATTCCAAGTGACAAAGCTGTTTAATTAACAACAAAAACAGCTTTAAAAGGAATAATTCAGCAAAGGATAAGGAAATGAGAGAAGATTTTACATTATAGAGAGAACAACAAGGTAAAAGTAATAAACCTCAATGCTGTAGGGATTATTTTAGCATAGTTTTGAAAAGGACTTTAGGGGACCCAGTCACTTTGTTATAACCCCTAGAGTCATAATCATATGTCTATTTGGCAGCCGGGAATCTAAATGTTTAAAATTACAGACACAGATAAGTTCTTTTTTCCATGTTCATTATACTTTTAAATGTTTGAAATAGGTTTTTCTTTTCAATCAAACCTGCAATAAAAGTTTTTGTCTTAGTTTTATCTTTTTTTTTCTTTCTTGACACCTACACAAGTTTCTATGAAGTCCTTTAGATAAGGTAGATTTTAATGATAGAGAGTAAAACATTTTGTGTACTGATTATTTCAGCAATATTAAACTGAGGAAACCTCTTGTCTGAAATTTTTGATTTACAGAAGGCATTCATGTATATAATGTTACGTTGCCTTGGTAACCTAAGCACACTATAGAGAGACAACTTTGCAACCTTCATGGTCTAGTCAACTTTAGTTATTTAGTGCTTACCAATTTGGCATTGAGGATTTAACTCAAAACACAAAACATGTAATCATTTCAAAATTGGCTTTATTGATGCCATTAATAAATAATAGCTTACTCTTTTCCATATATAACCAGTTTCCAGACAGATATAACCAACCACGAAACAACTTACCTCCACAAAACCTCCCTGTCATTTAACCCTATCTTTCAAAAAACATCTGATAATGTTTGGAACATCCTGTTCAATATATCTTTCCTTATTCTACCAAGGAAAGGTCTGCCCAATTGCTCATCTAATTCCTGGAACTAGTATTTAATCCTACTTTGTACAAAAAAAAAGTATTGGAAAAGCACTAATGGTTCAGATCATCTATTGATAGAGTGTAAGTTAGGCAGCAACCTCTTGGAAGAGAATAGGCAGCATTTTTATTCATTTTTTTCAAAAAAGGAAAAAAATTTTTTAAAGAAACTAACATCTTTTTATTGGCACTTGATTCTACACTCCAAAGCATATACACACTTATGTTGTGATGCTAAGTCATATGAGCTAACAATGGAGATACAAAAACTTTAGTTAACAGTGCCATGGGACTATTTATCTTCAAATATAACCTATTGTTGGTATTGCCCTATTCAGTTTCTACTTAATAACTGTAATCTTCAAGCTTCTAATGTGTTGGTCCTGAAATATGGAAACTATGAAGTAATGGGAATAAAATGAGAGAATGTGAAGAATTAGAGAAGGTAGAATCAAAGAGAAACAATGAGGAGAAGTGCCAGTAGAGAAATCTGTGGAAGTGTAGAGGGAAGAATGAATATTAACTTTGTCCCTTCAGCATAACATTAGGAGTTTGTAGGGAATACATTAATTCCCTTGGCAGTCTGGGGGATAGTTGGCAGTTTTCATGCATTTCCTAACTTGAAAAAATCAGCAGAACAAGAATTCATTGAAAGATCAATATTACATTTTATTCACATGCTGCTTCAAGCTCCTTCTTTTTTCCACCTTTATTCAGGTCAAGCTCCTGACTTCTAAAAGCATACCTTTGATGCTTTCAAATCATTTAATGCTCCCCATTACAGCTGAATACTTGGATGTGATTCCACACCTCTTGTAATTCCCCAGCACTTGTCTTTTTAGGAACTCATTTTAAAACTCTATAATAAATCTTACTTTCTTATTGAGCTAAGGGATGAAGAGAGTAAGAGGAGAAATTTGGACAATATCAAAAAATGGCCATTAAGTACAATTTCCAACTTGATCCTTTGACATGGTTATTATCCCCTAAATCACTTATCCAAATTATATTCCCCTAAAGCTATAGATAAATGAGTGGGGACCCACCACCCTTTTGCTTTCACCTCTATAGATACTTGTATTATGTTTTATGATTGTCTGGGAAAAATATTCTGAGAGTATGTAACAAAAAATCTAGGTCAAATAAATAAATTAACTATGTGTATAATATTTGGACAATAATAGGTAACATTTATATATTATCTATAGATTTACCAAGGGCCTTGCACAAATATGATTTTATCTTTCATCACAGGGCTATTTGGTGGTTACTGAAGGTAAAACAGCTATATCTGTATTTTAAATTTGGGAAAACGTGGCTTGAGAGAAATCAAATTTTGATGTGGTAGAAAAAGAACTGAAAATATTGTCAGAAAACCAGGTTTTATTCTCAGTCTCTCAACATCATTCTAGGATATATAAATTTTAGCACCTCATTACTCTTTCTGGGACTTTAAAGTGAGGGGGTTAGACTTTGAAAGGCAACATGATGGAATGAAGTACATCTTGGATTTGCAGGTAGAAGACCAGGTAACAAATACTAGATCTATCATTTAACATTGTGCAAGATACTTCCCTATTCCAAGCTTGCATTGCCTCCAGTATAAAACGCGAGGGTTAGAGTAAAGGATATGAGGGGGAGTCTTCTTTCTTCCAAATAGTACAGGTGTGAGGGTTCTTTCCACTGATGCAGCTTCCAAATCTTCAACACAATATAAATTTAGAGTATTTGGGGGAGGTGCTGAGTTGAAGTAACTTGTCCACAATCCCTTAGCAATTGTGCATCATAAATTCAATTTAGGACTCCTTGACTCTTGAGATGGTCCTTCAGCCATTCTACAAGGCAACCCATATTTTTTGTCTTTATTATCCTTCCATTCCATGCAATTAAAAAAATCAAGAAAATATATTTTCAGCCCATATAGGATTAACATAATTACTTAGATATTATATACATGAATAAAGTGAAATAGATACATCTAGTGAAGGGATAATATACTTCTGACTATAGAATGCAATTAGCATAGCAGATCTACTCAGCTACACAAAGCACCCAGAAGATTTAACTTAAGTCTTATTAAAATGGGAAAATTATGGATCTCTAGCCTTCCTCAGATACTACTTTGCTACAAGTAGTACCTAAAGCCAATCAGAAATCTGAAAGATGATTAAATACAGACCAATCAAATGTTTAAATATGTTTATTAGAATGGGAAGATTATGGGTCTCTACCATTCCTTATATAGCACTTAGCTACAAGAAGTTCTATGGAATTTTTCTTCAATAATTAATGCAGTACCTAGAACCAATGAGAAATCTGAAAGATGCTTAAATGGGAGTGTGGAAAGTATGTCTCACACTCACCCAATCTCAATTAATATCATGGATTTGACACTCTGTCTTGGTATCTTCATTAAGTGAAAACACCTCCTGGATTACAGAATAAATTACCCAAAGTCATGAACCAGATATAAACAACCTAGTAAAATTGAGAAGCAATGAAGTGTTTCAATGCATTAGATGAAATAAGATTATGTAATGTACGAGAAATGGTGAAAACAATTTGAGATATCATTGGGTCTATGAATATCTAAAATTGAGATTCCTACAGGACCATTCTAGCAACTTCTTCAATACTGAAATTTTAGCCAGAGGGATGCAATGTATTAAGGATGAGAAATGATTTTGATGAAAGTTTCATGCTCTCCTATCTTTCTCCATTGACTAAATCCTCAAAGAGGATTAGTAACAAATAACGTACTCCTATGGAAATTGAAGTACTGAAGAAAAGCAATTCTAAGAAACAGGAGCTCTTTGGATCAATAACATATCTCTAGTGTCCTACAATTGTCCTTCACATTGAAGCCCAGAAGAATTAATGTGGAAACTCACACAAAGGAGAAAAGGATTTCCTGCATCTAGGAACTGTAAATTACAATTTGGCCACCCTTAGTGTATCTAAGCTTGAATTATTTTTCTCTAGACATTACATTGGTGGGAGAGAATTATCAGATTCTAAACTAGATGTTTTTGTGCCAATTAATCATCAATATTCTATCATCTCAATAAGTACCTCTTTCTAAGAGCCTTTTTATATTATTGATTATTATCAATTTTTAGTGGCTGGCAATCAAAAGGAATAAGTCAGAATGGGGCTTATGAGCAATTGTTTCAGAAAACCACTCCATACATCTCAGAGTAAACCAAAGAACTCATAGAGTAGGGGGTGGAGCCAAGATGGCGGAGTAAAAGCAGGTACTTCCTACAGCTTGTCCCCAATTACCTAAAATATCTGTAAAAATAACTCTAGACAATTTTAGAGCTACAGAACCCCCCAAAAATGACAGGTTGAAATATGTCTCCAGCTGAGGACAGCCTGGCAAACTGGCAGGTAGTGTCTGACATACTGAGTTGGGAGTGGAGCACAGTCCTGTGTGGGCTCAGCTATCACAGACGACCAGCACAGATTTGCCAGAGAAGACTTCAAGGGATCCAATCACTGGCAGCTGTGGTTAGTTACCCCACTTCTCAATCCACGAGGAAAAAATAAGTAAAAGGTCAGTTGGGAAACTATTGGAACTGGGTAAGAAGATCATGGTCTAGGACCCGGCCCTGGGGGAGCAGAGGTGACAACTGCTTCCAGAGCTCTAGATCCACAGATAGTGGGGGGACCAAGTTACTGACAAGAAGGCAATGGCAGAAATCACTTTGCTGTCACTGCGGCAGGATTCTTTTTCATTTCCCTGCCTGGATCTGGGTCACAATCTTGGACAGTGGTCCTGGAATGAGAAGTGCTAACTTGGCAGAGCTTGTTGAGACTATGGAGACAGGTGCCTAGAAGAAGATCTGGCAACAACTGTACAAAACTCCAGAAATTTAGGACATGCTTCCACTCTGGAAGCAGAGTTCTACCATGATAGAGACATCAAAAGTCAAATATTGGGCTGGCAAAAGTAGGAAATAGAAAAAGAGAAATCAGACTACAGAATCTTTTTCTGTGACAAGAGGATCAAAAAAATAGAAGAAGAAGAAGAAGAAAAAGAAGAAGAAGAAAAGGAATACAACAAAGTCAAAATCCCTGTATCAAAGGCCTCCAAGAAAAAAATGAATTAGTCACAGGTCATGGAGGAGCTTAAGAAGGATTTTGAAAATTAAGTAAGAGAAGTAGAGAAAAATTTGGGACAACAAATGAGAGTGTTGCAAGACAATCATGGAAAACAAGTCAACAGCTTTCTAAAGGAGACCCCCAAAATACTGAAGAAATAACTCCTTAAAAATAGACTAACTCCAATGACAAATGATGTTTAAAAAGTGAATAAGTAGAAGAAAACCTTAAAAAGTAGAATTGGTCATACCGAAAAGGAAGTTCAAAAGCTCACTGAAGAAAATATTTCCTTTAAAATTTAGATTGGAACAAATAGAAACCAATGAATTTGTGAGAAATCATGATATTACAAAATGAGATCTAAAAGAATGAAAAAATAGAAGCCAATATGAAATACCTCATTGAAAAAACCACTGACCTGAAAAATAGGTTAAGGAGAGATAATTTTTAAAAATTGGATTACTTGAAAGCCATGATCAAAAAAAGAGCCTAGACATGATCTTTTAAGAAATAATCAAGAAAAACTTCCCTGATTTTCTAGAAACAGAGAGTTAAAGAGAAATTGAAAGAATTCACCAATGGCCTCTTGAAAAAGATCTCAAAAAAGAAAACTCCTAAGATTATTAAAGCTAAATTCCAGAGTTCCCAGGTAAAGGAATCAGTCAGGAAGAAATAATTTTAGGATTGTGGGAACACAATCAGTATAACACAACATCTAGCAGCTTCTACACTAAGGGGTCAAAGGGCTTATAATATGATATTCTGTAGATCAAAGGAGTTAGGATTAAAACCAAAATAACCTACTCAGAAAAACTGAGTATAATACTTCAGAGAAAAATGTGAACATTCACTGAAATAGAGGGCTTTCAAGCATTCTAGATGGAGAAAAAAACAGCTTATTGGAAAATTTGTCTACCATAAATAAGAATCAAAAGATGCATAAAAAGGTGAACAGGAAAGAAATTGTAAGGAACTTATTAAAGTTGAAACGTTCATATTCTTACATGGAAAGATGATATTCATAACTCAGACTTTTCTCAGTATGAGGAGAGTTTAAGAGAATAGATATGTGTGTATATATACACATGTGAACATACACATACATGTATATTCACATACACATATATGTATGCATTTATAATTATTTGTATTTGTGTGTATATGTGTGTCTACCTGTGTATATGTATGTATGTACATGTATACATAGACAGCAGGCCCAGCCCGAGTGAAATATGAAGGGATGATGTCTAAAAAATAAAATTAAAATAGGAGAGAAGATTATATTGGGAGAGCTGACAGGGAGAAATAGAAGAGGTTAAGTTATCTCACAAAAAAGTGGTCAGGGAAAGCTATTACAATGGAGGGGAAGAGAAAGGACATGAAAGGGAATGAGTCAACCCTAATCTCATTGGATTTGGCATAAGGAGTGAATAACATACTCTAAGTTGTGTATCATACCCTACAGGAGAGTGGTGGGGAAGGGAATAACAGGGGGTATGACAGAATGGATGGCAGATTGGAGGAAAGAGGTAGTCAGAAGTAAACTGTTTTGAAAAGAATCAGGGTCAAAGGAAAAATATCGAATAAATGGGGGTGAGATGTGATGGAGGGAAATATAGTTAGTCTTTCACAACATGACAAATATGGAAATGTTTTATATAAGTACACATGTATAACCTATATTGAACTGCTTGCCTTCTTACTGGGGGTGGGTGATGAGAGAAGAAGGGAGAGAATCTGGAACTCAAAACTGTAAAAAGAAATGTTAAAAAAAATTGTTGTTACATGAAACTGGGAAATAAGATACACAGGATATATTCTATAGAAATTCATCTTGTCCCACAAGAAAGTAATGAAGGAATGGGAGAAGGGCAGTGTTGGGGGTGTATATATGAGAGAGATATAGTGGGGTAAGGAGTAATTAATATGCTTGCCTACTTGGAGTTGGGGTAGGGGAGAGATGGAGAGAAAATTTTGAATTCAAAATCTTGTAGAAAGGAATGATGAAAACTAAAAATAAATAAATTCTGAAAAGAAAAGTAAAAAAAATAACATTTAAAGGAAGAATAAGAACCATATGAGGACAAGTAATAAATTGTCTTCTGGAGCCTTAAACTAACTTTAGAAGTGGTAATTAGGTGAGTGAACTCAGAGAGTTCGAAACAATAGCATGAGAAGACATTGGATTGGAATCAGATGGACTTAAATTCAAATGATGATTTTGCTACTTACTAACTTTGAAACATTCAGCAGGACACTCAGACTCTGTTAGCCTTAGTATGTTCATCTGTAAAATGAAGTAGTTGGGTAACATAACCTTGTAAGTTCCCTTCTATCTCTAAATAGTATTACGAAAAAAAGACATTGGAAATCAAATTAGTTAGTGGCAGGTCTCTGTTTCTTTTCTCTCATTTCTTTCTCTTTTCTACCTCTATTTCTCTTTGTATATTTCTTTCTTATCCCTCTCCCCCTGTCCCCCTCCTTTTTCTCTTCATCCCTTTCCCCCCTTCATTATCTTCCCTTTCCAATTTTCCCAGGGAGAACAGTTTTCTTGCCATAGAAAATAGAACTAAAACTTGACAGGCCAATAAATTCTTCCTGGTGGAAAAACTGGAGCAAAAAAAATGAAGATAAACAACCTTAACAAAGTATAACCATATATCAATCAAATTGTTCAACAGATTTCACATTATCATCTATAGTTCTTTATATTAAGTTTTTTTCATATGCCACTCAAACTAAAATGAAAAAACTATTCTTTGTCTAAGAAAATATGAGCATTGTATCAAAATTGAACTACAATATGGTGTCCAGATACCATCCCCATCACCTTTAGAGGCACAAAGACCTGAGTTTAAAGCATCTTGTGTCATTTGTTACAGGGAGGAGGAAATTTTAGCCATCTCATATCTGACTCAAAGCTCCTAGGGTCCAAATGGTCCAAAGAGTCAAAGTTTTGACCCCTTACTTTGTCATAGCTGCCACATGCTTTTTCGATGACTTCACTGGTAACTTTTGCAGTACTCTCTATTCCATTCAAGTCTGAGTGCTTTTTTCTTCCTTTTCCAATTGTATTAGGAGCAGCATCTACTTAGGTCCCAACTTCACAGACCAAAAAGAGAGATCTTCCTTAAAATTCAATGTAATTGTGCTTGAGATGTAAATGGTCCAGGGGACTAAGAACTTCAACAATTGACATAGTTTCCTGGTAGTCTTAAGTCAAAAAGTTCAAGAAAGATTCTTCTTAGGCTTAATATGCTACTAACTAGTTATGTCATCATGACAAATGGGGAGGCAGGGGAGCAACTTTGTGCAACTTGGACTAATGTTGTGTCCTTATTGAGTACTCTTAAAATCTGATTTTTAAATAAACTCTTCATTGCTGTTAAATGTTAGATACTCTGCAAATGCCTTATTTCATTTCATTTTCAGTCTGAAGTACTAACAGATTCATTTTTTTTATCAGAATTGTTTCAAAATACTAGTCCTATATAACCTATCCCATTTTCTAGTATTTTTCAAATTTTATTTGAGAGAAGCCCAAACATCTTACTTATTGGTTGTTTCATGATATTGGTATGTAGGTAATTTGGGTTTCCTAGCTTTAAACTCATTGAGAACAGCTATGGATATGGATTCTCTCACACTACTTAATTGTGTTAGTTTCAATTCACTTGAAACAAATTTATTCAGCCATTCACCGATCACTGAACAAAAAGGTATATCCCATTCTATGTTATAAATAGTGATGCTTTGGATATCTTTTTTTTTTACAGATATTTTCCCTCTTTGTCAATAGCCTCTTTTCCTTTTTCTTCTATGTATGCGATTAACCACCTCTGCAAAAGGGAGCATCTATTTCCCTCTTTAAACACTTTGGCTTCATGCCATCCCTTGAGAGCTTTCTTCATATCATATAAGAAAAAAAAATCCACTACTCTCTGATAAGTTGAAAGGCAAGAAAAGATTCACAATCCTTGATCATCTCTCTTGTCATATTTTGAATACTACTTATTCTAACAAGGATTTTCTTATTCTCCATAGATTTCTGTCAAATTTCACAGCTTTTGAGAATTTCATTCCAGGTACTTTTATTCATGATAAGAAGGCTTATTTTTTAAACCATAAATACCATATTTTCTACACTTTCTTGTATAGAAATGTGGTCAGACCTTCTATCCAATAAACACAGATGTAACATGTGCTGAATGTGCCAGCAACTCTTCTTTTCCAGAAAATTTCCTTCTGATCCTGTATGCTTATGGTTCATAGTATCATAGACTATGGATTCTAGGGAAATACAGGATCTTCCTTTCTTTGCATAGGTAGCCAAATATCTAGTCCCTCCACATTCAAATCTATTTGACCTCCTTTTCCTTTCAAAACATTCTTTTGTCTATTGTATCTGTGCTTTGTATTTTAGCTCAAATAAAAGAATGTTTATGTCAGTGATGTTTATACATTTAAAATTATGATCACTTTTTTTTGGCAAAGTCAAAATGGTGCACAAAAGCAGGAGAACTCATTAAGCTACCCCCCTATAACCACCTCAAATAACTATAAAATATGACTCTAAATAACTTTCAGAGCTCCAGAGAAACAAATCTTCAACTTAAGGCAGCTTGGCAGGTTGACAGGAAGGGTTCATTGCAGAGCACTGGGAACTGAGACCAGCCCTGCCAAGGTTTCAGCCCCAGGGCAACCAGGACCAGCCATGGCTGGAGCATTTGGCATAATGGTGGCCAGCAGTTGTGGTGGTTTCCTGAATTATCAACCCATAAATGGTAAAGAAAAGTGAAAGATTAGTGGAACTTGGCTGAATTTGGGAGGGATGGAGTAGCAGGTTGGACCCTCTGCCCACAAAGCCAGAAGTGGTAGAAACAGAGGCCCTGCAGCCCCTTCCACATGGCTGCTTCAGAGCTCCTGGCCTGCAGGTTGAAGGGGGGTCAAGTCACCATTCAGAGGCTAAGTGCTCTTGCCTTAACCTGCCTGCATTGGGATTGTAGTCTTGGGTGGTGATCCTGAGGTGTGTGATCAGTGAGCCAAAGCTGCTGGGAGCTATAGACACAGCTGCTTCCTAATGGCTCCAGCAGCTGTGAAAACCCTAACAATTTGGGACAAAGCTCTCCCCTCTTGAAACAGAGTTCCACTGTGGCACAGTAACTGACTGGCAACATGAGCAGGCAAAGTAAGCAAAGTAAGCACAGCAATACAACTTTAGAATACTTTTTTGGGAACTAAAAAGATCAAAGCATGGAACAGGAGGATAATTGCTACAATGGAGGGGAAGAACAGGAAGGCAAAAGGGAGTGGGTCAACCTTACTCTCATTGCAGTTGGCTTAGTAAAGGAAGGACATACACTCTAAATTGGATATCTTGTCCTGAAGGAGAGTAGTGGTGAAGGGTATGAGAGAGGGGATGATGGAGAGGAGAGCAGTTGAGGGAGGGGGGGACCGTTATACCAAACACACACTTTTGTAAAGGGACAGGGACAAAGTAGAGAATAGAACAAGTGGGGGGTCCGATAGGATGGAGGGAAATTGTCAGTCTTTCACAATATGTCATTGTGGAGATATTTGAATTGCTTTTCTTTCCTGTGGTGGTGGGTGAAGAGGAAGGAAGGGATAGAATCTAGAATTTAAAGTTTTAAAACCAAACGTTAAATAAAATATGATCACTTTTTCCACATAAATTGTCTGAATTTAATCTATTTTCTTCTTCTTTGGGCACATATGTTCTAGTCTTTTCTTTCTTTTTCACTGATAAGTAGTATGAATTGACTCTGACCAGAGTTTTTTTGGCATGTGACTTTTCTTCTTCTGGACATTAGGAATAGATTTGCTTAGACATGCAATTTTTAAAGAATGACAACATTATTTGAAAAGGTTAATAATATTTCAAGGTTTTTTTCTATTTTAATATCCTGTGATTTCTTTTAATCTGTACCATAAACAAGGATGACAGAAATCTACTCTAATAGATGAGAGCTCACCCAGGATACACTGACCCCCAACAAATGCACAGCTATAAGCTACACTTTGACTTCTAATTCTCATAAAGCCAGGCAATTTCATGCATGGTTTTCTAAAATACTCTTTTGAAGATTGTTATTTAACCATGCCCTCTCCACGCCAAAGATCGTTAAATTATCTCATCAAACTTTGTCTTTGGGGACAGTTAATTTTGTTTCTAGAGTCATACTCACCCCTACCCCAAAATATAATTCTTAATTTTTGTCTCTGCCTCTCAACATATATATTATTTTACAATAAAATAATAATTTCTTAATTTATTATAAAATTTAATAATTTTATTAAAATACATAACATATATGAATAATTTTATAAATAATAAATTTAATTTTAATTTAATAAAATAATGATTTATGTAAATTTTATATAATTTAATAATTTATATAAAATTTATTTTTAAAATATATCCACATTCACATGTATATGCACATATATACATATATATATACACTGGTATGTATACATATACACATGTGTGCATATATATTTACATATTTGAAATATATATTTAAATGTAGGCTCTTATACCCTCTTTCAGTAAGTCTATTGCTTTACTTACTTTATCCAACTTTAAATTTGAATAATTGATTTTATTTTAAAATTTGCCTATTGGAATTCTTTTTCCACTCCATTATTTCTTCCTTTGATCTTTTTATTAAGTTTTAAAAAACTATTACTAGTTATTATATTTTATATAGATCTAATTGCAGAATTATTCTCCTCTTCTTAAGATTTTTCCTTACATTCTTTTTAAGTACATTCTTATATCATAAGTTCTTATTTTCTAGATGAATTTCTTGGTTGTCATTGTGATTTTTCTTAGGAGTTTTGTTTCCACTTCCTCTTTTTATTTTCATTTTTTAACTTTCTTTAGTGCATGCATTGTTTTGGTTTGTTTGGATACAACATCTCACTCAGCTGTCTTATTGATATATCCTGTCTCACTCAACCCCACTTTCAGGGTCTCCTATTGCATACAGTCATCCTGATGAATATACGGTTACTGCATCCAGATGGAGGAAAAAGTGAGGCTGGTGACCTTGCACAGTCCTCTTGTCACTCAGATCAAAGTCAACTTCAAGTCATGTCATCATTTCCCTGATGCTATGGCCCTCTTCAAAAATGAAGAACACAACCTGTGAGGATCTTGTTTGTAAGGTGATAATTGCTTATAATCTTCTATCACACTCCTTCATGATATTCATCAATGATCTCATACTCTAAATCCCTGTATCCCTTAGCTGCAATAATTTTATGGAACATAAAACAAATATTTGCTGCCTGAATTGGTTTTTATGTTCTTTTGGCCCTATCATTTTGACCATATTTTCCATATCAGTGAATGTTTTCTAAGAAATAGTAATCAAATATGATTAATACCTTCTGTGAATTTTCTCTTGCATGCATTCATTAATTTATTTAAGTGGTATAAATCATAATTATCATCAATGCATAGTATCTTCTCATTTTATTCATTCTTCTAATTTGGTATTTACTTTTACCTTTGTTTTATTTGTCTAGTGTTTTACACCATTTGAATGGAGTAGTTCATTTGAGAGTAACTACCAAGTCACTAATATATTCTTTCCTGGTTGTTATATGTAATGAATTTAATTTATTTTTGGGATATTTGATACTTCCTGTGTGTCCTACCATTCAGATTATCTTATTGAAGAGAATAATGAAATCTCTTTGTGATATTTTTGAGAAGGTCATAAATATGTTGACTCCTTTTTCTTCTAGACCTTGAATCCAACATTTTTTTTCATTATCCAGTTTCATATCTAAGTCATAGGAAACTATGGTGTATATTGACTTGATAGAAAGAATCTTGTCAAGTATTTCACAGAATTTTTTTCTATATTGTCTATTTCAGATGTTAGTGTTAGTCACAGGCATCTTTTTGCTAATCCATGTTATGAGCACTATAAAAAATAGCTAACGTACTAAAAATCATTTTCTTAAGATCTAGATTTTGCACAGGACAAAACCAAACAGCGGGCTAAACATATTAAGCTCAAATTCAATAAAAGTTATCATAAAGTTCAGTACAATTAAAAATTAACCTGCCAAATAAATGAGTTTGTTTTTGATAGAGATGAAAATTTATTTTAAGGAGATAAAGAGGTTTCTATAGGAGAGAAGGTCAACAGTTTTACGAAAAGAGACAACTTTTGGAATTGTCTTGGAACATTCTATTGCTGATAAGAGGCAAATGTATCAAAGTTGTTCATAGTACATTTTGCTGTTGCTGGGTACAGTTTTCCCTTGCTTCTACTCACTTCACTCAGTATCAATTCATGTAAGTCTTTTCAGGTTTTTCTGAAATCTGCCTGCTCATCATTTCTTATATAAAAATAATTCCATTACATTCATACACCATGACTTGGAGAGCCAACATACATTAAAAGATAAAGATGAATGAAGAGGAAAAAACAGTAAAAAAGTCATTACTACATGAAAAATGGATGAGAAAAAAAATATATATATATGATGTACTATTCTGAACTTAGAATCTCTCATTTATACAAACAAGTAGTGTTGGGTTGTCTTCTCTTACACCTTCTTTAGGGCAAAGCTTATTCTTTGTAATTTCATATTAACCTCTGTTTGACTTTTTATTGTTATTATTTCCAATTACTTTGCTTTATCCAGTGTATATAGTTTTCTCATAGTTCTTCCTCTTAGACTGTGAATCAGATTATGTGAATCTTTTTTCCTTCTCTGTATTAAACATGTTCATAATTTCTTAGAGCACCATAATAGCTTACATCTACCATATTTTGTTTAGCCATTCCTCAGAAACTGAACTAGGTTAAAGTTCCTCAAGAGCTGTTAAAAAATAATTTAACTCTTATTACTCTCAGTTTACTTATTTGTAAAATGTGATTAATGATGTAGGGCCCATTCTTTTGTAAATTACATAATGACATAAACTTATAAAGCCACTAATTTTGTTTAATGGAAGACATAACTTCCTTATTTATAATCACATTGTGATCTGAATACATTTACCACCCCAACAATTTTACATTTCTAATTTATGCCCATACCTTCATCAAAATATTTTGTACATCTTAAAATCTTGCAATATGATGATTAAACTAGAATCAAATTTTTCTGTAGCTGAATTCAGAACAAGGAAAAGGCAGAGGTATCCCATATTAAACCATTTCTTGATTCTAATAAATCGTTCAGTCAAAGTGACATTAACTCTACTTCCTTTGCTCCATTCCACCTGCATTAGTTATGGAATATCTCATCAATAGTGAATCATAATTACACTTTGGATAGGGGTGCAGGAAGGCTCAGAATTAAACCAGTTGATTTTCTGGTTGTTACGTGAAGTACAAAATTCAAGAGGGGATGAGAGAAATCTTCCCACCACACCCCTATTTTTTTCTTTATTTCTAGGAAAATGACTGCTCAGGACTCCAGGGATAAAGGAGTGAATTATGCTAAGTAACTTAAATCAACTAGTTATGTAGATACAATGAATGACTTTAAGTTAAATGAGAAGTACCTAGAAAATATGTTGTAAAATGAAGTGCATAGTGATTGACAATATTTGCAGAAAATTTGATTGGAATCTGGGGAATCTACAAAAGTTATCCAGGCAGGAAGAAATGCATTTTCAGTGTGAAATTAATTCAAAACTCCTTATTAGGTGATTTGAGGTGATTTTCATTAAATAATTTTATTGAGTAGTTTTAGCTTTTCGTGTTACAAAAAAGCAGCTTTATGGAAGATGTAAAATAAACCCAGAACTATAGTCTGTGTTGATAAAATGATTGGAGAGGATCACTGAGAGCTTAGGGAAAGAGAAAATTAATAGCATGAATGGATGAGTAAAGGCCCTGCAATTGGAAATAACCATTCAAGGTAGAGGTGACAGTGAAGACATAAGCCTAACTCTAGCAGATGACAGAAAGCAATAGGAAGTGGGGTTATATAGCTAACGAGAGGTCCATTTTTTATTTTTTTGCTCTTTTTGAAATCTGAAAGAGGGTTAACCAATTGCACATCTTCACCTGCCTATTAGACGTCTCGTATTAGATGTCATGTAGACATCTTAAACTTAAACTTGTTTCAAACTGACCGCATTATCATTCTCCCAAAACTGTCCCTTCCTAACTTCATCATTAATTTCAAAGATATCAATATCCTCCTAGTTATCTAGGATCACAAACTACATATTTTCTCAACTCATTTTTCTCATTCTCTTCCCCGTCCATTGTAGAACCTACTGTAAAAACCTATCTTTTAGATCTTTACTATATGTCTTGCGTTCTTCTCCTTCTCTCTAATATTGTCATCATCCTGGTGGAGGACCTCATCAATTTCTACCTTGATTCCTGTGATAATCTGTTGGGTATTTTTCCCCTGTGACAATAGTCACCATAGGTCTAGCTTCTATTAAATTTTCAAGTGATGTGCCTTAAGCACAAGTCTAATCATGTTACCCCCATTCAGTGTACTCTGGTTGTGTCATATACTCTTCAGGATCAAATATAAAAATCTACTATATTTTGGGGTTTTATTTCAGTTTTTCAGAACCTGACTTTTTCCTACCTTTTCAATTTTCTTACATCCTATTTCCTTCAACTTCCCTAAGTATGATGTGATGACACTGGCTTCATTGCTCTTCCTGACACCAGATACTCAGGCTCCTGAATCAAAGAATTTTGACTTTCTTTCCTCCATAAGTGAAGGCTTCTCCTTCTTTTTCCCTCTTTCCTGAATTTCTTGGATTCCCTTGAATCTCAGCTAATCTCTCTCTCTCTCTCTCTCTCTCTCTCTCTCTCTCTCTCTCTCTCTCTCTCTCTCTCTCTCTCTCTCTCTTTCTCTCTGGAAGAATCTCCCAAACTCTCTTCATTTAATTTCCTACTATTTTTTTATCATTTTCAATTCATTCTGTGTGTATGCTGTTTACACACAGTTGTTTAGATGACATATCCCCATTAGATGGTGAATTCATTATAAACTGGGATAATGTATTTGTTTCACTTTGTTGTCTCTTGTTTTGCCTTCCTTTCTACCTTCTTTGCTTAGGGTAGTGCCTAGCACACAGTAGAGGCTTAGAAAGTACAGCTAGATGGCACTGTGGGTAGAGTGCTATATCTTGAATTAGAAAGACCTAAATTCAAATTTGAATCACACACACATCTGTTTGACCCTGGGCAAATAACTTAACTTTGCCTCTATTTCTTCAACTCTAAAAGGGGGGTAATATCACTTTCCTCCCAGAGTTGTGACAATAAAATGAGGCAGTATTTGTAAAGCATTTAACACAGCACATGACACATTATGTAGCAAAAGCTTGTTTCCTTCCTTCATGATTGACTGGCTGTATAGTGTTATTTCCTGACTGTCAAGTCCTTTCCCTCTGCTTCTTGCATGTGACCTTGAATACTCAGAAGTTGTTGTTTCCTTTTTTTCCCCAATTTTAGAGTAATTTTTATTATTTTGTAAATTATCCACTGTGAAATTAATGTAATAAAATTAATTGTCTTATTTACCAAATTTAAGGATCTGGAGATACCCCTTTGTCAAATGATGTGATGTTTGAATCTGAGAAGATGTTGAGATTATAAGTAAATTAGTTCACCAAACATATTTCTTAGCAGAGTTATTTGATGTTTTCTAAAATTAAAAGCTCAACAGTTCAATCATAGAATAGTTAACAAAATTACATCTATATTATACATCACTCCTTGGGCATTGAAAATGATAATTTGTTTCAATCCTATTCTCTACCAATCACCTTTGCCTTTATTCAATAGAGCTAGGCATAAAGCAGAAAATAGACACATGAACACACACAGACATAAACACACATGCCACACATATACGTATAAATGAACCCACACACAGCAAGGCTACCTATCTGTAGGATGCTGTAGTAATGTTAACAATGTCTTTTTTTTTTAATCTAGTAAGTCCCTTAACATGGACGATCTGATTGTAAAAGAGCCTAAACCTGTGGCTAACAAATGTCTGAGGCTGAGAGCAGATACCCCTTTAAGAAAAGAAAATATCAGGAAAGGACTAAGCTGTGATTAGAGTGGCTTTGAAAATCAACAAAAGATCTCTCAACAACCATTTTTAGGAGATATACTGTGAATTCAACTTAGCAAACATTTATCAAGTGTTTACTATCTGCAAAATTTCATGCTAGGCACTGTGAAAGATGCAATATTTTGCAAAGATGTATTGCCTAGCCTTGTGTGGGCTACAACAGAGTAGCATAAAATCACAGATACACAGATAAATATAGTCCAAATGAGAAGTAGATTAGAAAGTTAAAATCAGGGTCTAAGGCTTGAGAAATCAGAGGAGGCTTCATGGATGAGAAAACCTTTAGTTCTGACTTTAAAAGATAGATAAAGGAAGCCTTTCAAAACCCCTCTCATTCCTTCTGTTAATAATTACCTATTCATACTGAATGTAGCTTATTTTGCATATATTTGTTTTCAATTTGGGGGGTCAATTTCTTCACATTTATTTGTTATTTTCTTTTATAAACATCTACACAGTAATTTATTTTCCCCAATTTCATGTAAAAACAATTTAAAACATTTGTTTTTTTTACAATTTTGAGTTCTAAATTCACTCCCTTCCTCCTGCTCTACTCTCCTCATTGGAAATGTAAACCAATTCTATATAGCTTCTACATGTGTAATCATGCAAAACATATTTCCATATTAGTCTTATTGTGTAAGAAAACATAGACGCCCCCCACCAAAAAAAAAGCTCAGGAAAAACAAAGTAAAAGAAAAGTATGTTTTCAACTTGTATTCAGACACCATCAATTCTACCTCACCCCCACCTCATGGAGAACATCTTTCCTTATAAATACTTCAAAGCTGTATTATATCATTATATTACTGAGAATAGTTAAGTCATTTGCAGCTGATCATTTTATAATATTGCTATTGCTTTGTTGACAGTACATTTCACTTTGCTTTAGCTCATGTAAGTCTTTCCAAGTTTTCCTGAGAACATTCTGCTCCTCATTTCTTGTAGCAAAATAGTATTCCATCACAATAATATACTACAGTTTGTTCAGCCTTTCACCAATCAGTGGGCATGCTCTTAATTTCCATCTGTTTGACACCATAAAAGAGCTGCCATAAATATTTTCATACATATAGGTCCTCTTCCCTTTTTTGAAATCTCTTTTTGGATACAAATATAGTAGTGGCACTGTTAGGTCAAAGGGAAGCCATGGTTTTATAGCCTTTGGTGTATAGTTCCAAGTTTTCCTGTAGAATGGTTGAAACAGTTCACACCTCCACCAACAGTACATAAATGTTTCATTTTCTCCACATCCTCCCCATCATTTTTCATTTTTCTTTTCTGTCCTATTAAACAATCTAATAGGTCTGAGGTAGTATCTCAGAAATGCTTTAATTTACATTCCTTCAATCAATAGAGATTTAGAGCACCTTCTCATATGATTATAGGTATATTTGATTAATTCATCTGAAAACTGAATCTATTGATCATTTATCAATTGGGGAATAGATCCATTGTTTTAATAAACTTGACTCAGTTTTCTATATGTTTGAGAAATGAGACCTTTATCAGAAAAACTTGTTTCAATTTTTTCACAGTTATGATTCCTAAATGTATTTCCCTCTATCCTATTTACCCCATCTATTCTATTCTTACCTCTTTTCACCCTATCCCTCCTTAA
Source organism: Pseudocheirus occidentalis (assembly GCA_028646575.1). NCBI lineage: Eukaryota > Metazoa > Chordata > Mammalia > Diprotodontia > Pseudocheiridae > Pseudocheirus > Pseudocheirus occidentalis. The sequence continues at coordinate 78,035,890 of CM053599.1, forward strand.
AAGTATTTTATTTCTGACTATCCATCACCCAATGTTCCCTCCCTTCTTTCACCACCATCCCATTCTCTTATCCCCTTTTCCTCCTATTTTTCTCTAAGGTAATGTAGATTTCTATACCCAATTGAGTGCATATTTTACCCCCTCTTAGAGTCAATTCTGATGAGTTTAAGGTTCACTCATTCCCTTACCACTTTCCCCATATTCCCTTCTACTGAAAATGCTTTTTCTTGCCTCTTTTAAGTGAGATTATCTTCTTATATTTCGTTTCCTCCTTTAGATTGTAAGATCCTTGATGGCATGGGCAGTCTGTTTCATTTTTTCTCTTTCCAGCACTTAGCAAGGTGCCTAGCAAATACTTGGTTGGTTGCTGTCCTTTATTCTCAATGAGGGCAAAAATGACATCACTATGCTAGAGTCAAGTTGCAGTGGGTCTGATTGTGACCAATCAGACCAAAATAAGCTCTTAATGCTAGTTTAACATAGGTCAGGCACAAAGAGTTCATGTGACCATTTGGTGTGGATTCTCTAAATTTGCACATCTCGTGTTTCTTTTCAACTGTTTCAATTCTGATTTGCTCATAGAGGACAACACCTTCTCTGAAGAGGGCATGTGATGTTAGGTGGTCCTGTGCCAGTGTTTCCCATATCATACAATCTTTAGTATAGCAATGAGAATCTGTGCTTTTCGTGTTGGGGAGGTGAAAAGGAGCCTAGCATATAGCAAGTGCTTAATAAATGTTACTTCAATTGAGATAAAATTCAAAAGGCAAAGAGGGATGACAAGAGATTCTAGGTATGAACAAAGGTACATGGGCAAGAAAGCTCATTTGTAGGGCAAACATGTAGTTTGCCAAAAACACGGAGTGCATGAGAGGAAATAGTATAAGTTACTTTTACACATGTCTCAAAAAAGGGGGTTATTTTTGCCTGTAGAAAGACTTGATTACCCAGCAAAATGGCTTGACTTTACTAAGGAGATGAGAGGTAATAGGGAGACAGTAAAAATTTCAAGTAGAGAATTATCTTGATCAGATATTGGCTTTGGGCAAATGAGTTTGGGGGAGTTACAAAGGATAGAACAGAGGAAATAGAAAATGAAGACGGAAAGATATATTGAGGAATTATAAAATGCATACTTCCTTGTACCAATTCAAATATTATCTATTCAATCCTTTACTATACTCATTTACTATCTGTGAGACTAGGCCCAACCCATTTAATAATGATAATGATATTGTTGATGATTATAGCTAATATTTATAGAGCACTTTAAAGCTTTTAAAGCTTTGTACACACATTATTCCATTTGATCCTCACTACAAATCTATGAATTAGATTCTATTATATCCCTGTTTTGCAGAAGAAGAAACCAAGTCTGACAGAAATACATAACTTTTTCGCTAAACTACTAGTATGTGTCTTCTTCATTATTTGAAATTCAGTCTTCCTGATCCCAAGACTAGCATTCTATCTATCGCACCACCCAGTTGCCTTTCAAGTATTATTATATGTGTGATGGTACAACTCTTCCTGGGTCTCTGTCATAATGCATGACCATGTAAAGACACTCAGCCTTACTCCAAAAGGTTGAGGAGTTGTGATTTCTTTTGTCGACCCATCTTAAATGTTTTTTACATCATAATAGATAATCTATCAGAATTACTATGTCCTAAATATTTAGCACCATGAAGTCAACCTAGTGTTGAAACTCATGAAATTTGACTTGGCTGGTCATGGTATGAAAAAATATAATTCAACAGTAGACCTATGTAAGAAGCCTTTTCAGCTGAAGAACTCTCATCTATAGCCCTTGAGAATGATGATTAACTTTTACATTATAACCAGGCACCAGAGTAAGAATTCTATGGAGAACCCAATCTTTTAGCCTAATTAAATTTCAGCTCTCTGTGTTGATACGGGAAATTCCCATGGGGGCATCATTGTATCAAGAAATGTATAGGGTATTGATATGTTTTCGTAACTTCCAACACAAACATGTAAACCCAAAATCAGGACCTAATAAGTGGATTCATTTGAATTAAGTAAATATGAATTAAGGATTTCAAGTTCAGTGCATAATTTTGGATAACAAATCCTCTATCTAGATGTTTTTTATCTGATTAAAAAGTCATCTCTTCTAATTGAGGAAACTAAAAGAAGAAAAACTTAATATCTTTAAAGTTGACAAGAAAATTATTTTTACTTCTCTGAGTAAGAATTGAGAAGAATATTTCAAAGATGATATGAATGGTAGCATAATATAATGATAAGAGCACTGAATCAGAGTGAGAAAACCTGGGTACAAGTACCAGATTAGCCATTTATTGTGTGACTTTGTACAAGTCACTACATCTCTGAAGTTCAAGTGCCTCTGAAAATTGAGAATAATAATACTTGTACTCCATTCTTATGAGAATTTTATAAAAAATCTAGTGATCCAATGAATATAATAAAATGTTTTGTAAGAGTTTAAAAATTAAGAATAACATCTTTAGGTTAAATGTCAGATGTTTTTCTTGTTCATCATTTAAAACTAAAACAAGATTAATAACTTTAAATGAATTCTTCTTAAGTTGTCCTACTTTGTTAATTATATGAGGTTCTCCAACATTCTTGGTATAGTATTTAGATATCAAAACTTAAGGCAGAGTCAAGATGGTGGCGTAGATGCAGAAGAACTCTGCATCTCCACCTATAACCACCTCAAATACCTATAAAATATGACTCTAAACAAATTTTTGAGCTCCAGAATCAACACAATTACAGAAAAACACAATTCCCACTGAAGGCAGCCTGGCAGGCAGGATAGGAGTGGCTCATTGCAGCCAACTGGGAACCACAACCAGTCACAGCTTCTGCCCCAGGGCCACCAAGACACACCACAGCTGCAGCATTTTGGAGAGTGGATCTTCAGCAGCTGTGGCAGTTTCCAGAATTATCAACCCATAAGAAACAAGGAAAAAGTGAAAGGCCAGTGAAACTCAGCTAAAATTGGGGGAAAGAAGTAGATCTGGCTGTTAGCTCCCAGGGCAAGAAAGCAGCAGAAGTAGAGGCCCTGTAGCCACCTCCATGTGGCTGCTTTCAGAGCTCACAGCCAGCAGATTTCGGGGGCGGGGCAAGCAATGATTCAGAGGTTAAGTGCTCTTGCATTAACCTATATGAAATGGGATTGTGGTCTTCGGTGGTAGTCCTGAGGTGTGTGACCAGTGAGCCAAAGTGGGTGGGAGCTGCAGAGATGGTGGCCCCCTAATAGCTCCAGAAGCTTCAAAAACCCCACTGATTTGGGATAAAGCTCTCCTACTAGGAAGCAGAGATCTACTGTGGCTCAAAAATCAAGTTAATTGATTGGTAGCATGAGCAGACAAAGGAAGCAAATCACGCGCAGCCATCCAGCTTTAAATTCCTTTTTGGGGACAAAAAGGATCAAAGGATGGAAAGGAGGAGGACAACACAGTCAGATCTCCCACACCAAAAGCTGACAAGAAAAATTTAAACTGGTTACAAACCATAGAGGAGTTTAGAAAGATTTTGAAAAACAAATACGAGAAATGGAGGAAAAAATGGGAAGAGAAACGAGAACGATGCAAGAAAATTATGAGAAGAGAGTCAACAACCTGACTGAAAAAAATAACACCTTAAAAATAGATGAACTCAAATGGCAAAAGAGGCCCAAAAATCCAATGAGAAGAAGAATGCCTTAAAATTTTGAATTTACCAGATGGAAAAATAATCTCAAAAGCCCACTGAAGAGAGTAATTCCTTCAGAGTTAGAGCAGAGCAAATGAAAGCAAATGACTTTATGAGAAATTGGGATACTATTAAACAGATACAAACAAATGAAAAAATAGAAGGCAATGTGAAATATCTCTTTGAAAAAACCACTGACCTGGAAAATAGATCCAGCAGAGACAATTTAAAAATTATTGGACTACCTGAAAACTATGTTCAGAAAAAGAACCTAGAAATCATCCTTCGAGAAATTCTCAAGGAAAATTGCCATGATATTTTAGAACCAGAGGGCAAAATAGAAGTTGAAAGAATTTACTGATGACCTCTTGAAAAAGATCCCAAAAAGAAGACAACTAGCAGTGTTATAGCCAGATTCCAAAGTTCCCAGATCAAGGAGAAAATATTAAAATCTGCTAAGAAGAAACAATTTGAGTACTGTTGAAGTACAATCAGCATAACACAGGATTTAGCAGCTTCTACATTAAGAGACTGAAGGGCCTGGAATATGATATTATGGAGATCAAAGGAGCTAGGTGCCCACTCCCACCAAGACTAAAGTATCTCCAAATCACCTACTTTATGTGTGCACTCAAACTCAGCTGCCTCTACAACTCTTCAAAAACTCCCGGATTGGACAGAGTAGTTGGACACGTCCTGGGGAAGTACCAAGGTCTCTATATTCTATCCCATTGTGTGCTATTGTGTGCCCCACTTCCCTCAGCCTTCTTTGCCTTTTATTGACCATTTGTCTGCCTCCTGTCCCATGCCTTAGCAACAGAGACCTGATTGGCAGGGAGTGCTCTTCTGTTGATGGTGCATGCTCAATGCCTATGTGCCCTTTGTCCCCCAAAACATTTGTTTCCCATGAGAAATGGAATACGGAGTCCTTGGTAAACAGGACATGTGGTGGGAGGCAGAGTATACTCCTGGATGCCTCTGGGACCCTTGCCAGGCTTCCATGATTGCAAGGACATGCTGGACCAAGATCAGACATCTGGTTGCACAAGGCTTGAAGGCTTAAAGGGCCCGTACAGCTAAGATTAAAGCAAAGATTCATCTGCCCAGGAAAATTGAGTATATTGTTTCAGGGGAAAATATGGTCATTCAATAAGGTGGATAATTTTTAAGCATTCTTGCTGAAAAAATCAAGACTGAATAGAAAATTTGACATTCAAATACAAGAAGCATGAGAAGGTAAACATGGAAAAGAAATCATAAGGAACTTATCAGACTTGAGGTATTTACATGCCAACATTGAAAAAATGACAATTGTAACTTATGAAACTTTTTGCAGTATGATGATAGGTGAAGGGAATATAAATGTATGTGTATATGTATGTATGTAATACATGTATGTGCATGTATATGTATGTATGTGTACATAAACACATATGTCTATATAGGAGGGTGTGTATATATGTGTGTTTATGAGTACATATCTAAGTGTATGTGTATATGTGTACATAGAGGGCAAAGGATTAATTGAATAGGAAGGGATGATATTTTAAAAGGTGAAATTGAGAGGTAGGAGACAAATAGAATGAGAGAAGACAGAGAGAGACAGAATGGTAAGGTAAATCATCCCATATAGAAGATGCAAAGGATAACTGTTACAATGAAGGGCAAGAATAGGAAGGGGAAAAGGGAATGGGTCAACCTTATTCTCATGGAATTTAGGCTTAGGGAAGGAATAACATGCACTCTAATTTGAGTATCTTGCCCTACCAGAGAGTAGGCAGGATGGGGATGAGAGGAGGGATGATGGAGGGAAATGCAGAGTCAAGGGGAGGGTTGTTAAAAAACACATAGTTCTGTAAAGGGACAAAGACAAAGTAGAGAATAGAGCAAGGGGGAGGCAGATAGGTAGGAGGGAAATATAGTCAGTCTCTCACAATAT
>CM053599.1:78042015-78065061 GCA_028646575.1 Pseudocheirus occidentalis
TCCTGAGTTAGCAAAATCCACTGACCTTTCTCTTAGCCTATTTTTCTTCTGGCCTGATAAATGTGGTAACTGTGCCTCCAGTGCAGCCGATTTGCTCTCCTATAGAGACGCTGCTCCCTCTCCGATGCCCCAGGGCCTGACCCGGCCAGGGTTTGGGCCACGGCTCCCAGACTGCTGAGAAGAGCCCCGCCTGTTGAGCTGCCTGTAGCAACATATGTGCTTTCTGTATTTTAGAGAGTTTTGGAGATTGAAAATCTCTTTAGAGTCCCATTTTATGAGTTTTTTAGCGTGTTTGTGTCGGAGCTGTGGTGCTTTGTTGCTTCTAAGTTGCCATCATTGCTCCACCCCTGTTAATCTATTTTTTTAAAGTTGTGTTTTCTCCAGTCAGTTTGTTGACTCTCTTTTTATGATTTTTTTGCATCATTCTCATTTCTCTTCCCAATTTTTCCTCCACTTCTCTTATTTGGTTTTCAGAGTCCTTTTTCAGTTGATGTACAGCTTCTAGGCATTCTTCAATTGTCTTGGAAGCTTTTGCTGTGGGATCTACGACTGTTCTGTCTTCCTCCCATTCCATTCTTTGATCCTTTTTGTCCACAAAAAAGGATTCTAGAGTTTTATTGCTGTTCTTATTTTACTTCCTTTTCTTCATGTTGGCCAGTCAATTAATTTAGCTTTGTGGAACTCTACTTCCAGGGGGGAAAGCTCTTTTCCAAATCACTGGGTTTTTCCCAGCTGCCGGAGCTATTTTGGGGGTGTTGTAAGTCCCCCCAGCTTTGGCTTGTTGAAAGTGCCTCCCCAGGACCACCACCCAAGACCACAATCTGTTCCAGGCCACTCAATGCAAGAGCACTTGGCCCTGATCAGCTGATTCAGCCCTGCTGTGGAGTCCGCAGGCCAGGGGCTCTGAAGTAGCTCAGTGATGGGTGCAGATGGTTATAGCAGTTCCCTTCCCCCACTGCTTCCTTGCCCTGGAGGAAGATTGGCCAAACTGCTTTTCCTCCCCTGTAATTAGTTTGAAAGCTTCACTTACTTTCACTAACCTTTCTTAATCCTTATTGTTTCTGATTTAACAAATGTGTAGATGGCTCCAGGTGCTGTAGATCTGTTCTGCAGGGTAGACTCACTCTGCTGCTTGGGAGGCTCTGCTCCTCCTGACCTCCCTGAGGCCTGTCCTGAGGTTAAGGTTTGGGGCTGGGCTGGCCCCAGCTCCCGGCCTGTAGGCCTGCAAGATGAGCCTGGTAGCTGTGGAAATGCTGGAGGCTGTAGATCTTCTGTCTTGTAGACTGGCTCTGGCTCCACTCTGCTCCTCCTGGCTGCCCTGGGGCCTGGTCTGGCCAGGCTTCCATTTCAGGCTGTTCTGGCCTCAGCTCCTGTCCTGCTGAGAACTGTCCTGGCAGTCCTGCTACCAAGCTGCCTTCAGCAAGAGATTTCTTTTCTGAATTTTGTGAGTTTGAGAGCCTTAGCATTTGTCTGGGGTGATCTTTTATGGGTATTTAGGGTGGCTGCATGGGAGCTGCGTGACCTTGCTATTTCTACGCTGCCATCTTGGCTCTGCCTGACAAAAAGAAACTTTTACAGGGACATATAAACATGGATATGCTGTTATTACCTTGTTAGTTTCAGCATATGTTTAAACAACTTCTCATAAGACAATGTGACAAATTGTTTATTTTCTGTTTTTTATATTTAATTGTTTATGTTACTATTTGCTAATTTTATTAACATAAATGTGAAATGAAAAGATAGACTGAAGACTGACAGTAAAGAGGTTTAAATTCAAAGCTGAAAAGTTTGTATTTTTCACTAGAGGTATAAATCTGCTTGAAGAGACAGGAAGCAAATTTGGCAAAGTTACATACTTATGCAAGGTAGCCTTTACTAAGGACTAAATGAATATTATAGACGTAGTGGAATTATATGTATATAAACTGTAGAGCTCTCTTTTTAATACTTAATATATATTAAATTTTTCTAGCCATGTAGAAAAAAATCAAGATCTAAGCAATAAAATTGATAATAGTGAACATTTGTGTGGTATTTTAATGGCCATGAAGCAGTTTGCCCTCATTTAAATTTGTGCCTTATAGGAACACTGTGAGGTGGATACTGGAGTTATGTTTAAGCCAAATCAACAAATATTTCTTAAACATTCAATATTTATATTAGTCTTCATTTTATAGGTGAGAAAGCAGTTTTAGGGGGGAAAAAAGAGGTAAGCAAAATTGCAAATCCACTAAGCATCAGAGACTTTATTTGAAACCAGATTTCTCTTAAGTCTAAATTGAAATTTCCACAGCTGCATTCCAAAGTTACAAGCAGTAATTTAGTTGACTAAGTGAATTGTTTTTATCTTTCCAGCAATGGAAAATAAGCAAGGCAGCATCTCTTTGCAAATAATTTTATTTTCATTTTTTTAAAGCAAGATTTTGCTTTAATTAGTACTAAACATATCCATGAAGTTGAGGAATTGATGTATATCCTGAAATTTAGCTATCAAACAATTTCTTAGGTCATATGCATGAAATTCTGTATAGGGAATTTTGATTGAAGATCCTGAAAGCAATGGCCATATTTCCATTTATAAACGAAGAGCACTAAATATGAAATCTGTGCTAACAGAAAAAAGAATATTGATAATCCATTTATGACCAAAGGGCAAAGCATGTGGAAGATACACTCAAACTTGAATGCAGTTTCATTAAAAAGTAAAAAAAAAAAGTTTTACTAAAAAATCAGAAAATTAATGGAAACGTTTCTGTATACTGGAGGAAATGGCAAAAATTTCAAACTGGTTTTTCTGGTTTACTTTTTCCTTCAGGCAGTGTGAACCTCAACATAACTCTATGTCAGTGGAAGTTTTCAAATGACAGACTTAAATTTTAAAGTGGCAGCAGTAAGTCGCAGTGATTTAGGCTCCACATCATTGGTTTTGTTGTTGTTGTTGTTGGGGGGGTTCAAAGAGGACTTTTTGTTCTTATCATAACCTTGTCTCGAGAAGACTGCTAAAGGGAAAGGGGAATGTTAGTAAATATTCAAGTAATAATGTATGATTTATTATATTCAGATCCTTTAGTCACAAACTAAAAAATGTTTTGATGACTACACAGATTTCATGTCATAGCTTTCTTCTAAGAGGCAATTACATAGAAAAATCCAACTTCTTTCATTCATATTCACCCATGATATTACTCAGTACTCATAGGAAAAAAAATTAAGTCAATAAAAATTGAATTCCAAGCAACAAAGCATAAGCTTGTGTTATTTTTCAAGTATCTAATAATCTAGCAGTGGATAAAGATGAACACTGGCACGCCAGTGATAAATGTTTATTGCTAGGAGAGCAAGAAACAGGTCCCTGGGAGAAGAAACATAACAAAGACACTTTGAAAGTACTGCTTGGTTCTGCCTTTTAAAATAATCAACAATAAAATACAAGGAAGTATAGAATCACTCTTTAGTATCAGATGCTTTTTTTATTTCATTCTTCAATCAGGAAGAACCTAAAGCATACTTGCTTTCATGCTGTAAAATCTAATGAGTCTGAAGGCTTGGTAATAGATTTGTTTTGTTGATTCACTTTCCAGTTTCCTTTACCTAAATATTTGCTAAAAAGAAAAGAGAAAGTTTTCTTGATGTCAGCATTTTTGTTTTTTGCCATTTTTGTTATTTTATGGACCATGGTAAATAATAAGATAAGGTTTAACTTAACAAGTGACTAAAATTTAGGGGGTAATTTATGTTAGGAATATTTTCTTAATAGAGATATTGTAAAATATACCTTTAAGTTGGTACCACCACCTAAAATCATCCTTAAAATATATCTTCCCTTAAAAGAAAAATATCAGAGCTTTTTAAAATGAAATCTATTAACAACATGAAATTTTAAAAGAAAGGAAGATAAAGGTGAGAATTTTCTGGTTCATATATTTAGTCCTGAATCAGGAAAAAAAATTCCAAAATCTCTTATTCAAAGGTATGTTAATGTGATGTTGCCAATGTAAAGGAAAAATGTTCCTATGCCTTTGGGGCAATAGTTAAATTTCCTCTGAACTTTACTTTGGTTTAATTCAATAAACGTATTATGTGCCTATATGTGGAAGGTAATCTGATAGGTTCAATGAAAGATATAGTGCTTGCTCTAAAGAAGTCTATAATGCAATGAGAGAGTTAAGATATATACACAAGTATATATAATCTATAATTCAAAACAGAACATATACATGTAGGAAAGAAACAATGGGCTCTTAGTGATTCAAGGAAAAAGAGGATATTTCTATTTGGGGATTTAAGCTGGAGTTCCATATTATAATAAAAAATCTGGAAACTTTCTGAAGATTAATGCACCTTTGCACATGATGTGAATAGCCTAAACTCAGATCCTCTTAATGGAAATTGAATGGTTAGCAGTAGTTGTTGTGTCTATGTATTAAATTCATGTTCTAGCAACATAGAGTACTAAAATAACTTTAACTAAGACAAAGAAACCTAAAAAGTCATAACTGGGCTCTCCAAGTAAAAATCCACGGAATCAAATATATTTATAAGCACATTTTAACAAAAATTTAAGAAAAGTTAATTTTTATTCTATATAAACTATTTGAAAAAAAGGTAAAAAGAAGCTCTACAAATTTTTTTCTATGACACAAATACAGTCTCCATGCTTAAAACAGGGAGAACAAAGACAGAGAAACTAAATTATGGATCAGTTTACTGAGTATTGATGTAATAATAATATTAATAATAATGATGATGATAATAATAGTAATAATAATAATAATAATAATAATTTGCTATACAGGAGACAATAGCAATATATGGCAAAAGTCATCAACTATAACCAGTTTTGGATTTAAACCAGGAACAGAGGGGTGGTTTAGTATTAGGAAATTATAAGCATAATTGACATATCAATAACAAAAATAACAACAACCACATAATTATCTCAGTGGATACAGAAGAATCATTTGACAAAATAAAACAACAAAAGAGAACACTGGAAAGCATATAGAGATTTTCTTTAAGAGATAAGTAGTATTTCTTTAAAACCAAGAACAAGTAATTTCATTAATGAGGATTAACTAGAAGTCTTCCCAGTAAGATCAGGGATAAAGCAAGGATGTTCATTACCACCATTATTGTTCAATTTTGTACTAGAAACGTTGGCTATCAAAATAAGACAAGAAAAATACATTGAATGAATAACAATAAGTAACAAAGTAATAAAAGCACTACTCTTTGCAGATGTTATGATAGTATCCTTAGAGAACACACTAAAATTATTTGAAACCATTAATAATTTCAGCAAAGTTGCAGGTTATAACAAAGTATTCACATAATTCATTAGCATCTCTGCCTATTGCCAACAAAACCATGCAGGATGAAATAGAAAGGAAAATTATATTAAATTAAATATATGCAGGATAAAATCCTTCAGAGACTACCTCCTGAGACATACACAATGTCTAAAGTTACAAAATTAGGAAGTGATTTTCATAAAAATCAAATCAAATCTAAATAATTAAAGAAATATTTGTTGCTCATCGGTAGGTTGAGCCAATATAATAAAAATGGCAATACTATTGAAGCTAATTTACATATTTACTTCATATAAGTCAAACTACTAAAGAATTATCTTATAGAGCTAGAAAAATAATAACAAAATAAATCTGGAAGAATGAAACCTCAAGAATATCAAGGAAATCAGTGAGAGAAAAAATGAAGACAGGAAACATAGCAGTATCAGATCTCAAACTATACGACAAAGCAGTCATCATTAAAATGCTCTGGTGATGGATAAGAAAGAGAGTTTTGAATCAATGTAATAGTTTAGGTGTATAATATATAAAAACTTGTGATTATAGTAATCATTTTAATAAACACAAAGTTTAAATTTTGGTATAAGAAATCACAATTTTACAAAAACTGCTCTGGAAAACAGGAAGCAGCTTAATAGAATATTCACATACACCAAAATCTTACACCATACACCAAGGCAAGGTTAGAAAGTATACATGACTTAGACATAAATAAATTTTCAAGTAAATTATGGAAGCATATGAAAAATATACTTGTCAGATTTAACAGTAAGGGAAGAGTTTATGAACAAACAAGAGATAGAGAGGATCACAGGAGGAAAAATATATAATATTCATTACTTTTTTTTGGAATTGCACAAACAAAACAAGTACAACCAAAATTAGAAAGAAAGCAAGATACTAGGGCAGGGGGCAATTACAGCTAGTTTCTCTGATAAATGTCTCATTTCTCAAATATATAGAGAACTGAGTGAAATTTAATAAAAAATAAATGAGCCATTCCCCAATTGATAAATGTTTAAAGATGAATAGTTTTCAGAAGAAAGAAAAGTTATCAATAATCAGATTAAATGTTCTAAATTATTATTTTTCTTCATTGATTTATTAAAAAAAACACCCCAGTTACATATAAAAACAGTTTTTAACTTCCATTTTTAAAATTTTGAGTTTCAAATGCTCTCCCTTTCTAAATCACTATTAATTAGAGAATTGTACTTTGAACTACTTCACACCTGTCAGGTTTGCTAAGATGACAGGAAAGGAAAACTATAAATGGTTGAGACCATGTGATAAAAAATAAGTATACCAATCCACTTTTGGTGGAGGTGTGAACTTTTTTTCTTTTTAAACTTAATTATATTTTTTTATTGATAAACACTGGCAGCACCATTAGACATGTCATTAGAAAAAAATGAAATTTCAATTCTTTTCTCTGAAACAAAGGTTTAATCTTGACTAGAGCAATTTTTAAAAAATATATTTTTCTTTTTTTTTGGAGGGGGGATGCAGGGCAATTAGGGTTAATTGACTTGACCCAGATCACACAGCTATTAAGTGTGTAATGCCAAGCAAAGGTAGCTTCCAAGGTTCGAATTACCAGCATAGCAAACCCCATTTATTCAGCAAACATTCACAGAACAGAGAAAGTCAAAATACAGTATAACTCATACATTTCACAAGTAAGTTCTCAATTCAATCCAGATCAGCCAAAGTCTCTTCTCAAATGGAGAGAGTTCTTCTCAAATGGAGATCAGTTTCTAATCATAAACAAAGTACTTACATTTGGTCCCACCCCTGGACTCAAAGTAATTAAAATACCATCCATTACCCCCAAGCACTTTCTCAAAAATGAGCAGAAGAGCAAAAAAGGCCAACCACCCTTAAGCCATAACAAGATCAAAATAACATCACAGCATTAAAGGCCCAAAGAAGGCCCTTCTTTCATCTTCACTCAAGGCAAGCCCTCAGCAATCTTAGTTCCTGGGGAGATAAGGCTCAACAAAGCCATAGCCAGTATCCTCATCAAGTCACACTCTGCCTGTAGAACAGTCCCAGAATCCCTGAAAGTATCAGCAAGGCCCCCTTCCAGAATTTCTGTGAACATATAAGAAGAAAGTCCTTCTTCAGGGATTCTGCACCAACAGCCAGGTTCCACGACTTCTACCACAGCAGCACTTTCCACCATCACGTGAATCTGGAAAAACAACCTCAAAACAGACAGACAAAATACCAGCATCATAGCCTTGCCTCCTCAGTTCTCAGCAACTCTAGGTGGCAGCTCTCAAAAGTCCTGGGCAGTTCCAATGGGCTCTTTGCAGCCTCTCTCAGCCACTGAGGCTCAACGACACCAGATACTGCTCTCCCCAAAAGTACTTCTGCCTGCTCTGGGCTTGAGTCTTTCTTCAGTTCATTGCTCCTCCCACTTCAGCCCTCTCTCTTCATGTCAAGAAGTCCATCCCACAAGTGGGATTCACAAGCTCTTGGTCTTAACACTCAACACAAAAGCCAAGTCAATTCAGGGGCATCTCCATATTCCATTACCATTACAAAGTGTTAAGTGTCTGAGGCTGGATTTGAGCTCAGGTCCTCCTGACTCCAGGGATGGTGTTCTATCCACTGAGCCACCTAACCACCCCATGAAACAATCTTAAGACAAAAGAAGGAGCTGATATGAATTACAATCAGCACACTCAGTATGAGCACAAGGGTAAGAGTTATCTGGACATGGACAGTTAATGAATGTCACTAGTGCTTTCCATTCAACAAAAGTGGTCCATGGTGTTTTGTTTTACTTTTTAATTAGGTATGGAGACTGTTTGTATAAAAGCACAGAGAGGGAAGATTGACTATTTCATGTGAAGAGGAACAAGAAGGTAAATTTGACTATAATGTAGCATATGTAAAGACGATTATTAGTGGAAATATAAGTTGGAGCCAGGTTATGTGAACCTTTACAGGCTAAACAGGGAGCTTAAATTTGATCATAGTGATAATTGGATGCTGTTGAAATTTAGCAACCAGAGGAGTGCCATGGTCAGATTTGTTTTAGGAATATTCTTTTAGAAGCTGAATAGAGAGTAGATTATTATTCTTGTAAGCCAATATATTATTCCTACTTGGAGCCTGAATGACTAGGATCATATTGGAATCCTCCTAGTCATTAAGTCTCACAACCTAGGCATCTTCAATTCTTCACTTCCTCTACCCATTTCTATTAGTAATGATGTCCTGTTGTTTCTACTTTCATAACAGTTGTCCTATACAGGCTCCCTTTTCCCTGATGGTGCCACCACCATTGTGAAGGCCCTGATATCCATGTCTGGATTCTTGAAATAACTTGCTTCTGGATGTGCCTGCCTTCCTGCCCAACTGCTTTGAGTCCTCCACTCAGCTGTCAAATTAATCTTTCTGTACCTCAGTCCTGGCCATATTACTCTGCTGTCCATTACTTCCCTATTGGGGGTTTTGTTTCTCTGAAAAAAAATGTACACAGAACACATGTTAAAGTTCAGTTGGTAGTATTGTCATTTGCTCCATCTATGAACAGCAAAATACTAAATTGAGTCTAGATTTTGTAGGATTCATCAGTATCCAAGGTATAAATGCTTATGCTGATAAGGCAGTAATAAGGTCTTGAGAGACAGATCAAGCTAGCAACAACACACCCCTACTCTCTATTATCTCCAAGTTCAAAGCAGAAATTTTCTGTTTCACCTTTTTTTGCTGTTCCTTTCATTTACAACTCCATCTCCTAACTGAATATTTTCCACTGGCTATGCTCCAAGCCAGGAATACTTTCTTTCCTCATTTTAGTCTCTTGGCTTCTCAGGCTTCCTTTAAACCAGTGGTCTCAACCTTCCTAATCCTATGACCCTTTAATGCTCATCTGTGGGTGTATCTACATGTGGGCAGACCTTCCTGGAGATAGATAGAGGAGTGTTGTCTCAGTTCCTAAAACCACTGCTTTAAACCCAATCTAAATTTTCAGCTTCTATAAGAAGACTCTCCAAATTATCTGTACTCCTTTACTTCTGTTAAATATTTCCAGTTTATACTGTACGCAATTATTTGCATGCTGTCTCCTCCATCAGACCGTGAATACCTTGAGGGCAGGAACTATTAAAAGTTTTTGCCCTTTTTTAATCCTCAGCACTTCACACAGAAACTGACACATAGTAGGGGCTTTTAGAAAAAAACAGTTAACTAAATGAATGTTTCAGAGCAGTGATTCTCGACCTGAGAGAGACAGAGAGAGAAAGAGAAAGAGACAGACAGAGACAAAGACGGAGAGACAGAGAGAGACAGAGAATCAGAATCAGTATAGAGCCTTGAGAAAGAACTTAAGTTATACGGTGGGAATTAGATGATTACTCAGCCAAAGAGATGGAAGAACAATCAGAAAGATATGTGCAGAACAAGAAGAGAAATATGTTACTAAAAGTTAAAGAAAATGAGGTATCTAGGATTAGAGTTTCTTCAGCTGAGATAAATGCTGAAAAGATCAGGAAAAATGAGCAAGAAAAGACCATCAAATTCGACAGTTACAAGACCATTGACAGTTTTTGGCATCAGCAGTTTCATTTGAGTTATGAGGTCAGAAATCAAATTACAAAGGGTTGAGAAATCTGTAAACAGAGAAGTGAAGGTAATGAGTATGGGGTGGGGGGGGGAAATTCCCTTGAAATTGATATTGCAGGATAAAATATGCCTTCTTTATGGCAAGTCCAATCATTTAATATGGGATCTTGGACACATTTTATCTTCTCTAGGATATAATTGCCTCAATAAACCCTTCCTTCTTTTTCATCTTATGGCAGCAAACATTTATATATTAATCATTTACTGTGTTAGGCACTATGCATTTATAATTCTTGATTATGATATTGAGTCATTTCAGTCATATCTGATTCTCAGTTAACGTTATTGGGGTTTCCTTGGCAAAGATGCAGGAATGGTTTGCCATTTCCTTCCCCTGCTCGTTTTACAAATGGGGAACTGAGATAAACAGCATCATATAGTTAGTGTCTGAGTCCAGATTTGAACTCCAGTGCCCCTGAATCCAGTACCAGTTCATTATCCACTGTGTCCCCTCACTCATACTTTACATTAGACTCTCTTTTGTCTAGAAAAAAACTGACTATTCCCATTTATTAAAAAAGTTATATCCTGCTTCTCTCTTGAGGCTTTGTCTTCCTCTCCTTTTCTTTCACTTCAAGATTTGTGAAATAGCTGTCTAATGACTTATGATTAATTCATCTACTTATTTTTAAGCCCTTTCAGGCTAACTTCTACCATTACTATATTGAAGGCATTATCACTATTGTCAGCATGAAGGGACTGAGCTTCCCTGTTTTGTTAGCAAGGGCAATATTACTTGTCATACTAAAATGCATTTTGTTATTCAGAAATGAGAACAACTCAGAATAAGACAGGTCTTTAGAAGTCAATTGATTTGTCTCAGAGCAGAATAGAATTTTCCTCTTCAAAACTTCTTGAACACCTCTGGTGATTGGTAAAACACCCTCAGTACAACTATGTTTAGCAAACATTTGGATGGTTCTAATTGTGCATAGGTAACTATTAGAGTCTAATGAATTTTCTAACATTAATCCTAAATCTTCCTCACTGAAGCTTCCATTTATTGTCTGTTATATTTTTTTCCTGTGGTACCCTCTTCCAAAGGCTTTTCAAACACTGAAATATGGTTTAGTGTCCTCTGGATTTCCTCCACTTTGCTTCAAATAATGAGAGCCAGACGTATAAGGAAATAGACTTATTTGGCGATCAGTGTCAAAGTGAAAATAGGTAAGCAGATCTTGTTAGATGAACCTTTCTATTTGTTATATTACATTTTATCCAGATCGTGTCATGTAAGTTCTTATATACCTTTCCATGATCCTTTTCTTGTCCCATATTCATATGAAAAACTACAGTCCAGTGAAGAAGAGGAGGTAATCTGTATATTTTAGCCAGGTGAAACAAGACCTCATTAGATTATTGGATTTTATATCATCTTCTCAGGTATTGTGTCACATGGGAAACTATCATACAAGACAAGAACCAGTCGTGGAACAATTGTTGTATGCTTATGAAACCTAGGTAGTAAACCAGCACCATATTGGAAAACTAAATTATTTCTATTTGAATTGTCATAGGAAGATTTTGAAGGTCACCCAACAAGCTAAACTACCAGTCATTGAGGTCCTTTCTAGAGCTGAACTACCAAGCATTCAAATTCTATGAAATAAAGTGGAACGTTGTATGAAAGTCCAATGTGTTTTGGGCTAAAAGGCAATTTTACAGAAACCTCATATAAGTCCAGTGCTCACACAGAGGTCAGAAGAAGCAATACAAAGGAATTATCAAGGCCATTCTGAAGAAATTAGAAATTGATTGTAAGAATTTGGAAATATTGACATAGGATATGGGGCATGATGTGCCCCCATCAAAGAAAGTTTTGTATTATATAAACAAAGCAGAATTTTAGCAGCTCAAAATTAATGTGAAATGTGAAAATTTAGAGACAGCTTTATTCCAAATGTTTATATGTACTATTTATGCCTGACCTCTGGCAAAGCCTTCTGAACTCATATTGGTCTGGTTGGTCATAGTCAGACATAAACTACTTTGACTACAACACAGTGAAGTCATTTTGTTCCTCTTAGAGAAAGGACAACAATCTATCACCTTCTCCCACTTCCCCAGTGCTACTTTTTCTGTTTCTCTTTATGTATTTTCTCATTAGAATATAAGTGCCTTGAAGAAAAAAAAGCCAATTTTATTTTATTCTTTTGTATTGGTAGAACTAACAGGTACTTAGCATCTACTTTGAAATTAATTAGATCAAGTCTCTGTTAAAAAAGCAAAAGGTATGAACCCCTGTTGCTGATATAGCAGGAAGTTGCTGATGTAAAGGGAAGGGGCAGAATAAGTATATAAGGAGAAGCCCTAGCTGGAAGTTCAATTCTTTTTGGAGCCAGGTTCTGGAAGCTGAGGAAGCCTAGACTATAAAGAATGATTTTGATTTTGGGAACTGGTTGAAGTGATTTTCATTCTGGGAATCAACTGGAGCTTCTGCTGTGGAGCTACCAGCTTCTCCCGGGAGCTGCCAAAGACTGAAGAAGCATGACTGTGATAATGGTACTTTGCATGAACTTCTTGTGGCTTTGTTAAGCCTTTACTTTTCTGGAACAGATACTGTGAAGGATTTAAGGTGAACTGGACACAGTGAGCTTCAGAATGGAACAGGAACAGCATGGAGAGCTGGACAAAGAACTGGGAAGAGTCTGTCTTTGAATCCAGGTGACAGTTTGGTGAATCTTGGTAGAAACTGGAACCACGGAAGGGGATCCAGGGAATCTGAGAATACCCCAAGTCAAGCTGAAGGAAGACTTTACTTGGATATTACATACTGCGTGAGATTATAACTTATTTGTTACTGAGGAGTAGATAGATTGTGTATTTTACACTACCCCTTAAGAGAGTGCTGAGTAGTGACTGAAATTGTAACTTAGTGTGTTCCATAAGTGGAAAACTTTGACTGTTGTATTTTGTGACACTTAAGGCAGCAACCCACTTTAAGGATGATTGAATGATTGAATTAATTGAATGATTGAGTTACTAAGTGATTGATTAACTAAAGGATTATATGTTGTTCAAAACTGTGTGCCTTTGACCCAGTAATATCACTTTTGGGCTTTGTATCCCAAAGAGATCATAGAAGTGGGAAAAGGATCCATATGTACAAAAATATTTATTCCAGCTCTCTTTGTGGTGGCAAAAAACTTGAAATTTAGGGGCTGTACATCAATTGAACAAATTGTGGTATATGAATGTAATGGAATACTATTGTGCTGTAAGAAATGAGAAGGAGATGAACTTCATAAATACCTGGAGACGCTTATACAAATTGATGCTAAGTGAGAAGAGCAGAACAAGGAAAAATTTGTACACAGTCACACACACATTACATGTGTGATGACCAACCATGACAAACAGGACTCTTCTCAGCAACACACAGTTAAAAGACAACTCTACAAGTCTCATAATGGAAGGAGATATCTACATTCAGAGAAAGATCTAGAAAGACTATAGTTTAAATGGAGACTGAAGCAATACATGTTATCATTCTTTTCTGTTTGGTTTTGTTTATTTTTTCCTATTGTTCACTCCATTGGTTACGATGCTTCTATACAACCAGACTCTTGTACAATGTGAAAGTGTTTGCAGATCCTATACATGATTGTATGCCACCATGGGGAGAGGGGAGAAGGAAGGGGAGAAAATCTGAAACTCAAGTGATTCTGGAACTGAATGTTGTAAACTAAAAGTAAATAAACAAGTCAATTAAAAAAAACTGTGTGAACACTGTGGTAAAAACTATGTGACTATTTTCTGTGATAAGTTGTTGTGAGCGTTGCATTTTGATTATCTGTTATAAGCTCTAATAGTGTGAATGCTGTACCTTGATTTACTGTGAATATTTTGCTCTGGTTTGTTATTGAATAAATAGAGCATTCACTATACTATGTAATCAGAACCATAAAAGCTGTTCACAGCATTCTTCTGGAAAGCTGCTCAAGATTGGCTTATGTATATATTCCTAGAGCTTAGCACAGTGTCTGATATGTAGCAAGCATTTCACAAATAGTTGATTATTTGACTTTGAAATAATGCCCATCCAAGATGCCATTTCATTTATTGCTTTATTTCTAACAATTTTTTAAAAAATTCAAGGAACTTGAATGCTGGACCAGAATCTGGTGCTAATGACCTCCATGTCTTTATCAAGTTCCTGCTATATATGTAATTCCCTTTGCTTTGCTTGAATTCTTTTGATATTAAATATTTGACCTCAATTCATTCTTGGTACTTATGATGGTCAAAGACATTTTAGCCTTTTCCTAAGATGAGTTTGATGTAATAATAGATAACATCATTTTATTTTGGCAATTAAGATTGGAGGCAATGTAATTCATCCCAATCTCTAGGAGAAGCTTCAAAGATCAGGTTGTCCTCAAAAAGACAAATTTTCTTTGATCACCCAAGACAAACAAAATTGAACCTGAGGAAGTAAAGTGTTATAAATAACATGTATTTTTTTAAATCCAAAACACAAGTGAAAGTTGATAGATTTCCTTAGAGAAAAAGGATTACCCAGTTTAGATTAAACTGTTTTGCAACAATTACACAATTTATAATAGATAATGTATCATAAGGTACATAAGTGTTGCTATATCAAAACCTTGCTGTAAATTATATCACTCCTTGGACTAGGTTCTTGTTCAGTTTATAAAAATGCTATCATATAATCTCAAGTAACTGGAAAGAACATTGTAAATCATCTAATCTAACACATACCAGAGCAAAAAATGGTCTTTATTACATTCTCAAATTGGTAAGCAAGGCTTCTTATAATTATATCTAACGAGGAGGAAGCTTACTATCTCCTAAGACATGTCATCTGAATTTGGGGTTCTTATGTATTAAGATTTTCCCCCCACATCAGTTCTAAATATGTTTCTGTAAAATATGCACCCATTATTTCCTATTTTTGCCTCTAGGACCAAGAAAAATAGATTAAATCTTTCTTCTATATGACAGACCTTCAAAAACTTTAAGAAAATTAGCTTAATCCCTCTCACTTCAATATCCATAAATGTCATTGTCTTCAGGCTAATCATTTGGTCAATCACCATTTGCAATAGTCTGCTATCTTCTCATCATACTGGTCACCCACTTCTGAGCATTCTCTAGTTTAAAGATCCTCAGAGCCTCCTGGGGGATATCACATTAAGGAATCTATGTGGTTGAAGCTAGTTTTATAATAATGCTAAAATGCTCCATTTAATATGGTCAATATTGATATATAAAACCTACTTAAACAAAAGTTCTGTAATAATAAGTAATGATATGGATGGGAGATGAGAACAAGAAGTTTGAGAACCATTTATCTAACTTTAAATCTAGAATTCAGAAACACAGTGGGACTATTATCTGTATTTGCAGTTAAGAGTAGGTTATGTCGCACTGGAAACAAGTCCCACAATATTGGCTAGTATAGGAAATGTGGAATGTGACCCTGTGTCCCACTTACCACTTGGTTGAGAAAATACCTTGGCCATATGCAACTGGAGTCAAGATCCTGACTCACATTTTATAGACCATTGCCTTAGGATACTCTTCATTTTTAGTATATAGATGTTTAGAGCTATTTCCACCCTAGCACATCATAAGTAACAACAACAACAACAACAACAGCCACAATAATACCTAACATTTATATAGCCCTTGTGTCAGGCATTCAGCTAAGTACTTTATAAATTACCCTGGGAAGTTGGAGCACTTATTATCACAGTTTTATAAATGAGGAAATTCAGGCCAACAGAGGTTAAGGGACCTGTCTGGGCTCACAAATCTGGTAAGCAATCAAAGTCATAATTTAACTCTAGTCTTCCTGACTCCAGTACCAGGGCTCCCCTCACTGTTCTACCTACTTGCCCACGAAGTTTTAATAAATTATTTTTGATCCATTTATTCTTAATGAAGCTTAAAATGATATTAGCTTTATTGGCTACAATGTCATATTATTGACTAATAATGATAATATAGTTTACCAGAATGTGATATATTTTTCATACTGTTTGTCTTTTTTAATTAAATTGATTATTTTAAATTGGGGCTGTATTTTCAAACCTAGCATTTCAAAACAGGCACAAATTATTGGATCTTGTCTTAGAACTTTTTCAGTTTCCTATTCCTGAGGGAGAACCTGAAGAATGTTCTCAAAGATAAAAATGCCTTTCCCTCAATGAGCTTCCATTTTACTTGGAATGACAGAGATATAATATGTACATGGCTAAATATAAAATAATTCAATTTGAAGAAGGATATAGTGCTAAAAACTGACTAGATTAGCAATGACTTTATGAGTAAAGTTTTACCTGAGATGAACCTGGATTATTTTTTCCTAAAATGGAATATCACTCTCCCTAGGACTTGGTTGACCTTTTCTTCCCTTGATGAAGTTTCTTGATGCCCTAAGGGCATGAAAATCCTGTCAATATGGATTTGGGGCCTCTCAGATACTTGGATATTTTAAAGTCACACATGTCACCATAGATTATCCTGACAACCAGGAAAAAAATTTAATGAGACAAGCATGCAGATCCCCAGAGAAATTATTTGTCTTGTTACATAGACTTACTTAGGCAAATAAACAGCACTTTGCTAAGTGTTCAATAACATGTGATTGCCTCACAGTCCTAACAATGAACCTGAACTAATAGACAGTGCTGTTATTAAGATTGCCTCTAACAGCTGAACTCTGAAGTGTTATGTGTTTATATACATCCTATAAATTGAAACCACTCTAGACTCTCTGAATGATAATGCTGATAAAATAAATGAATCGATATGCTTCAATTGATTTTTTTTGACTAGAAGAAATTATTTTTCAAAAGCTAAACTTGTTGTTTAGTTCTCCTGGTCATATTCTTTAATTTTTTAAATATGAATTAATATTTCTTTATTTTTAACATTGTATTACTTTTAAATTTTCAGTTCTAAATTATTTTCTGCAAATCTTCCCTAACACCACAATTTGAAAGTTTTGATTCTATGGAGCTCAGATTTCCTGATAGTCCAAGTCTAGGCCAAGAAGGAAGAGAGAACTGATTGGTTTAAAGACCTAGTTTATTATGGTGCATGTAATCATGAAGAGTTGGACACAATTAAATGACTGAACAATAACAGTAACAAGACATTTTTCTTTTACTTTGTCTGAGATCATGATTACTAGCCTTGCCTTCTTTTACATCAATCAAAGTATATTAGTTTCTAATCTACTCCTTTATTTTAACTCTGAGTCTTTCTGTTTCTTTCTTGAAATATTTAATTACTTTGAATAAATGTAAATTTTTAACGTTCATTTTTTGAAATTTGAATTCCAAATTTTCTCCCTCCCTCGCACCCACATTATTATCTTATTGAGAAGGTAAATAGCTTAATAAATATCATACATGTGTGGTCAGGCAAAACATACTAGTCATGTTGTAAGATAAAACACAAACAAAAAGAAAAAAATAATTTAAAACATATGCTACTACCTACATTCAGATTCCAACAATCCTTTCCCTGAAGGTGGATAAGATTTTTCTTCATGAGTTCTTTGGGATTGTCTTAGATCACTGCATTGCTGAAAATGCCATAATCATTCTCATTTGATCATTATACAATATTATACTTACTGTATAGAAGGTTCTGCTACTGCTCACTTCATTTTGCATCAGTTCATATAATTCTTTACAGGGTTTTGTGAAAGCATCTAGTTTGTCACACACACACATACAAGTTTACATGAATATTAAGAAAAAGAAATATATGAGAAATACAAAAACAAATATAGAGTAAAAAAATCAAAAAGCATCATCAGTGCCCAGTAGAAGGAGGACTGAAAATATGCTGCAATGAATTTCCATTTCATGAAAGCCTATACAGTAAATAATATGCATTGTTTTTTGAGCTAGCCATCTTTTATTTATTTCTTTGTGTTATTTTGTTCTCTGCTGGTTCCTTTTTAGTTTGCTCTTTTTTTCTACCTTCCTCCCCCCCAAGTCTATAATTAATCACAGATATGCATACAAACACACACAGATATACATACATACATATATCCATACATATGATTGTATATACATATGTGCACATGGGAGGTAGGCCAAGCCTTCTTCACTTTTTAGTGGTCTTCTCATGTAGACCTTCCATGTGTTTTGGGGTCAGAAAAATCTCACGCTGATAAGTTTTCTTGGTTCTGCCAACCAAAAATGTTATTGAGGAGTTATTTTAAAGTTGTTTAGAGCAGAATACTTAAAATGTTCAGAAGGGTTGCTGCCTATAATCTGCTATGTAGGCTCTGACTTAGCCCTAGGTTTATCATCATGTCTGGAAAAGATATAAATTTGCAACTTTAAGCCTTATCAGCTTCTTTCCAGGTGCCTAATTCTCTCTAAGTCTCCCCCCACCACTGTCCCCGCCTCCCAAGGGTCATAAATGTTAAAATAGGAAGGTACTGAGGGATCATCCAATTATCCAATCCAATCATTTTCCAGATCAAGAAATGGAGGCTGGGATTAAAACCCAAGATGGCTGGGCAACTTCCTTGTCTAATATGTCCATAAAACTCCTTTTCACACATTTATTTTCCCCTTTTTTTTCTTTCCTATAATTAACCCAACCTTTATTTTTATTTGTTTGATGATATGTGGTGAGTTACTGAATATTTTAAGTGGTGAACAAATCACATTAACCCACAACGGACATGTTTCATGTTGACTTGCTTTACTGAGAGGGGGTAAGGGTTTCTGGAAAATGAAAGAAACCTATTGTATACGTTTGTACTTAGCCAGCTAAATCTTCTCCAATCTTTTTGGTTCTCTAATGTTTAACAGTGACTATCCCTATGAAGTAGAATATAGATAATTTGAAGAGTTAAAAGATAAGCTACTCTGATTATTATGATTATTATCTACATCTTTTAAAAAATTAATTCTTTTATTTTCTTGTTTACATCATTCATTTCCACCAGATTTTGAGTTACAAATTTTCTCCTCATCTTTTCCCTGCCCCAACCCCAAAACGGCGATCCCACTGTAAAGCCCCTCCCCCAATCTGCTCTCTTTTATGTCCTCCTCCAATGCCCCCTCTAACTTTCTGGTAGGGCAGGGTGGGTCTCCCTACCCCAGTGCCTATATATCTTAATTCCCAGTTGCATGTAGTTAATAATGATAATAATGATAATAATAATTATATATATGTACACATACACATATATTTTACATTTGATTGTAGAACTTTAAATTCTAAATTCTTTCGGCTCCTCCCTCGTCACCCACCCCCACTGGAAGGACAAACAATTCAATACAGGCTGTACATGTGTCATAATCATGGAAAATTTACTTAATCAGATGATTCCTGGGCAACTAAGATTAAGAAGAATAAATAAGTTCATTAAGACATGGAACTCAAATCTCTAAAATACAAGAATCTGGCCATGTCCCTACACTGAAAATTTTTCAATGGCTCTCTATTGCCTATAGGATAAAATACAAATCCCTTAATCTGGCACTTGAATGCCAGTAAAATTGCACTCCCACTCATATTTTTACTCTTCCATTTCATATCATGCCCTCTTCAAATACTCTCAATTCCAAATTAAATTGCTAGTGGTTATCATGTAAAACATTCCATTTCCTGCCCCCAAGTCTTTTCAAAAGTGATCCACCACATCCAGAAGACAGTCAATTTTCACGCTACTTCCAGATCATCTGACCTTTTTTTCTTTATTTTATATGTTAATATGCATTGATCTATTTTATATAAACATTTACAGACTTCACCCACCCCCAAGAGAGTTCTCTGATAACAACAACAACAACAAAAAAAAACTAGGCAAAACTGATAATACCCATGTGAAAATGTATTAAACATTCTATTTCTGAAGTACCCCAACCTCTCTGCTATTAAAGTGATTTTAATTAGAATAAATCTATTTTCTTTACTATTCACCTTTCCCTGTACTTAAAAACAAACAGAGCAAGTATGAAAATATTTTAACATAGTCAAAGTACAAGTTCCCTCAATATATGTGTGTATATACAAGTACGTACAGATACATATATATATATATATATATATATATATACGTGTGAGTGAGTGTGTGTGTATGTATATGTGAATATATGTATATGTATATGCAAATGCATATGCATATGTATATGTATGTTTCTCCCTTCTAATTTTATTATGTGTTTGTAAAGAATAGCATATTTCTTTATTGGTCCTCTGGAATCATGAATGATCATTGTATTGATCATAGTTCTTATCTATAGTTTTTTTGTTGTTATTGTATAAATTCTCCTTCTAGTTTTGGTCATTTCATTCTTTGTCAGTTTCCAAATATCTTCAAACTGGTTCTTTTTGATAATATTGATGTTACAATATTTGTTGTTCTTTTAGTTCTGCTGACTTTCCTCTGTACTAGTTTGTACCAGTCCAAGAATATTTGAGACCATCAATTTACACATTCTTTACAGAACATTATTATTCCATCAAAAGCCTATATTGCTTATTGAAACCATTCTTCATTTGAAGGGGAACCCTTTATTTTCCAGGAGCTTGTTTTTTTTTTTTTTTTGCTATCACAGAAAAGCTGCTATAAATATTTTTTGTACACTAGAGTCTTTTACCATTTCTTTTATCACTTTTGGGTATGTGGTGCAGCTGGGTCAAAAGACATCTCATATTTTTTCAAATAACTCAAGTGTTACTTCTTTAGTGAAACCTTTTTTATTCCTCTATTTATTAGCATTGGCTCTTCCTCTCAAATGTTCCTTGTAAAATTTAAAATTTTTTAAAATATTTTATTATGTGATATATTTCATTCTGAGGACCACAATTCAGTAAAGATATTTTAGGATAAAATGGAGAACATTCAAAGGAGGATGCCCCATACTGAAAGGGGAACAAAATATGGGGATGCTTATATTGTAGAAGAAAAGGCTTTGAAGCACCATGATTATTGTCTTCAAGTACTAAAGAACTGTTATACGGAAAATAAATTAGATTTGTACTTGGATCCAGAGGGCAGACCATATCATTGGATGGAAGTAATAGGGAAGTAGATTTACTCTTAATGAATGAATTTACTCTTAATGAATAAATACTTCCTCTCAATTAGAATGACCCGAGTGGAATGTGCTTTCTCTAGAGTTGTAGGCATCTTTTCCTGGATATCATTAAGGAATTCTTTAATTATAGGTTTAGAAATGATTCTCATTTGAATATGGGAAAATCTAAACTGCCTCTGAGGTCCCTTTGTTCTCTTGAGATTAGAATTCATTATTTTAGAACGTCAGAAATCTTTAAAAAAAAAGACTTTGTTTCTTTCTCTGTCAGTTGTTTTTAAAATTAATTATCAAATGAACAAATGTATCCATCTGATACGTTTGATAATAGATATATAAATTATATTAAAAAGCACATATTGAAAGCAAAATATTCCTCAGCAGACTTGGAAGACATGGACTGGATTCAGGGAAGTTAAAACGTTAAGGGTAAAGATTGTTGTTTATATTTTACTTTTCTGTATCATGTCCTAGTACAATGTCTTTCCTATAGATAGTAGGTAATTAAAATGTCTGTTGGATGTTTGTTGAATTTTCAAAAAAGAATATTTGCAATTATCAATTTGCAATATAAAACTGCATTGTGTTGGGGGTGGCAGGGAACAGTATGGGGAGAAGAGTAAGATATTGGAAAGGGCATGGAATCCTTCTGGTTGTGATTAAAATTGTACTCCTTAGGTTTTTCTACAGCATGCTAAATGATAGGGTTATTCCTGCCTTTGTTATGTCTGGTAGGCAAGATTCAGGCCTAATTTCTCTTACTTGATTCTATTTTTCACAAAGTCACTAGGATCTTATAGAGGAAACTAAGCTCCACAATAGTCCATAGAAGTGGGGCATGTGTGCGTGCGTGCACACCCAAGGGGGGAGGGGTGGTTCAGGTTCTCTCTTTTAATGTCTTTAGTAGCAGAGCTGTAAAACTGCTTCCAACCCAGCTCCAGATGTATAAGGAACATCTCAGAGTTTGACATGATCTCAGCTCTAACCTGCAGGCAGTATTAATTCAGGAAATGCCAAGGTAATACAAGGACCACCCTGGCCCCAACTTTTTGATGTAGCTATACTCTCTGTGGTGTCCAGGAAAACAGGAATACAAATGAAAGTATTTAAAATGCCAACAGTAATGGTTAGAGTCACTTTCAGTGGCATGGGTGCCATTTTCTGTCAGAGTAGTGGGGAAAATAAGGCCTCATAGAATAACAAAAAATTATCTAGCCTCCCTATTTCTCACTCACAAAAATGACAACAAGCACAATTTATTTCTGAATTTTGGCAAAACAGGGAGTATGATCATGAGGGGCAGTTAATTTTGTGGAAAGATTGCTGAACTTGGAGTCAGGAAAGACCGAAGTTCAAATTCTACCTGAGAAATTTACTATGTATGTGATGAAGGGCTAACTTACCCTCCCCAAGTCTTAAGTGTTTCCTCTGTAAAGCAGGGATGAGCAAACAGGGAAGATCTACTTACAAGAGTTTCTATGATGTTTAAATGAGATGACATATATGAAAACACTTTGGAGATCTTAGAGCACTCTATAAATGTTCGTTATCATTATAAAGAAGGGAAAGAAAAGGAACAAGGACTGTAGGATAAAAAGGAGAAAGCACAAAGCTTCCAATAAAATGGTCCCATGCTGGGAAATGTATGTTACCATGGAATCAATAAGGAAATACAAACCCCTTCACCTCTAGCAATCAAGCAAAGGATTGCGAGCATGGTAGAGACTGGTAGAAGCAAGGCCCTCTGAGAACTGAGAAAGGGTATGTGCATTAGTACAGGTGTTCTTTGTAATTGTGAAACCCTGGGAAACATTCACAGGGTTCCATTTATCTTCATCACGTCCCGGGGCGAAAAACCAGTAGCAATTTAGCACCTGCTACAGCAATTTGGCACCTTTGGCATTTACCAAAAGTTTGGTTTTCAGGAATGAAGGTATTAATTTGTTCTTTCATGTGTGCAATAGAATTATACAAAACATGTCAAATACAAATGTATTTAATTTTAAAGAAAGCTCCCTGTGAAAATTTTCACATAAAACTTTAAGTAA
>CM053599.1:78065561-78081853 GCA_028646575.1 Pseudocheirus occidentalis
ATGGGTGCTGTGAATATCTCATTATTGATACACCAAGTGATTATAATAGCAAAAGGAAAGATGTATTTTTAAAAAAAAATTGTGGGAAGAAGAATCAAAGAAGGCATAGAACCAATATTTGAGATGGCTAAGCTTCTCTTAGGTGCACCTATGCCACTGGATGGTAGGCACATATGGAGCTGCTTAAATTACAAGAGCTTATTCACCCAAGAGAATCGATGATTGCTTGATGGTGTTGAAGTGAATGACAGTCTCTACTAGAATTTCTTCCTTTTCTGTGTTTGACCTGTGACTTTCATTTTTTTTAATCAGTGACTTACATGAAATCATATGTGAAATTTCTATTAAATTTATGGACCCTAAGTTTGAATGGTTGGTAAAATGTTGAATTCCAGTCAGGATTAAAAGCAAACAAAAATGGATCTGAAGCATTGCATGGTATTTTAAAATTAAATTACATTTTCCAAACATTTTAAGTACCTATCACATGTTAGACATTGTTCTGGGTGCTAGAAATGAAATAAAAATAAAAAGAAAGAATTAACCTAAGCTTTGAGGAAATAATATTCTAATGTGGAGCTAGTGCAACATGGACACAGATCAACAAATTATTAAATTCTACACAAGATTAATAGAAGGTAAACTGGAGAAGAGAGAGCTAACAACTAGAAGAAATAAAAACATGCTGTTGGTAGCACTTGAATTGAGCCTTGAAGAGATCTAGGGATTTTAAAAAGTGGAGATGGAGAGGAAATATCTCATTTCTGGCCAAAGATACAGTGGTGATACATGCAAAGAGGATATTAAAAACAAAAGGTAGGAAGGTTTGGTGGAACATAAAGGAAATCATTGAGAATGTTAGGAAAATAATTTGGAAGCAGAGAGTGAAGAGCTTTATGTGCTAAGTGCAAAAATAATAGACATTTTAATTTATATAAAGATAAAGCATCACATTGAAAGAATCACTTTCTCAGGTACAGAGTGCACATAACAAGACAAGAGAGCAAATCTGAAAAAGATTTGGAGGGTCTTGCAGAACTTCGGGTCAGTATGAATCAAAAATATGACATGGAACCCAAAAGAGCTAGTGTAATGTAAGGCTTCATTAAAAAATTTGAATGTCCAGGCCTAGGGAGGTGATGATTACACTTCACTCACTCCCATCAAGACCCTATTTGAAGCATTATGTTCAATTCTGGCAAACACATTTTAGATTGGGAATTCATAATCTAAAGAGAATCTAGAAGAAAGCAATTAGCAACCTCAAGGTCTTTTAGATCTTGCCATATAATGATCAATTGCAGAGATTAGAGATAACAAGGAAGTAGCAGAGTAATATATAACTGCCTGCAAGTAACTGGTTTATAATTTTAAAAAGAAATATAATTTTTTTTCTTGACTTAAGAGGATATAATTAGAAGGAGTGGGTATAAGTTTCAGAGAGGTATCTATGGCCTTGTTGCAAGGGAAACAAACAAGGAAAACAAAACAACTTTCCCAGTTATAGTTGTCTCAAAATTTCGCAGACTACATTAACAAATTAACAAGTATGCTCCCCTTTCCCCTCCACCCCAATACAAGTCTCTAAGTAAAGCCTAGATACTGACTTCTCAAGGTGCTTTGTGATTTTTGTTTAAGTCTGAGTCGAATAAACTTTCAAGTCAGAGCTTCTTAATCTTTTTGTTATTGTTGTTGTTGATTCTTTCATGGATTCTTTTGACAGAATGGTAAGGCCTATACACTCCTTCCCAGAATAAAGTTCTTAAATCTACAAAATTAAAATATCTATACATGCATAGTATGTGTGTTTGTGTGCAACCACATATGATATATAATGTGTATACTTTGAAAGTATATGTGTATATATGTACATATATACACATATTATTAATAAAATTGCATACATACTTAAAGAAGAAATAAGTTGAATTGACATATGGCTGTCAAAAATATTTTAAAAATCCAAGTTCAAAGACATCAGATTAAGAAACCACTGTTTCAGACTCCCTCCAGTGTTGGGATACTGCAATTCTTCTGCTCTGAAGGAACTTTTGGAATCTCCATATTCTTTTTATCTTACAAAACTATCTTCTCAAAATGTCATATTCCCTAGGATAAGAATTGTCTACCTTTTAGATTGCTATTTATGCTTATATATATTTCTCTTTATAGTCCACATTTACCTCCCATTCCACCTCACAACATTAGTTTGAATCTCTTTTTGTCTCCTTGGTCTTCTTTCATAATTTTTTAAATTTTTTTTTGTTTTAATCACTTCCTCAGTTCCCACTATGTGACACATAGTAGACCTTTAAGAAATGCTGGCTGACAGATTCAAGTCCAACAGTAAATTTCCATTTAGTCTTTTCAGATTCTTCTCTAGGGGCCAGAACATTTGTGCTAGCTCTAGCTAAAACCATGTTTTGAGACCAGATCATAATATATCTATTGTGAAGATTTAAACCTTAGAATAAGTTATATGCTACAAATCAGTAATTCTTTTATTATTTTATGGATTGACATGAGGAAGTGATAGGGAATATGCTAACAATGCAAATTCAACTTTCAAATGTATCCTTTTCATTCCCCCCCATTCCAAAACTGTTGTTAAACATTTATCAGTACACCCTTTCATTTAGTTGATGTAAATTTAAATAAGCATATGTATAAGAGCTTATTAAAAATAACTATTTGAAAAGTTATTTTCCTTGAAATTTATAGAGTATAATATCTAACAGATATCTAGACTTCCCTCTTAACCATACTCATAATGATGAAACTATACTTCCTTGTATTTTCCTATACCTAATCATGCACAAATGCCATCAGGGAATGCTTGTTTGCTGAGCACATTATAGACTTTTAAAAGAGTACCTGAGAATGCCCCTTTATATATCACTTCCCATCATTAATCTCCTTCATGCTCCTTTTTTCCAGGTACAAATTATCTTAATTGAAGGGTTTGGGAAAGGATACTCTTTTGATAGAATAAAAAAATTAAAAAAAAATTTGGTGACAAGTATTCCTTCAGTTTTTTTTAATCCTTTGGGTCTTGCTTGAAATCTGGCATGTACCAAAAAGTCCTTAATAAATGCATGTAAGTATCTAAGATGTTCAATCAGAAGGACCTTAGAAATCATCATGCCAAACTATATTATTTCATGGATAAGACAACCAGGTTAACAAAGAAATCACCTGAGTTTCTACAAGTCCCAAAGTACTTGTATTTTGACACTCCACATCAAATGTTCTTTCCTTTATACCTTTCCTCACTGAGAATAAATTATTCAAACTGCATGGGTTTTTATTCTTTTTTGGTGTCATGGACTCTTTTGGCAGTCTGCTAAAACCAGAACAATATTGTTAAACATGTAGAAACAAATACATAGGATTATAATGGGAAATACATTGAAATAATTGTCAATACATTTTATTTCAAAAATATTAGCCAACTATAGTTTAAGAACTCCTGATTACAGATATTTTAAAAGAAACTCTAAATTATGTTCTATTCTTTTATTTACTAATTCCTTTAAATTCAACTTTCTTTGTAAGTTGGCAGCCCCAGTCAACTAGAAATGTTCATTTTTCAACATAAGGGAACTCAAGTGAAAAGACTTTCACTTGAAAATTACATAAATAAACAAATGGAATAAGGTTTTATTTTCACAAGAAGTGAAGTTTATGAAATAAAACCGATTCCAAACAATACATACAAAAATGCCCCAACAATGCATGGCGATTTGCACATGTTGTTTTTTAACTGGAGATAAAGAAGCTTAGTTTACTTATCCCTCAAGTGAAATCACTCATAGTGGTGATGATTCTTATACTTCTTAGTCAACAAATTTTTCCTGGGACCATAAAGTTAGCAATTGTGTTCTATCAGTGGCCTCAGCTGTAACATGGCCAGTTGTATAAAGAGTTGATGTGTTTCCTTTGGAATCAGTTCTAAACAAGAGAGTTCTTTCTTTATCATCAACCAAGTCATAGTAATTGCAGTTCTCTAACAGTTTATCTGTGATAGAATTTACCACAATGAGATAAGAAATATCCATTCTTGGAATGAAAGGTTCCCAATGGGACTCTCTCAAATTCCTGCAAAACGTTTCCTTTTCATCACTGTGTTCAGTAACCCATGACAGACGTCTCTCTTTCTCTGATAATTTTTGCCATTTCTGAAGGTTTTTTAGGCGACCATCCAAAATCCACAAATGTACCTCTCTTTATTAGAAAGCTGATCCTTGGGATTTCAGCTGGAAACATTTTGGGTCAGAGCAGGCACACACCCTTTTGTTCCCCTTTTGAACCTGATTCAGTCAGTCTTAGATCTGCATATATATACATATATATATATATATATATACATATATATGCTACTAATAGCAATGCAAAAAAAGAATGTAATAAAGTTTCATCAATTGAACTTTTTTTTGAATGTATAAATTGAAGGGAAGAAGTATCTATATAGCACCTACTATTTGTCAGGAATTGTACTAAGGGCATTAAAATAGTCTCTTATTTGATCCTCTCAACAAGGTAGCTAGTGTTATTACATCTATATTATAATTAAAGAAATTGAAGTAAAAAGAAGGAAAGTGATTTGCTAAGGTTCATAAAGTAAGTATAGTTAGCTTTGAATTCTGGCTGTCCTGGATGCAGAGGCACCTTTAAACATCAGAGAAAAAAAACAACACAACAACAACAAAAACAGAAGTTGGTTTAGACAGAAACATAAATAGTATAGTTTTGGAATTAAGATGGTGAGTTTAACATATGCTTAAATAAACTCTATACCCCACTCCTGCCCCCCCCTCAGAAAAAACAACAATGATAACAAATATGTAATGAAAAACAAAGTTTCATGTAATAATATATTTCTGATCAATTTTGTATATAAAAATGTTCAGGATTATCAGTACTTATTAAGTTCAAATAAAAAATCATACTCAAAAACTGGTTTAAAACAAATTTTAAAAACTCCAGGCCACAAATAAAACATAATTGAGATGTAAGTCTGATAGATACAACTTTTAATTATAGTTAAATTACCTTTTCTTTTCTCTTCCTGAGCTAGAATGTATTTTTCTTGAGGGCAACATTTATTTCAACATATTTATAAAGTATAAAATATAAAAAAAAATCTGGGAATCCATAAATGTTTCTTACTAATAGCTATTGCATTAGAGAATAATTAATGTTACTTCATTCTCTCTCTCTCTCTCTCTCTCTCTCTCTCTCTCTCTCTCTCTCTCTGTCTGTCTGTCTTTCTCTCTCTCTCTTTCTCTTTGTCTCTGTCTCTGTCTCTCAATCTCTCTCTTCCTGTCTCTTTCCCTTTCTCCCTCTCTCTCTTTTCTCCCTCTCTCTTTGTTTTCACCCCCTCCCTTCTTCCCACTATCTTTCCCTTTCTTTTTTCAACATGGACCTGAAATTGAAGTGGAAAAGAGGAATTCTGCAGGGTCTTTTGTTTAGCTGAAGTATAAATCCATAAGAAGTCACTTTGCTGATTAATGTGTTTTGAGCCATTAAATAAGACTGAAATATGACTCAAATTATGCTGCTCAGTAAATCACCAGAAGACTCAAAACCTATTTAGCCCCCTTTGCTCCATAAACAAGTTCAGAGGGTCTAGTTAATCTACAGTTAGCAAGCAGATGGCATTTGTGTGGAATACAATGGCAACAGAAAAATAACACCTAGATTGCCATCATAAATATTCAAGAGCAACAGTTAATCTTGAATTTTCTGCTGGCAATACTTTAGTAGATATAAATTAATCCAAGTTATTGTTCCAGAATGTTTTCAGAGGGAACTTTGATAGAATGCTGAATATCAATCAGCTTTACAGCCTACAGAAAGGCAGAAAGCTATACGGCCTTCTCTTGTAGAGCCAGTAGGTTTATATAACTGCTTGTAACTTGTATATTGAAATTCCTTGCCTAATATTCACACCAGGAAGCTTTTCAATGAGTCAAACCACAGGGCTTCAGAATGGGAAAGGACCTAAGTAGCAACCTAGTGTGGTTCACTCCCCAAAATAGAATCCGTACTAAAATGCACCTGCAAATTTGTCATGAAATCTTTTGTCACATACTTCTAAGGAAAGGGAACTCAGTTCTTTTTGAGGTATTTCCTTAGACTCTTGGATAATTCTAATTATTTTGAAACTATTCTTTAGAGCAGGAGCAGTTTCACCTCTGAAACATCTCATTACTCTTAATTTTGTTTTTTGGGCCCAAATATAGATATGAAATCCTTCTTCCACTTGATGGCCATTCAAGTATTTGAAGAAAACCATCATATGATCATTCTCCCCTCAGTCTTCCATCTTATCTTCTCCAGTTTAACCAACCCAAATTCTTTCATGCAGGCCTTATAGATTTGAGCTTAAAAGTTATTCAGTGTCTATTATGTCATTTGTGTGCACTTCTATTACTGGAGACAAAAAAAATGGCATGACTTTTTCAATGGACTGATTCTCAAACAATTTACTAAGATACCTTTTTTCTTTAACCAAATGGAATTAGAATCCAAACACCATAGACTGGAAACGAAAGAAGGTTAAAGATCTTTCTAGTTCAATATTTTTACTTTAAATAAAAAAAGGAATCAAAATGGTTAAATGTCTTTTGGAAGCTAATCGAAGTACTAGACAGGAGAGTCATGACAAGGTTACAGCATCTAATTTGAAGTCATTTGC
The DNA here is from genome assembly GCA_028646575.1 of Pseudocheirus occidentalis. Taxonomy (NCBI): domain Eukaryota; kingdom Metazoa; phylum Chordata; class Mammalia; order Diprotodontia; family Pseudocheiridae; genus Pseudocheirus; species Pseudocheirus occidentalis. Next base: position 78,072,262 of record CM053599.1, read on the forward strand.
CTTTTTCACTGCAGTACTCCATAATCTCCCCAATTATGGAACTGTTGAACAATGAGATTATATATTCTAAATGAATAGAAATAAAACTAAATTTAATTGTGAAATTATATTTAAAGGCTATTCAATCTGATATTGCAATTTATGTGTATATCCCACGATAAAATCCCAACCTTTATTACAGTTGCATTTCATATTTTTGTCCTTCAGGAAGTTTGAGTTTAAACTTAACTCCCTTGATGCTCCTTATATACTGTATTCTATTTGTAATTTTGCAATTAAATTTAGTTTAGGCATGTTACAGAATCATGATGACATCATCCAAACTATATAGAGCTTGTCTTTGTTAGGATAATAGTTTTTGTTCATGTTTTCCCTTGTTTGTTATATGATAGGATTCCCCACCAAGAAGAATGAAATTATAAAGCTTAACTAATAATTTTCTAAGCCAGTGGAGGTTTCTACACTTTATCTTAATTGTGAGCTTCCTCTCCAGAGTTTTCTAGAATTCATGGTAACAGATATAGTATTGAAGTGTCTTTCCTTTATATTTGATTTTTCGTATTAGAATGTTTTAGATGTGTATCACCTGGGTGATTTTGGACAAGTCACTTAACCTTCATGGAATTCACTTTCTCCTTCTTTATGAATCAGGATCTGAATTCAATTGATTTTGCACCTCTAGATATCAAGTTAAGAGAGCTTGAGTAACTTAACTCAAGACATACAGCCTGCAAATGCTGAAAACTGAACTTTTTATCTGGGACTTGAAGATATATAAGTTAAAACTCTTCCTACTTCATAAATAAAAATCAGAATGGATATGAAGGGATGAGGCTTTTATTGAAAGAGATATGATAAGGAACAAAAGTGTGTTATATTGTAGTGGAAAGAAATTGGATTTGGAGTCAAAAGACCTCAATTTGCATCTCACCTCAACTTATTCCCTGTGTCATATTGAACAACAGTTGATTTTCTTTTTCATTTTTAACAGTTACTTTCTAACAATCCTTCCAAGAAGTAAATTCTATGAGCATGAATACAGCATTTAAAAAATAAGAAAAATAAATGTAGCAATTCTTGCCTTCAGTGTGGTTATATATCTATATGCATATATGCTTGCATATGTAGTTATATACACATGTATATAGTTGTATGGGCATGCACTTATAAAAAAATAATAGTATATTAGGCAAGGATTTGTAAAGGAGGTGAGAAGGCTAGATTTTCTTCAGGAAAATGTCCATATTTCTCCCCAAGCCGAAGGCCATCTTTTAATACCAATATTTTCCTGCTCTTGCATGATAGTGAGTCATACAAAACTACTGTCTCAGTGAATTGAAAATGACCATCAGAGAGGGCAGAGCCAAGATGATGAAGAAAAGCCATGATGCTGTCTGATGTCTCCCCAATTTACCCCAGAGACAATGTTAAATAAAGCCTCTAAACAGATTATGGAGCAAACAGAATCTACAAAAAGGAGTAAAACATTTTTCCACTTAAGATGACTTCAAAAGACATCAGGAATATAAAGTTATTATGGCAATAGGATATATCAAAACACAAGCTCAGGAAAGGACAACAATGTAAATATGCCTACATATGAAGAGTCACAGGGGTGGACAAATTAGGATCAAGACCAAGAATACTTCTTGGAAGAGCTCAAGAAGTATTTTAAGAATCATAGAGGAGGAAGAATACTTGGGAAAATAAATGACAGTTATACAAGAGGCAATCAACAGCATGGAAATGGAAGGACAAAAATTGATTGAAGAAAACAAGCCCTTTAGCCCAAAAAGAAAAAAAAATGCAACATGCTGAAGAGAATAATTCCTTAATAAATAGAATTAATCAAATAGAAAAGGAGGTACACAAATTCACTGAAGAAAATAATTACTTAAATATTAGAATTGAACATGAGGAAGCTATTGAGTCCCTGAGACATCAAGAAAAAAAAAGAATAAAAACAAAGTAAAACAAATTACCTCGTTGGAAAATAAAAACCACACAAACACACAACTGACCTGAAAAATTGATACAGGAGAGATAATTTAAGAATTATTGAACTGTCTGAAAGCCTTGATCAAAACAATCTGTAGAGCACCTTTCAAAAAATTATCAAGGACACCTGCTCTGATATCCTAGAAACAGAAGGAAAAAAATAATCATTGAAAGAATCCTCTGACACCTCCTGAAAGAGATCCCAAAATGAAAACTCCAAGGAATAGTGAAGATAAATTCCAGAAGTATCAAGTCGAGGAGAAGATACAGCTAGTTTCCAGAAAGAAACAATTCAAACATCAAGCAACCACAGTCAGTATTACAAAGGACTTAGCAGCTTCTACCTTAAAAAATCAGGTTTGGGATATGATATTCCAGAAGGCAGAAGAGAATTGATTGAAATAAAGAATAAACTATAGGGGTGTTTCAAATTTTCCTGAGGAAAAGACCTCAGCTTAACAGAAAATTTGATTTTCAAATACAAGTGTCAAGAGATGCATAAAAATGTAAACAGGAAATAAAAAAGAACATGTATTTCAATAAGATTAAATTGCTTACATCCCCATGCTGGAAGATAATACTTATAACTCTTGATAAGTGTATCTCTATTAGGGCAGTTAGAAAGAGTATACATAGACAGAGGGACTGAGTATAAGTTGGACTTAATGTGATGACATGACAAAATTAAGGGGTGGAAAAAAGGATTGAAGTTTAAGAAGAGATAAAATGGAGACAGAATAAGGTAAATTAAATCACATGAAGAGGAAAAAAAGACCTATTGCAATAGAGATAAAGAAGGGAGGGGGTAAGTATTGTTTAAACTTGACTCTCATCACATTTTATAAAACTTTATCTTGTCCTATAGGGAACTAGGAAGTAAAAAGGGAAAGAAAAGAGATGAGCCTTGATACAATGGAGGGCAGATTGAGGGAAGTGGTTCTCATAAATAAAACAGCTGTGAGGAGGGACAGAGTGAAAACAGAGATAAAAGAATAAAAAGTTGAGTAAATAGCTGAACTGATGCAAAGTGAAATGTGCCCTGTACAAAGGAACAGCTATTCTGTAAGATGATCAACCACAAACGACTTAGCTATTCTCCACAATGTTTGATCCAAGAAAACACTGAAGTACTTAGAAATGTTATCCATCCTCAGACAAAGAATTCATGGGTTCTGAAAACATATTGAAGCATCCTATTTTTACTTGATTTTTCTTGAGCTTTTTTTCGTCACTTTTCTTTCACAAGACAATTAAGGAAATATTTTGCATGACAACACATGCATAACCTATATCAACCTGCTTTCCTTCTCATTGAGGTGAGGCAAGGAAGGAAGAAGGTTTTTTTTTTAAATAAATGTTAATGCATATGTATGTATGTAACTGGGGAAGAATAAAATACTAAATAGGCAAAAAGTGATGGAGAAAATATTAATGCAGTTCAGTCTTGAAAGTGTGGCCAAAACAATACAACATACTTTTCTACAGTATATAGGTCCCTAGTACCTTCAATTTGATCTGTTGTGCCATGATCTCAAGATGACTTAATAATAATAATAATTATCATCATCATCATTATTATTCTTATTATTGGTATCATTTATAGAAAACTTTATTATTTGCAAAGCATTTTACAAAGATTATATTTTATTCTCACTGGAGCACAGGTCCTCTTAATATCCTTATTTTACAGATCAAGAAACTAAAGCAAACAATAATCGAGCAATTGAGGTGGCCAGAGTTACAGAACTAGTATGTGTCTGGAGCCACATTTTAACTCAGGTCTTTCTACTTCCAGATGCAGTTCTTTACCCACAACATCACCTATCTGCCTCATTTACTACTGCAATTGCCATCCTTTGATTGTTCATCAGCCTACCAATGTGCTTCTTAGAGTAATATATCTAGAATCTATCACAATATTCCAGATGTGGAATTTTACTTCCATCATTACTGATACTACCTAGCTCTTATAGCTGCATAGGATCTCATTAATTTTAGACATTAGATTTCATTTTTTTTTTGTACTGAGACTGCTGGTACTAAAAACTCATGCCTTTTGTTTTCAGACTAACTGCCATCTAACTACTCCCTTCCCTAACTTATACTTGTGAAATTGATTTATTTCCAACTAAATGTGAGAATTTACATGTGTCCCTATTAAAATTCATTTCATTTGCATCAGCACAATATTCAAGCCTGCTGAGATCTTTTTAAAAATCTGACTGTCATGCAACAAATTACCTAACACTTCATGCTTTGCAGCAATTGCAGTTTATAAGCATGTCATTTGAGTTACTGATTAATTTTTTTTAAAGCATAGGAAAAAGCACTTTGAAAGAAATATCTCTCTCCACATTGACACTGAGGCATTAATGCCAGCTCTGTTGGTTTATGTTTAACCAGTTACACAGTGAATTAACTGCATTACTATCTACCCTGCATCTCTCTTGTGAGAGATATGAGAATATAGTATGAGAAGAATATGTATGAGACTTTGTGACTAGTTTCTTAGAAGCAACATATAAAGTCAATTCTCAAAAATCTACCGCAGTTTCTCATACAGTGATAAAATCCAGGAGGAAATCCTAGAAAGGGAAGCATTATTGAAAATAAACACATTTAATTACCAAGGGTCACAAAGAACAAGACACATTTAACAAACTTATAAATATAATTACAAAAGACCCCTTAGAGAAATGACAGTAGAAATAATCAGAGCAATGTGTATTAGTCATTATTTGTCCATTCTAATAAAATGAAAATGATGATACCGCCTAAATTTATTTACTGATTTAATGCTATACTAAGAAAACTCCCAGAGGGCCATTTTATAGAATTGAACAAAGTAATAAAATTCATTTGAATAAACCAAAGAGTTAGTCTCTAAAGGGAAATAATAAATTAGTAGAAATAAAGCGGAAATAGCAAAATAGATCTCAAATTATTAAAGCAATATTTATCAAAAATAATTGGTACTGGTTAAAATACAGAAAATAGAACAAATGAAAAAGAAGAATCAATAAAAATGAAAATCAAAAGTTCATATTTGGGTAAACTTGAGTGTGGGGAACACATTGCATACTTTTAATATATTTCCCATTTGATCTTTTAATTGGGACTTAAAGGAAATCAGAGAGGTCAGAAGTCAGAGTGAAAAAGGGAGAATATTCCACATATCCAAGAGAGCCAGAAAAAAATACCTGGAGCTAAGGAGATGAAGTGACTTATTTATGGAATAGCCAGGAGGCCAGTGTCACTGGAATAAATTATAAATACCTGGGTATGAGATGTGAAAACGGTGCAAAGTTGGGAGGAAGCAAATTATGAAAGACTGAATATTAAAAACATTTTTAAAATAAAATATTTTCTAGAGTAATTAATAAGATGCTGAAGTTCATTGAGTAAGAGGGTGAGATGAGAGCACATACAATATAGAAAACACACTTAAGTGGCTGAGTAGAAGATGGTTTGCAGTGAGGAGAGATCTATGCAAGAAGACCCACCAGCAAGTTATTGTACTAATCAAGAAATGAGGTGATGAGGGAAGCTGAAGTCTTGACATGAGAGAAGAGGTAATATTGGATAGCTGATGCAAAGGGGAAACGCAATAGACCTTGGCAAAATTGAATATGGAAAGCAAGAGATAGTGGAAAACTCAAGATAAATCCTAGGATGCAAGTGAACCTGCGTGATTAGGAGAATTATAATGAATTCTGTTTTGAAAGTATTAACCTTAAGATGCCCACTGAACAAATCAGTTTGAGGTGTCTGAAAGGGAGCTGGAGGCATGAAATTGGAGATCAGCAGAGCAATTTTGGCATGATATGTAGATTTGATAACCATCAGTATAGGAATGGCAACTAGATCTATAAGAGTTGATGACATCACCAGGCCCTGAAGGACACTTATAATTAGATGGTATGATCTGAACAAAGACTAAGCAAAAGAGGCCTAGGAATGTGGTCAAGTAGGAAAAATATTGGGAGAGAGTATCAAGGAGGAGAACATGATCACCTCATCAAAGACCACAGAGTAGTGAAAGAATAATAAGAATTGAGAAAAGATCATTGGATTGGACAACTAAGAGAATATTCATAATTTTTGAGAGAGCAGTTTCAATAGAATGATTCTGGAAGCCAAGTTGAAAGAACAATGTGAAAGGAGAGGAAGCAGAGGTATCTATTATAGATGGTCTTTTCAAGGAGATTTTCTAAAAGGATAGAAGTGGTATAGAATGAGAGTTGTGATGGAAGGATCAAATGAGGGCAGATAAAGAGGAGGAGAGTTCTAGGAATGGGGCAGAAGCCGTGAAGATTTGGACATACAATATATTGTGTGAGGAGCAACAAGAAGGCCATTGCTATAATACCTGGATGGGTACAAGAATGGGAATAGGGTCTAAGAAAATTGGGAAAGTGAGGGAGGGAAAGAGATTATGAAAAACTTTGAAATCTACACAGAGAATATTCTATTTGATACAGGAAATAATAGGGAACCACTGAAGTTTATGTATTGAGTAGGAGATGACATGATCAGACTTGCACTTTAGGAAAATCAATTTGACAACCGAGTGAACAAAGAACTAGAGCAGAGAGAGAGAGAGAAAACCAGCAGATCATTGCAGTAATCCAAGTTTAAGATGGTGAATGCCTGAAATGAGACTGGTGGCAGTATCAGTGAAGAGAAAAGGGGATATAAGAAGATTATCATAAAAGTAGAAATGAAAGCACTTAACAGCAATTTTAATATGAAATGGGAGGTAAGAATGTAAGAAGCTGAGAATGACATCTAGATTATAAGTCAGGGTGCCTGGGAGGATGATGGTGCCCTACAGAGTAATTGGAAATTTGGGGAAAAGGAGGGTTTGGAGAGAGGCAAATGTAATGGGTTTAGTTTTAGACATATTGTTTTTATGAAACATCCAAAGTAACATGACTAATACAAAGTTAGAAATGCAATACTAGAGCCTGAAAGGAAGGATAGAGTTGGATAAGAAAATTTGAAGTTCACATATATCGAGATAACAATTAAAACTGTGGGAGCTAATGAGTTCACCAAGTGGACTAGTATAGAGGGAGAAGAGAAGAGGATCCAGGAATGAGCCTTTCAGGATATGCACAATAAGAAAATGTGACATGGATAAAGAGCCAAAAATAGACCAAAAATGGACTGGTAGTACGAAAGCTAGGATAGTGAGGTTATCAAAACCTAGAAAGAAAAGATTATCAAAATGGAGAGGGTATTTATTAGTGTCAAATTATAGTGAGGTCAAGGTGGATGAATACTAATAAAAGGTCATTGCATATGGCAATTAAGTAATTGATGATTTTAAAGAGAGAAGTTTTGTTTGAACAATGAAAACAGAAGCCAGATTGCAAAGAATTAAGAGTAATAGGAAAGGAAGAGGTGGCATCCGTTATAGATGGCCTTCTCAAGGTGTTTAACCAAAAGTAAAGAAGATATATAGGATGATATATAGAAATTTTTCTTTGATTTTTTTGTTTACAATGTAAGAACAGGGGAGATATGGGGATGTCTTATAGGCTGTGCATACGCAGGTATTAGAGAGGGAGCAACTAAAGATCAGTGAAAGAACTGTTGTGATGCAGAGAACAATTTACTGGAGAAGATGGAATGAAATGGCACCAGTTGTGCATATACAGGGTTTAACTTTGGAAATGAGAAGGGACACACTTTTCATACTAAACAAGATTGGATGATGTAAGAGTGGAAGGGGGTGGCTATGTGGATCAGTGAGTAGAGCACTGGCTCTGGAATCAGGAGGATCTGCATTCAAATTTGGCCTCAGTCACTTAACACTTACTAGCCATATGACCTTGGGGAAGTCACTTAACCTCAACTGCCTTGCATTCCCCCCTCCAAAAAAAAGCAAAAAAAAAAAAGATATTTTTTAAAGGGGGGTGGCTAGGTGGCACAGTGAGTAGAACACTGGCCCTGGAGTAAGGAGGACCTGAGTAAATCTGGACTCAGACACATGACATACTTACTAGCTACCTGACTTTGGGCAAGTCACTTAACCCCAATTGCCCTCCAAAAAGCAAAAAAAAAAAAGTACAAGAAGGAATATTTGTAATGTGAGATAAGAGGGAACTCTTAGTAAATGACTTTCCCCTCCTTTGGTGAAATATGAAGCAAGTTTGTAAGCAGAGATATTAAGGGAAGATGAAGCTGTTAAAGTTTTAACTAGGGATAAAAAAGTTTGAAACTCATTTTGGTGAGTGGGAAAGTGAATCAGTTAGAGACATGTAAGAAGATTGCCTTGTCACAATGAGGGTCTAATTGAGATTATGCAATGAAAATGTAGTGGAACAATTATAGGGAAATAACACAAATATGCAAAGAATAAAAATTATCTCCCAATGAATGAGCATTCCAAGGATGCAAAGTTTTTAATAAGCACTAATATAATATGAACTTTTATACAAAATTATACATAAGACAAAAAAACCAATTTCTTTAATTTTTATTCTTCCTTTTGGTTTTTTGACCATGTGCTTCATTTAAAAAAAACCCTCTAAATCAGACTGTTCAAGGGAACACTGTTCAATTAAAGTGTGGTCTTTGTTACTCACATTTGTCTTTAATATAAAGATAGTCTTGGGTTTGTGAAGGTAGTAAGAATCCATGTGACAAAATATGAAATTCTGCAGTGCTATATGGTAGCATAAAATGATTTGTGATTAGGTAAAGTGGATATCCTTTATGTTAACTTAGGGGCAATGAGTAATGTGTATATTTATAAGAATAAGTAATTTCTATTATATATTTTAACACTTAAAATACCTAGGATTGTTAAAAAGAAAAGATGTTAACCACCTAATTTGAGGAAATTATTGGTAAAAATCAGTTAGAAAAGGTTAATTGAAGAATATAGTTGGATATTTTTACTCTACTACAAAGTAATAGTTAATTCCTTCTAATAGAAAAGTTTACCGAGTTTCTAGGCTAAAATATGTTTACTTAGCAAAAACATGTTACCGCCTATACTTACCCATTCCAAACAAACTAAATTTATATAGCCATGTGCATTTGTTATTTTTATTCAACAAATATTTATAGAATGTCTCCATATGTAAAATGTCCCATGCCATATATAGAAGAGATGCTGAGGGTACCAGGATGTGTATTTGTAATGGTAATTAATTTGTTTGATCAGATGTTAAGTAAATCCTAGTAACCTAGTGGTAAGTATAAAACTCTGTCCATTGGTGAAAAGATGTGAATTCCCCCCTCGTGAAAAGGTGTGAATTTCCCTGGTGACGTGGAAGAATGCCATTGGCTGAGACACTCCCCTGAACCATGTTGACTTGGGAGAAGGCCAGTGTTTATAAGCAGGAGAATTTCAGAGACAGACAGATTTTTTGGGCTCAGTGGCTGACTTAAGATATGAACAGAATGGGACTTTGTTTGTTGGTGGCCTGGTTGATCCTTGAGTTCCAGGCAAGAGAAGTCCTGAAGGGTTTGAGGTGTGCTGAATCTGGTGAACTTCAGTGTGTGCTGGGGATTGCCTTGAGGACTGGACAAGGACCTGGGAGCTGTTCATCCCTGAGGACTGGACGAGAGCCTGTCATCT
>CM053599.1:78082353-78109260 GCA_028646575.1 Pseudocheirus occidentalis
ATCCCTGAGGACTGGACGAGAGCCTGTCATCTTTCAGCTCCTGAATCTACGTGATTGTTTAACAGACTCAGGAGGGAGCTGGGACTAGGGAAGAGGATTCAGGGAATCAGAGAGACCACCCAGAGTCAAAGTGAAGAAAAGGCCTCCCCTTGGACTAAACTGAGGTTTGTTGGAAATCAAGGGGTGGAAGGATTTGTGTGGTTGTCTAAGAACTTTATTTGGAAACTAAAGTTAATGGTTACCCCAGGAGTGGAAGATCAGTATATTGTGAAATGCTGATTGAATCAACTCCCTAGTAGGGAAACTAGGTCATTCCTTTGTTATTTTATTGAATCTTAAAGTGTGAAGCTGGTTTCTCCCTTAGGGAAACCAGCTGATTCTTCTCTTGTTCCTTGTTCCTTTCTTTAATAAGATATAATATTGAGACTTTCCTTGTTCTGAAGGTTGTATATAATATTGTGAACTGTTGAAACTGTGAACATTGTACTGAATAAAGATTTGTAATGGAATAAACAGAGTGTTCACTAATACTGTGTAATCTGAATCTTAAAAGCTGTTCACAGTTGTATTCTCTCAGGAATCTACTGCTGATGGGCTTTACAGTATTATACAATTTCCATTTCCAAAACTTCACAAAATTGTATTAAGAAATATTATAGGGGGCGGCTAGGTGGCACGTTGAATAGAGCACTGGCCCTGGAGTCAGGAGGACCTGAGTTCAAATATGGCCTCAGACCCTTAACACAAAAACTAGCCATGTGACCTTGGACAAGTCACTTAACCCCCAACTGCCCTCCAAAAAGCAAAAAAAAAAAAAAAGAAATATTATAGGTACACATATGTTTGTAATATAAGTATGTAAATTATAAGGACTGAAATGATTGACTCTACTTTTCTATACTTACTATGCCTCACTTTGATTTACTTATCATACATTACAGCCAATCTGGCTTTTTCTTTTTTGCTCTTCCTAACACAGGACAGTTTATTTCCTGTCTCTGCATCTTTGCACATTTCGACACAATGTTTACAATGCTTTCTTCACCTTTGTCCTTGATATCCCCGGTTTCCTTCAAAGTTCAGATCAAATGTTAATTAATTTCCATGAATAGTTACTACCACTAAGTTTAAAAATTATTTTGAATTTATTTCATATACTTTGTATATAATTTTATACACACTCACCCACACACAGAGTATACTCCCCATGATAAACTCCTAATGTTACATGACTAACAAGGAGTACTTGATTAACTCTCCCTTCCTCATTACCTCTCAAACCTTTCTAAAATAAGAATAATGTGCAGAGATAAAGCAGTTTCAACTGTCTTCACAGTCAAGGAGACCAACAACCATAATGTGGTAACACCTCCATGAGCTTATGAACAAACATCAGAGAAGCCTAATCTCTAACTCATTCACCCAGTGCACCTTGCAATACTGTCCACCATTTTTTCTAGGTCAGGACCAGCCACTCAATGAGACTAAAATATAACTCAACTCTATAATTCTCCTTCCTCTGTATTTTGTGGAAAATCTAAAGGAAGAAGCCTGTTGTGGCTAAGTCTGAATCACTGTGACATTCTGTGTTGTAATCTCTTTCTGGGTTGTAAACTCTTTTGTTTCCTCAGAAAGGTAATTAAATAAAACAACAGAGGATCACACCAGAAGCAGCAACAACAGCAAAATAACAAAAGCTAGACTGTTAAAAGCTGTCCTTCTAATATTATACAAGGAGATAAGAGTGAAAGAGAAAAGTTAAATCAAAGAGATGGTGGAGAAACAGGATTAAAATGTTGTGGATTAAATTTCCCAAACCATACATGCAGTTGAATCAGTGCTTTCTTATGGGATTACATTAAATGAAATAATCTGTTACAAAGGTCAAAGGGCCTTGAGAAAGAAGCACATGTGACATACACTGCAAATCTAAGCCCAATCATTCATAATAAAAAGGATAATTGATTTTAAAATGAGAGATTTGAAGCATTCCAACAAAGAAAATCAAACTTCAGCATATTATTTGCTTTGCAATCACCCCAAACAATTAAAAAACACCAGAAAACTAAACAAATTAAGAATAAAGGGAGTCATGCATAATAAATAAATTACAAGGGGAGTAGGGATTAAAAGAGACAAATGCTTAATGGCATTGACAGCAACAAAAACAGTGATGACTACAAGTAACAACAATAATAAGATCAGAATAATAAGAGAGACTACTAAGAAATCTTTTTCCAAAAGTTGGTTGATTGTTGTTTTTTATTCTGGAAGAGGACCAAAATGACACCACTGTTATAGTCAAGTTACATTGTGTCTGACTGTGAATGATCAGACCAGCACAAGTTCTGAATGCTCTCCCGTAGGTCTTGTACCTCTTTTAAGCTACGTCAATTCTTCTTTGCTCATAGAACATAGAACCTTCTTTGAAGAAGGCATGGCCCTATGCAAGTATTTCCCGCATCATGCAATCATTTCCAATGTTTTTCAGAGAGAGCTTGAGAGTATCCTTGAATCACTTCTTATGATCACCGTGTGAATTTGCCTAGTGTGAGTTCCTCATGAAATAGTCTTTTTGTCAAGCATACATTTGGCATTTACACAATGTGACAAGCCCATTAGAAATGCATTCTGTCTGCAGTAGAATCAGATTGCATGGCAATTTAGTTTGAGAAAGGACCTCAGTATCTAGTATCTTATCCTTCCAGGCGATACTTAAAATCTTTCTAAGACAATTTGAATAGAAGCAATACAGTTTCTTGGCATGGTGCTGGTATACTGCCCAGGTTTCACAGGCAGACAACAATAAGATCAGCACAATGGCACTGTAGACTTTCAGTGTGGAAGTCAATCCAATACCTCTTCTCTCCCACACTTTCCTTCTAAAACGCCCAAACACTGAGCTAGCTTTGACAATGAATGTGCCAAACTCATTATCAATGTGTACATGCCTGGAAAATAAATTGCCAAGTTAAGTGAACAGCATTCCAAATTTCTCCATTTGCTTTAACTTATGGGTTCACATATGGATGTTGTAGTGCTGGCTTGTGGAATACTTGTCTTTTCTTGATATTAATTGTTAGGCCAAAATTAGCATAAGCAACAGAGAACTATCCATACTTTGTTGTATCTCAAGAGGCTGAATTGCATACAAAGTCATGTTTGAACAAAAAGGCATGCACCAACTCTCTCTCTACCTTTGCCTTGGCTTATAGACTTTTCAAGTTCAACAGTTTACCATCAGTATGACAGGTGACCTTGATGCTATTGTGCATCATAACTGAAGGCATCGGATGCATGATGATTAACAATAAAATTGTAGTAGCAAAAGTTAAAGAGAAGAAGGCTTAATGAGGGTAGGAGCCTGAGAAATAATGGAGCAAGACACAGAATTCCATCTCACAAGGGAATCAACTTTGTTTTGTTTTGTTTTTGAATTAACATTCAGAATGGAGGTTAACATAAAGGGAGAGAAAAGAGGAAGAAGATATAGAAAATATGTGGTGTCAAAATTAAGTTTTTATTTACCAATAAAAAGAAAATAATTACTGCAGTCTCTGAGGAAGAAGAGTGTTTAAATGAGAATTGGTGAGAAGATAAAGGTAACAGGGGGAATTAAAGGAAGAAATCTTGTGTCAGTGATGGAAGAGGTCCCACAGAACAATTCTCCCATGAAGGAAGAGAGATAATCCATGAGAGACCTATACCTTACATTGAAAGTAATCTGCAGGGATTTGATGCATTTGATTAACTTATCCAGCCACAGGAGGAGAACCACAGTTCTTGTGAGTAACTAGCAACCCCAGAATGGGAGGGCATGGACCAGAGAGGAGATTTCATTGCAAATAAGAAAAAAAATGTCATTAAGTAGACAAAATATAGCAAAAAGCTTCACAATCAGGAACATTTAAAAATTCTTATGATAGCTTATTCTTTTTATCATCTTTATTGCCAACAGGAATTAATATTTCTAAGAGAGAGATACAATAGAAAATGGCATAGTGGACATGATCTACAAGACAAAAGCATAAAAATTCTTTAGCACATGGAACGCAAAATATGTAATATAAAGGTTTAATACCATTTGGAGTAAAGGAAAAAACAAACCAAAAGGCTAACTATATATGTGTTTTGTGAATCAAAGAATAAAAATGCAAGAGAGAAATGGAAGAAAAATAAGGAAGTGAATGAGAGGAAGAAATCATCAGTTGAAGCAGATACAAAATGAAATGAAAACACTAACAATGCAAGCAAGTTGAAGAAAAAATAATTAACAAGTAAAACAAAACATTAAAACTAGAGAAATACATGACAAATGATAGAGGTAGAAGTTTGAGAGTTAGCAGAAGAGAGCTGCTGGGAAATAGACTAAACTTGAAGAAGGCAACACCAAAACAACTAGAAACAGATTTCTGTCTTTATAGAGAAATGGAAAATAATTCTAATAAAAAACACTAAATATTAAGAGAAAATAATGACAGATTAGATAAGGAAATTCCACAAAATTACTTATGAAAAAAAAGACATTTGAAAAAAACCCACAATAATATTAAAAAGAGGAACCAGAAAAAATTTACTCTGCACCAAATGAATTAACTAACAAACAAACCAGAGTTGTAACCATGACACGAGACAAAGAAAAAACAAATGCCAAAAGTATAAAAAAAATTATATTTTGAAAGGAGCAGAGGAAAATATGGGTTCAAAAAATAATGAAGAAAGCAGAGTAAAAACTTAATGACATTTTCTAAGCAGGATACATAAAATATATACATATATCTCAGCAGTACATAAAAATTTTACCAAAAAATTCAATTATTTGAAAATAATAAAAATAACTATATTTTTCAGTTCAGGATGCACAGAAAAAAAACAAGTAAATGAAACAAAAAACAAAATCTTCCAAATAAAAACAGATTGAAAGATACACTCCTAAATGAATGAAAAATTCATAGAAAAATGAATGTTTATGTGCAATAAAATAACAACCCTGATACATCATATCAATATATCTGGCATGCAGATTAAGTAATCCTCATGGAGGTTGCTAAGAATAGAAATATGAAATCCAAGGTCAAAACCAGTTTGATAAATAAAGGCACTTGCAAAATACTACAAAGAATGAAGTTGAAAGACAATTAAAATATGACTTCACAAAACATCAAGATCATTTGAGGACACAGGTATCTCTAGACTATTTGATGTAAGATATAACTAAGATAGAACACAATGAATCATAGAGAGGTATATAAAAAGATATACACTAACAAAATAAAAAAAGAGAATATTAATGAAATCAACATCAATCGAAAAATTAGAAAACCAACAAATGAAATAAGTACAAAAGATGAGATAATAAAAGTTAAATGAGAAATAGATGAAGCATAAAGCAAATATCTAAAGACAAGATAAATAGATCTGAAAGCCAAAACTATGAACAAAACTAATAAAATTAAAACTGCCTTAGCCAATTTAAATACTGTTGTTCTGTAAGAAATGAAGAAAATTTTCTATTTCCTCTGATTAAAGATTTTCAAATAATTTCAGAGTCAGAGAGAAACATTCATGAACTGATGCAAAGTACAGTGAGCAGAAATTGAAGAATAATTTACAGTAGCATATAAACATTATCAAAGTTATGAAAATTATGAACAGAAAAATATAGATAAAATAAAACAACTACAACACAATTAAAACAACAATTTTAGAACATTTCAAGGACTAAGGGTGAAATATGCTACCCAATGCCTGACAGATTTGTGGCATTTAGGGAGGAAAGTAAGCCATAGATTTTTAAAATATCTATAGACAGTGAAAGAATTTGTTTTCCTCAATTATTCATATTTGTCATAAGCAAATTAGAAGCAAATTTTTCTTCTCTTTTTTTTCCACCCATGGGAATAGATATTTATTTGCCATATTCACCATGTAGCCAAGTATAAACAAATATTGGTATGAATTCAAACTACTCCTTTTCCAGTCTGTTATCATCATCATCATCATCATCATCATCATCATCATCATCATCATCATCATCATTATATAAGTACTGCATAGAACATAAAATTTTGGCTTTGGGGCGACCTCAGTTCACTTCTTACACATGGTCCTCATGAATTGTGAGAGATTCCAGACAAGTGACTTATCATTTAAGTTCCTACAAAATATTCTGGGACATGGCTATTAAGGTATGGGGTGATTGTAATTTGCATTATTGGAAGGAGTTGCCACACTAAGAACTTTCTCAGACAGGTAAAATCATTAATACAATATTGCACTGTTTATTTTGATCATCTACTTTATAAACTTCTTTTACTTTTTTTGCTACTTTTTTCTTTTTCATTATTAATCGAATATCTTGCTATGAAACAGGGAAAGGACATGACCTATTAAGTGAATATATTGGTTTTAGCATCCCATCTGAGAGAATATATGTTTTAAAAGAATATTCTAAGAATAGCAAGATTTAGGGCACTTTCCCCAAATTCATTTACCAAACATAAAAAAGTACATTTTACCCAGTGTAAGTACAATCTAAAGAAAGGGAGGAATGACTGTGAAGATTGAAAGGATGTATAGTGAACCTAGAAGCAGAGTGTTGTCTCAGGGCACCCCTGATTTATGCTGTTGATTCTTGTTTCTCCTTCCTTGCCCTAAGCCATTTTTGATTTATTGATAAAATCTCATCTTCTTGCTTCCGCCCTTCTTAGTCAATTTAGAAAGGACTTGTGTTAGTTAGCTGACAGCAGTCTAAGTTAGTTCTTAGCAAAAATGACCAAAGATGGCATGCATGTCATCTAGGAGAGAGTGACCTCATGGATCAACTAGAACATGGGAGCATGCCTCACTCTGAGAATTGGCATGTTTTACTGAATACTAACAAGCCAGTATAGGTTTCACTGCAGCATTTTGCTGGACAAAATTATTTATGCTCCAAAGAGAATAACCTAGAGATCTTAACCCTTCACATCAGTGAAATTTCAGCATTAAAATCCTTGTTGTCCTACTTGGTAAATATCTAATATGTTACCCTCAATATGAAGTCTTTTAATCTAGTCGGACTTTTCTATTCTTCCACCATCTTGTTGCCAGGTCCTTGTTGTGTTCACACAGCATCAAACACTTCCCTCCCTTTACCTTTCCCATATTGGAAGAAAAATCTACTCCTGTACATACCGTCACGTTATTGTAATACTGCCACGTTTTTTTGAAAGTGTATGTCAATCTACTCCCCAAAGCTCCAATCAACATGTAGGTAATGTTCTGAACTAAAATATCCCACTGTTTTCATCACTCCCCTATATATGGTGGTTTTCCCTTTAACTGTGTTGAGAGAAAAGATCTTTCACTTTTATTTTTATATACATTCACTCAATACAGATACTGGCACTTTGTAGGGACTGAGGCACTTTTTTTTTTATTCATGCCCTCATGCATGCATGCATGAATACATTCATTAGAAAGACCAACTTATAGTGAAGACAGTGACTGATACAGGTATAAATCCTGGCTCTGGCATGTTAACTGCATGAGCCTGTGTAATCCCTTAATTTTTATGCAAACAATTTTCTTGATCAGGAAACTGGTCTAGAAGATCTCTGAGGTCCCTTCCAGCTCTAGATCTAGACTCTTCTTTAACAATAGTAATTCTGCTTGATACTGAAGCTTATTTTGCTGTAGATATTCGCAAGTTTACTCAGACCATTAGGTATCCTTTATATTAGGGGGATTTTGAATTTGGATGTGGAAAAATAATCTCTTTCTCTCATCTCTAACTGAAATTTAGAATACCTCCACATTTGAATTATTCTGGGCAGGGGTCCAGAGATTTTTGTAGACTGCCAAAGAAGTCTATGACTCAAAAAAAATTAAGAATTCTTGCTATGTGAAACACTTACACATTATCTGAGAAAAGTTATTAGAATTATTGAGATGGAAAAGAAAGAACTCAAACTTCTTGATTTCAAATCACTTTCTGGCTCTATATTATATCCTTTATAGATTGATATATAAGATGCCTTAGTTGTTGAGCATATTTTCAAATGCGTACCAACCATTTTCCATGTTTCCTTTTTTGTTTTAGCCTTCATGAGGAAATAATATTTTAAGTTAAAGTTCAAACTTGTGGTCTTCTTCTTCTTCTTCTTCTTCTTTTTCTTCTTCTTCTTCTTCTTCTTCTCCTCCTCCTCCTCCTCCTCCTCTTCCTCCTCCTCCTCCTCCTCCTCCACCTCCTCCTCTTTCCTCTCCTCTTCCTTGTACTCCTCCTTCTTTTTCTCCTCCTCCTTGTCCACATTCTTGTTGTCATCCTCCACTTCATCCTCTTCCTTGTCCTCCATTCTTCAGTTTTCCTAGTTATTTGGTTGTATAATAGTTGGGAGATCAAAGTACAGTATGAAATCTTCAGTCTTCATTTGTATGTATTGCTTCAACCAATTTCTTGTGTGCCTCTTGTAATATCTCTCCAAAAAATGAATCTTTCAGAGTTTAAAATTTTTCATTTTTGTGTCTTCCAGATAACTTGAAACTTTTAAGATGTTTAACAAACTTGCTATTTTCTAACATCTCTATACTCTCCACACTTCAAAGAGAAAATATATCACACTCGAGAGCCTCATGCGTTTCTACTTTCTTCCCTCTTGAGTCATAGTTTAATGTTTGTGCTATCTTGTCAAGGCCTCAGAAAAACAGAAAAAGTTATTGACCAGACCAATTTTTTATAGCTTAACAGTGATGTAATAAATACTTTCTCAGGTCCAGAACACACCCTAATTACAGGTCTGAATTTTGTCTCTGTCCAGGAAATAAGTGGCTGCCACAGCCTAATATACACATACACATATATGTATGTGTGTATGTAGGGTTGGGGGAAGAGAGACAGAAAGAGAAAGAGAGAGAGAGAGAGAGAGAGAGAGAGAGAGAGAGAGAGAGAGAGAGACAGAGACAGAGACAGAGACAGAGACAGAGACAGAGAAACAGAGAGAGAGACAGAGAGAGAGAGACAGAGAGACAGAGAGAGAGAGAGAGACAGAGAGAGACAGAGAGACAGAGAGAGACAGAGAGACAGAGACAAAGACAGAGAGACAGAGAGAGAGAGGAATACATATCTTTATTTTAATCCTTCTTATCTCTACTGGCATTACTTATAACCTATCCATTGTTCATTTATAGAATGCTGCAACATGCTCAAGACTATCATGACTGTTGCTCCATTGACATTTGGATGACCTTCAACTTTAATTCTTTGAGGAGTGTAAGATTACATGATTCATACCACATAGCATCAAAGGAAAAATGTTGCAGTTAAAAATATGGGTCCTTGTTTCAGGGGAAAAGTTGAAGTGATTAAAAGAAATGTATAATTTTCAGAAAATAATCTATTAAATTATTTTCTCTATTCCATAAACTCTGAATCTAACTCATTATCCTTTTGCAGTCCCTTTCTAAGATGTATATGCTGATGGATGAATTAGGTGTATGGATTGTTAAAATGCATCTCATTCTAGTCTAGAAAAATAGGCATTTTTCATCACTTTTTGACACTATTTTGTACCTTATTTTCGACAAAATTATTCCCCATTTTTATATACCATTTATTCACCAGGATTGACTGATAATGTCTGCTGATAATTTTTTTCTTCAAAATAGCTTTTGTTATAAAAAGATTAAGACTGGTAAACATAAGAGACATTAAAAAATCTTAATGGACAATGAAACTAATTAAAAATGAAAAGTTGAAAATATGCCTTGAGCAAAAGCAGAATGTTGAAACACGTATTATACAAGGTGATGACTTTGAAACAGACATTACTCATGTGAAGATAGAAGTCCCAGTATCACATTTTTTCATTTTACATTATCAAGCTGCCAGATTTCTTGAGAAAATCACAAAATTGGGCAAATGTTGTTCAGCTATTTTTCAGTAATTTCCAACTCTTCATGACCCCATTTGAAGTTTTCTCGGCAAAGATACTAGGTTGTTTTTTCCATTTTTTTTCTCCAGTAGATTTAAACAAACAGAGGTTAAGTGACTTACCCAGCTAGAAAGAGTCTGAGGCCAGATTTGAATTCAGGTCTTCCCAACTCCTATCCCATCACTCAATTTAAACTAGATCATTAGGTTCACCTTTTCTTTACAAATGTTTGATTTGCCACAATGGCTTTGTAAAATGTTTTTGACTATTCTCAAGCTTCAAATCTAACTTGATTTTCTTTAGTCATAACAAATGTTCTTGTTTTCTCTTTTACTAATAACTTCTAGGAATATTCTCTTTCTTTATCTCTGCTTCAAATTTTATCTGTATATTTACAAATGCTTTATATTGAATCATTGACTTATATGATTTCTTGTTCTCTTTAACTTCCTTCGGAGTAGATCGGATAAGCTTTTAATGTGTTACTTCTCCAAGGAGTGTTTGAATTTCAATCTTATTTTAAAAACTCAATAAAAAGAAATGTAGAATATGATTTAATTAATGGGAAAGACATTTGGGAGGATAATGATGTCTTCCAGACATCACACATCACCCTACATATGTGTTTGCCTTTGGCATCAAGTTACAGGCTCTTCTTTATTTCAGTTGCCTCAATACTTTTGTTCTCTCCATGGTCTTGTTCATCTGTTTATTAGTTCCAAAGGTGCATGCATGCCTATGTGTTCTCTGGGATTCTTATCCATATCTTCCAATAAATTTTCTGTGGTATATATTTCCAAAGCACTAGATTCCTGCCCACACCTTGTATTGGAATCTTCCTATATCCAATTCATTATCTATTTTGGTTCCTTTTCTATTGTGACTTTCAGTTAAGTGGTTTTTCCACCTACTTCACTTTTTATCTTAGGTTTTCAGGTGCTACAAGCAACCACAGCTAAATGGAGCAATTAATTAACTTTTCCCCTACTACTGTGCTTTTGTGCTTTTAGGTATTTGTGGTGGGTCTCCTGGCACAATGGAAAGAGCACTGTATCTAGAACAAAAATGCAGTTCAAATATTGCTTCTGAGCCTAATTCTGTGTTCTTCAGCAATGCATTCCATGGACCTCAGTTTTTCAGCAGCAAAATAGTTTCATTGTATTAGACAATTTCTGAAGTAGATGCCCTCTTTGATTTTTGTGAAAGCAAAAGAACCCACTAGTTCTCAGATAAAATCTTGCATCCTTCTTTCTCATCTACCTCCTATCTCCAAAAATGAGATAAAATGCCAGCCAAAGTAATTGAAAAAAATAGTAAAGAAGTATCCAAATTCAAATGAACTTGACATTATTTCAGTAACTCTAGGACCCACTATCATGATTTATCTTTATATTTTATTGAGAAAATGAAGGTTTTGAGTTGAATCAGGGGACTGAATGAAAATCCCTTGGAATGTGTGTCCTTTTTGTCTCCCTGCTTGAGAGGCACACTCAATTACCCTCCTAAAATGCATGGTATAGGACCATGGTAAAATTTAACAAAAGACTTCTGGACCTATAGAAGAGCTAAAGCCATATCTCTTAAACTCAGTAGGTACTGTATATTCATGGACAAACTATGTCTCCTTCCTGATCTTCAGTTTCCAAATCTACAAAACATTGTTGGACAAGTTGGTTGCCAAGTTTATTTTCCATTCATATTCTAAGAACTTTTGTTCCAATGATCATAAGCTCTCAAATTATTTTATTTTCCTACTTAGGATATATAAATATCTCATTGCAATGATATCCTGCTATGAGATGAGATTGCTGTATTCTTTGCATTTCTGTCCCCAGTACCAAACATGTGCCTGAAATGTAGTGGCTGCTTGATAAATTCATACTAATTTCCATGCATATCACAGAAACATCTTCACTCAGGAAATTTACTCTACTCCTGGAGTCCTCTCACTGAAAGTACTTGCTGCCTCTTCCTCTGATTGACTGTTTCCTCCCAGAACCTCCATATGGAGGAGGACATATAAGCAAGCCACATATTCTTTCCTCTTTGAGATCATTTTCAACATTAACTACTGTATCCAGTTGCTGATACATCCTCACTCCCACCCTCTATTTTTTACCTTTTTTATGTGCATGTAAGCTTCTTAAGGTCAGGAACTATTTCTCTGATTCTATTATATTTTCAATGTTTAGTAGTGTCTGGCTTACAAGAGGTGCTTAATAAGTGCTTGGTAACTTGGTATTATTGATTGATTAAAAACTGTTTATCTCCAGAAAAATAACTTGAGATAGTTCATTTCTAAGTGAATATAAGAAAGACATCAGGTTAATTCATGACATTGTATTATTTCTCCCCTTTCATTTGATTGCCTAATTGCTCTCGAATTTGCTAATCATTTTAACACAAAAATCTAATGCGTGTCATCATTCTTATGGCTCCCATAGTTTCTTTACTATTCATGGCACATGTGTGTCTCAAAAATTATTGATGTAATTACTCAATAAAGGTATACTTTTATGTAAGTGTTAATAATTACATTTATCAAGAGATCACATAGAGGAAAATTCCTGTTGGCTTACATAAGTCCTTTAGACTCAATTGTAGGAAGATGGTTTAAAAATGGGTACCTGCTTTTTAATAAGAGAATTCTAGAGTATTCTTCTCTTTGGGAAAACCTGAAATATTCAAAGAAAAAAAAACCTAAACATTCATTAATGTGGCAAAAATGGGCCAGACACTGGGATATCTTGACAAATGCTTCTTGTGATTTACTTAATCACTACTACCCCCTTATGGGACCAGAAAGGCATTTGTTTACAGAATAGCTTTTTCTTTCAGTGCTGTAATTTACCAAAATCTTTTACTGATAAAAATAAATGAAAATGACTCCCTTAATCACACTGATGAATCCAAAGGAGGCCACTGATAGCTTTCTTTTCCAATCTACTGCAGACATCTAAATCATATAACAAAGTTGTCCTCCCTATCCCCTTCGCCCACATGCAAGTGGATTTCAAGCATCTGGTTTGAAAATAGTGTCAGAAATGTGATGTTGCTTTATTCAGTTTTGGAAATGCAATTTGGATTTTAAAGAGCCTATTGTATTATCTTAATTAGGATCTTTGAAGTGAAAGATTAACCTTGTTCATATTCCCTGATCTAGCAGAGCCAACACAGGATACAGAAAGGTTGCAACATTTCCTTAATGTCTTTATGAGGATGTAATAAAATCTTTAGAAGGATATTAAAATGAGATTTGCATTCATAATCACCTCAAGATAAGGAATTATTCATAGTCATCTAGACTCTCAGTTTTGTCATCTATAATTTGGGCATGATAATCCTACACTACCTACCTTACAATGTTTTTAGGAGAAAAGATCTGTGTAAACCTAAAAGTGGCATTGAAATGTAAACTAATTTACTTATTAACTTTTCACTTAACACCTCATTTTGACTTTTCAAAGGCCTTCCCTTCTATTGGCAATCTGTTGTTGGATTTTATTCTTCTTCCTAACCTCTTAGAGTTAGTTTCATGTTGCCAGAGTCTATGTCTAATATAAACTTTATATCTTCCCAAAGTGAAAGTAGGAGCTAAATACATGTTAGATGAAAGCATAAAGGAATAGCAATGAACTTGTCAATTACTATATGATGCTGGAAAAATCAGAGAAATTTTAGTTACAGTATATACTTCAGTGTTGTATAAAATGATCATTTCTGGCCTCTTTCATAGTAATGAAACTTGAGGAATAAGAGAATTCTCAATGATTATCTTTATTTTGGTTGAATGGGTCTTATTAATTCTGCCAGCATCTTTCTTACATCTATTCCCTTATTTTCAATCAATATTCTTTGCCATAGGTAAAACCTTCATTGCCTCTTGCCTGGAATGTAGCAGTAACCTTTTAATTGCTCCCCCTTTTTCTAGTTTCCTCTCTCCAGTTTGTCCTTCATCTGTCTGTCAAATACATACTCTTAAAACAGATATGGCAGCATCACTTGCCTACTCAGAAACAGTATCTATCTATCTATCTATTGACTTGAGGACAAAATTTAAACTTCTTGGAATGGTATTGTAGCCTTCTACAATATGGTTTCCATACCCCATATTCTAAGTTTATTATTCCCTTTTGTGCTATCACCACTCTAGCCAAAATGATCTAGAAATTTACTTTTTGCCATCTTCTATTTCTAATATTATAACCTTGCACCTTTGTCCCCTCATTTTTATGGGGCAACCTGATGGCTCAGTGGATAAAATTCTAGACCTGGATTGAGAAAGACTTTAGTTTATATCCGGCCTCAATCACTTAATAGCTGTTTGATCTTGGGTAAATTATTTAACTTTGTTCATCATAATCCCCTAGAGAAGAAAATGCAGATCACTCCAGTGTCTTTACCAGAAAAAACCATGGACAGTATACTCCATGAGGCACAATGATTCTGACAGAAATGGATGATTAAATAACAACTCACGTTGGCAATCAACTTCCTCCTTATTTTCAACAGGTAGAATCCTCAACTTTCTTCAATGTATAAAATAGATATTGCCCTCCAAAGGAGATCTTTACCAATCCCCTCAGTTAGATTATTCTTTTAAAATAATTTAGAGTAATTTTTATATACTCTGGATTTAGGGGATGGGAGAAGGAAAATAATAAGCATTAAATCATGCCTATAATATGTGAGACCCTGTGTTAAGTGCATTACAGATATCTCATTTGAAACTCACAACTCTGTGAGGCAGATGCTATAATTTTTCTTATTTTTCATTTGAGGAAACTGAGGCAAACATAGGTTTAATTTATTTGCCCAGGGTCACACAGCTAGTAAGGGTATGAAGGCCTTTGTGAACTCAGTTTTTCCTTACTCGAGGTTTACTGTTCTATCTACCATGTCATCTAGCAGCCTCCAGCAGTTTACTTACCTTGTGTCTATTCTATACTCAAATTGTAATATGATATCATTGGCTGGTGATATCTTATTTTTGCCTGTGTGTATACGACATTTAGCAAGGTGATTTAAAGTAGCTACCTAATAAATATTTGTCAAATAGAAGAGCAGAAACCAAATTTTTA
Source organism: Pseudocheirus occidentalis (assembly GCA_028646575.1). NCBI lineage: Eukaryota > Metazoa > Chordata > Mammalia > Diprotodontia > Pseudocheiridae > Pseudocheirus > Pseudocheirus occidentalis. The sequence continues at coordinate 78,097,346 of CM053599.1, forward strand.
AAAAATGATTGGAATGCATGCATTTTATTATGTAAAAGCTACAAAAATAAAGCTTACTTGGAATCTCCCTACATGTAGAAGAAAGAAAAGGATTTGGAGAAACAATTAGATCCTGAAGGGTATAAAGGGTAAAGTAGAAAGTATTTTGGATTCACTTTGCAGAGATCTGAGTTCTAGGCCTATTTCTATTCCAATTAATCTTTGTCTGACTTTATATAAATCTTCATACCCCTGAATTTAAATTTCCTTAACTGTAAAATGGGAGATAAAAATGATCATAATAGATAATAATGCATAATTATTCTTAGAAAGAAATGATATACAAATATTGTTATTATTAACTAAATTCCATAAGTTATAAACATCAATAGATTGTAAATACTTGCAATCATCGTCTTGTTGTGTGCTTTCCATGCTAAGCTTTGTTTGGTTAATCTCATATATTGAAAATATGTTCAGTCTCACTGTGACAGCTCACTGTCACTTTTTTATTGAATTTTGCCATTAGAATTCAATTTCGTCATTCTCTTTGTAGTAGGGAGTTTTTCCTTCTTTTTCATTTTTCTTTTCTTTTTTTTTTTTTGGAGGGAGCTTGTTACAGTTTCCTGTTGTTAGTTTTCAATATTAGCTCAAGTCACAATAGAGTCTTAGTGAGAGATTCAAGCAAGGTTTAGCCAGGTTCCAGGATAAACTCTCAAATTGCAACATCGCTGAATATTCGATATTTTTCCTACACCCAAAAATGCCCACAAAGAGTATCCTGATAGCTTTCATACTCCCTACACTCACTTAAATATTGATATGGGAGAGGATCTGTGCTATGGTGCAAAGGTCTTTAAAATGGATTTAAATTCTATGTCTGTCACCTAAGGGCTCAGGCAAATCATCTGGCCATCAGGCCACCACATCAGGCCACTACAAACATTTTGTATATCACAAATTACTTTAGCAGTTTGGTGAGAATAAGGAGCTTTCTTCTCTATTTTTTTAAACTCATAAAAGAAAACTCATAGAACTCTAAAAAAAATTATTTTATCAAAGCAAGATTATCAAAACATTAAAAAAATAAGAGTTTGGAGCAACTAGATGGTACAGTGAATAGAGCACCAGACTTGGAGTTGGGAAAACCTGAGTATAAATCTGGCCTCAGACACTTAACACTTACTAGATGTGTGAGCTTGGGAAAGACACTTTTCCCCAACTGCCTTGCCTTTACCCCTCCAAAAAGTCAAAAAAATAAGTTTATGGACCCCAAGTTAAAACACTAGTACCAGATGGTCTTTGTGATCTATTACCACTACAGGTATGCTGATAAATATTAAAAACTTCACCCCCCCAAAAAAAAACCATGTGTGTATACAAATATATGTATTTATACACACAAAAACTCTTAAATTTAATCTACATTAACATTTTATCAATTGACTCTCATAAGTCTTTACAATTAATGAATTAATAAATAAAGCCCTCATTTATAATGTTTACCTATCATTTACCTATATGTTTACTTATTTCAGAGGTATAAATGCTCAACCTGACAATTTAAGCCTTAATTCTGATGACATGGTTTCAACAGGCTACAGCACATCCCTGGTTAGGATCAGAATAAGTGGGAAAATAGGTCACTCAGGAATGTTTACTTCAGTATTTCATTGAGGATTGTATGACACCTAAGTGCTATTGATGTAGAGATTTTTCTTATTAACTAGAGCAAAAGATTGAATCTGAGCAAAAATTATTGCGGTATTTCTTAGGTGAATTCATTTTTTTTAAACAGGTACAACGAGATTCAGCTATGAAAAACAGACAAGTGGTCATATATATTCTCTCTATGTTTATCTCGTGTTCATTATGCAACCAGCCTACCTCTGATTTTGGTCATGTTATTAGGAAAAATAACTTACAATTATTATAGCCCTTAGTTTTTATTGTACTTTCAAAGCTACATTTCCCCACTGAATACAAGGGGGAAAAGTTTTAGCAACTAATATTCCAAAAATAATATATTCATGCAAATTCTTCTAATCACATGTGCCAAGTGTTTATTATAAAGAAATAAGGAATTAAAAAGTAAATAGACTTTTTTCTATTGAGGAGAAATATTTTGCATATTATATTTGAAAAAGCTTCCTTAGGGTTTAGAAACATAGCTTTCAAATTAACAAACATTCATTATGTTCTTACTATTTGCCAGGCACTTTGATATTAGTAAAGATTCACAGATGAAAAAACAGCATAGCTGCTTTTCCTGGCCTGAAGAAATTTAAAATCTAATAAGAAATAATATGACATGTACATAAGAAAAAAGTACATCTGTTTGTGACATGCACAAATGAGATATAATGCATAGAAACAAAAGAGATGCAAAAAAAACTTTCTTTAAACATTTATAAAGGAAAAAAACAGTATCATTTTGGAGGAATCAAGTAAGGCTCCATGTGGGTCTGAAATAAAGAAAGTAGATTGAATAAAGAAAGCACAAGGTGGGAGTCTTTACAGACAGTGAGAACAGGATGAACAAATGAACACAAATACAGTAGAGTGATATCAGGGAACAGTTTGTAGATTAATTTGGATAGAATGCACTGTGCACGTAAGGAAATTATTCTAGTGGAACACCCTTATGAGACCCAGAACATCATCTTGCACAATAAATACCACATGGGTGAATTAATGAAAGACTTCTAAATGCAATTTAGCATGTGTCCAGGAACCAGTGATATCTTTGATGCTATTCTTCATAACAGCAATTAAACTTAAGAGCAAAAAAATTATATCCTCAATTTATTCCTAAAAATTGCCTATGATGATATAAATCCTTTATTTAAGTTCTAGTGAGATGGCACACCACTACCTGGGGGAAACATTGGACAGCTAAAAGCTGTTCAAGTGGAAGACAAATTCTGAAACTGTGAGTAGACACTTTATGATTGTCTATGTCCGGAAGAGTAACCCAAATAAATTTGGAGGGATTTCTCGCAAGGTCAGCCATACACAGCGATGCTTTTCCCTCCTGATAAAGACACACTTGAAAAACTCTCACTAAATCAAAAAGGCTTCCACAATCCTAATCATAACCACATCCACCCCAAAGATTACCTACCATGTATTCAGTCATTAAGAGACTCCATCTTTTTTGGTGTTCCCTAAACTTGATATTCATTTCCCACATGACTCTTAATTCCACACCCAACTCTGTTGTTTAGGCTAACTGTCCCCACTACAAGGAATACTCTCCCTGCTCCTTTGCACCTCTTCTCTTCTCTATCTCCTTTCAAGATTCAGCTCAATTCCTACTTTCTGCTTCAACCTTCTATAGGAAGTTTCTCCTGGACACCATTCCACCAGTGACTTCCCTCTGTGATTACCTTACATCATCTTTGAATACATCTTATATGTATAGTTGTATAACATGTATATATGTGTTTTTACATGTAAAATATATGTGTATTGACTATTATCATAACAGTAGCAAAATTATAATGTAATATGATATAATGTAATACATTATAATAATATATAATACAATATAATATAAACACAGAGTCTGTGTTCATATTCTAATCACCTAATAAATTATTTTTAGCTCATAAAGAAATCACAAATTCCTAAAACTGATGTAATAAAAATGTTTACATAAAAATCAACAATAAAATAGTGATTCAGACTCATTATATGTTATATTACTGTGGAAAGAGCCAGATCCATTGTTAGGGCTCAATGGTATCACATAAGGCAGTGGTTAATGGCTATGTTCAGACCTGTAATTGTCCCTACCTAGAGTGAAACAGAGACATGACAAGCCATTAATAATGCTCCATCAGTCAAGACTCAGATTGGTTTGATACCTCCACCTCCAGACCCCCCCCCCCCAAAAAAGAAAACCACAACAGAGAAACAGATGATTTGATGATTGATGCTGCTGTTTGGTATAGGCAAGATATGGATTTGTATCTTTATTTGTTTGTTTATAATATTGTTTACGTCTGTGCTGATGCCTGGTTATGAACTTGATAGTGTTAGGTTCCTATCACTTCATTAAGTTGCTTATAAAATTACTAGAATCAAAGTGCTTTGAAATGAATTTATGATGGCTATCATCTCTGATATGTATTAAGTGCTATCACCCTTTGCTTATAGCAAAGATAAGAGCATACTAAGGAAGCATGCATTCAATAAAGTGTTGAGGAAAATACATTATAAATTGATTGGAAATGAAGTAATATAATCCTGAATAATGAGTGGGTGAATGAACAAATCATAGAAATGATCAATAATTTCATTAAAGAGAACGACAACAATGAGACAACATGCTGAAATTTGTGGGAATAATAATAAATCTGACAATCTGACTGAAATGAAAGAATATGTATAGAAGAGGTAATAGAACACTTAAACTTTCCCTAGAAAAGAAATGGAATGTCATAGATGATCTAATTAGTAAGTCACACAGAAGAAAAAAATCCATAGGAGCAAATGAATTTATAAAAAAAATTCTACCCAACATTTAAAACAAAAAAAAAATCCAATATTATACAAACTATTTGCAACCACAGGTGAAGAGGAACCCCTACAAAATGTTTTTCTATAATACAAGTATGGTTTTGATGCCTAAACCAGGGAGAAAAAAATGGAGAAGAAAACTATAGACTGATTTTCCAACTGAATAATGATGCAAAATTTTCATATAAAATAATACCAAGGAGATGAGTGATATTCCACAAAGATTATGATGAAAGATTATAAATGTCATTATGACCAGGTGGGATTTATACTAGGAATATAAGGCTGATTGACAATTAGGAAAACTATAAGGATAGTTGACCATATCTAACAAAAAGAATAAAAATTATTTCATTGCCTCAATAAATTCAGAAAATGCTTTTGTCAAAATATAGGTCTGTTGGGGGCCAAGACTTTCTGGGGTCCTGACACACTAGCTCCCCAGTTCTACAAGGTGATTAGGCAGATATGCAAGGATAGTATAATCTTGTTGGGTGGATGCTCTCATTGGTTTCCTGAATATCTAAAGAATATACTGAAAGCTTATTTGCAAGTCCTGATTAGGACTCCTGGTCTACTGTGCCCCTGGAGGTGGTTCTAGGATAAAGATCTTAATGACTGATTAGCCTTGGGCTGAGGTGGGGGGGGGGGAAGGCAAGACCCAAGTCATGTAATCACCCCTGAAATAAGGAATATAAACTTTATGATTTTCTTGTATCTTTGGCTCTATATGGAATAGCTCTGCAATAAACAGACTGAAATACATCCCTGTCTCTCTGTCTCTTTCCTTTAATCAGCTGCAAGCTTTTTCTCACTTTCTCTTTATTTTCCTCAACTGGTAGCTAGGCCAAGATTGTGCTGGCCACAGCATAGGTCCCATTCCTATTTTTAAAAATCCCCACAACATTATAAAACATAGGAATCAGTGGAGCTTTTCTCAAAATGATATATAATATCTATTAAAAACAAGATCAATAATGACAAAATAGAAGGTTTCCCAATAAAATCACATTTTGTACAAAAATAAAGAAAAATCTAAATAACTGGAAAAATAGAAATTAAACCTGGGTAGATCAACCTAAAATAACAAGAACAATAATAATAAAATAAGCCTGTATAAATTGACTTACTTATTCATTTCCCTGTCCATCCAACTACTCATTTTAAAGCTAGAAATGAAATAACAAAATTTTTGTTTTAAGTGTCTGAGCCTGGATTTGAACTCAGGTCCTCCTGATTCCAGGGCTGGTGCTCTATTCACTGCGCCACCTAGCCACCCCAATGTCTTGCATTCTTTCACATATATAAGTGATATCTTACTGTTTGCATTCCTAATTAGAAGGTAGATAAGAAGAGAATTTGGAACTCAAAATTTTACAGAATAAATACAAAACATATTTAAATTTAGTTAAGAAATATTTAATAACATACTTTAAAATGTATATATATAGTGTGTTCATGTATGTGTATAAAGATACATACATACGTATGTATGCATGTATGTGTGTGTGTATTTAAAAGGAAGATTTCATGATGAAACAGAAGATAGAATCATTAGAAGTACAATGGATAATTTTGATTGCATGCAATTAAAAAGACTTTCCACAAGCAAAAACAATGTACCAAAAATTAGAAGGAAAATAGAAAACTTGGGAAAATTTATTTCAACTTTAAATGATGAAGACTCCATTTTGCAAATAAATAAATAACTGAACAAAATTCATTAAAGAGCCATTACTTAATTGATTAATGGTCAGTGGATACAATAGGCAGTTTTCATAAGAACAAATCAAATCTATCAATATTTATATGAAAAAATGCTCAAAATCAATATTGATTAGAGAATTGCAAAGGAAAGCAACTCTGAGATATCCCCTTACATCTATCAGATTGTATAATATGATAGAAAACAAAAAAATGTATACTAAAAGGGATGTGAAAAATCAGGAAAGCTAATACACTTTTAGTCTAGTTGTGAACTAATCCAACTGTTCTGAAGAATTATGGTGACATGCCTAAAGTGCTAGAAAACTGTGTACACCTTTTGACCCAGATATACCACTACTATGTCTGTATCACAAAAGAGATGAAAGAAAAAGAACAAAGACTGATATGTACTAAAATATTTATAGCAGCTTTTTTTGTGGTGGCAAGGAACTGCAAGTTAAGGTGATGTCTATCATTTGGCAAATGGATAAAAAAGCTGTGGTATATAGATGTGATTCAATACTATTGTGTTACATGAAATGATGGTAGGGTGGATTTAGTAAACAAATAGGAAGACATATATACACTGATGCAAAGTGAAGTGAGAAGAATCATGTAATCATTAAACAGAGTAACAATTTTGTAATGATTATCAACCATGAAAAGCTTAGTGACTCTGATCAATGCAGTGACCTAAGATAATCCTGAAGAACTCAGAATGAAAAATACAATCTTCTACCTAAGAGATTACTCATGAACTCTGATAACAAATTTAGGTATAATTTTTTGGGGAGAGGGAGTTATTTTTTGTTTTTTTTTCTTTTTTTTTGCAACATGGCTAATATGGAAATGTTTTAGGTGACATCACATGTATAATTCATATAATGTTGATTGCTTCTTCAGTGAGTGACAGTGGGCACAAAGGGAGAGAAAAAATGAAATTAAATCCTTAAAATGTTAAAAATAAATGCATTAAAATGTGAAATAAATATTTGGAAAAGGAGAAAATTTTTGTGAAAAAAAGTGAATTCCATATTGGATATTTCAGTTTGAGATGCCTACAGGATGGACTTCCAGTTTGAGATGTTTAGGATAGATTACAGGAAATGGTAGTTCAGGAGAGACTTTAGGGTTGGATAAATAAATAAAGAAGCATTTGTACAAAGATGGAAAATGTGTCTATGGGAGTGATTGAGACTACCTAGCAAGATTGTAAAGAGGGGGAAGAGAAGAGGGCCTAAGGAAGCTTTGAAAGATAACCATATTTAGTGGATTTAGATACTTAGATATGACCAAAATTCTAGATAGAGCTTCGTGGCTCAGTGGATCCAGATCTAGACATAGGATTTGAGTTCAAATGCTTCCTCAGATACTTATTAGCTATAATTATATCCCCTCCTACCCACCTCCAGAAAGTCACTTAACATCTATCACTTTTTTCAGTTGTAAAATTGGCATAATAATAGCACCTATCATCCTGTCAGCATAAAATAAAATAATATTTGAAAAGCACATTTCCAGTGTTATTGGTTATTATTATAAATATCTACAGGAGTGTGTTTGGTGTTTCCACGGCTATGGAGAGGCCAAGAAGGATCAGGATTGAGAAAAAAGTCTTTAGATCTAGCAATGGTGCACTTAGAGTGAGTAAGTTCAGTTGAGTCATGAGACAAGAAGCCCAACTACAGAGACTTTACAGGAGAATGAAAGAAGTGGAGACACTATTTCTGTGCTTTTCTTATGAAGTTTAACTATTAAGCAATAGTAGCTAGCAGAGGTAGTAGGATCTATTGAAGATTTTGGTTGCTGTCCCTATTTTAGGACAGGGAATACATGGCTCTGCTGGCGGGCAATGTAGAAGCAACCCTTATAAAGGGAAAGAGAACTACTGAAGATTAGTGAGAGAGTGAGGATAATAAAAAGCACAATCTGCCAGAAAAGATGGAGAAAACTCTGGTGCATAAGCATACAGAAAGGAGCATATTGCAAAGATTTTTAAACATAACATGGACTATAATTGGCAAAGAATAAGCTCAAGCTGCAGCAGTGATGCAGTCTAGTAATTATACTTGGTACAAGTATTTTCCTACTGTGGAGCTCTTACCCAGGAAATATTTTGAATGTCAAAAATGTTGCAGCTAGTTAATTTGAAATGCATTATTTATAGAAAGCTGGCCCATATATTCTTGTAGAAAATGTTGCAAATGCTAGCTATTCCTGGCATCACTGACTCTATTGTTTGAAGAAGAATGAAGTCAGACAATATAGAACAAATGAGACCAAATGAGAAAAGCATAATCTAATCACTATCTCAGCATTACCCAGACTTAGAAATGAAGTAGACTTTCCTCTTTAATTCTCTCTGTTCAGCAGTCAGTAACTTTCTCCTTACAATGATTTCATTAAGCTAAAATTCTCCATGCCCCTCCATGTGAAGATTTTGGGGAAGTCATTCAGTTTTATACATTTCATTTAATAATATAGGTCAGTGTGGAGTTACTGGAATAAAATTAGGAAAGTTGAAGGAGGACATTCCATTCATAGGTTATAGAATTTCTGAGGCAGACTAGTCAAGCAGTCGTAGTCCTGACCTATGAATCAAGACCCTGAGTCTGACGGCTTATTTATTTCTAGACTCTTTATGATAATTAATGTAAATTCAAATGGATTCCAGATCCAAAGGCTTATAGTTTGTTTAACTACACAAAGCAAGGTGATTTTAATTTATACCTATGCAGTCACTAAGTAAGCAACATATATTTAATAGAATCAGCTTTGCAGAAAATTGGACAAGAACTTGATCTGGAGTCATGAAGATTTGAGTTCAAATCTGGCCTCAGAATTGTATGAGCTGTATGATGCTAGACAAGTCTTTTAAAATTTGTCTGTATCACTTTTCTCATAACTCAAATGGGAAAAAGAGCAATGCCTACTTCTCAGAGTTTTTGTGAAAATTAAATGTTATATCTATAAGCAATTTCCAATCTTCAAGAACTATAAAATGGTAGCTATTACTAATTTTTATTGTGCTTATGGATGGAATAAAATAAGATCATTTATAGGATCATAGGGTAGTAATATGAATAGACTTCAGAAATTATCATGTTTCCCCTCATTTACATTTAACAAAATTGAGGCATATAGCATTTACGTGACTTGTTCAGGGTAACAATATTGATAAATATCTCAGGAAGGATTTGAAATGAGATCCCCTTACCTGAAAGTCAATCACATTATCCCTTATGACTTCAATATGCTTTAATTAATCACAGTCCTGTGCTCTGTGTAAGATCATATTACTGGAAAGGATTTAGGAATCATCTAGTCTTATCTTTCTTGGGGCAACTAGATGATGCAGTGGGTAGGGCGCCAGGCCCGGAGTCAGGAATGCATGAATTCAAATACCTGAATCTGATCTTAGATAATTCCTAACTGTAAGAGCCTGGGAAAGTCACCCATGTTTGCCTCTGTTTCTTCATCTGTAAAATGAACTCAAGAAATATGACAAATCATTCCATTATCTTTGCAAAGAAAACTCCAAACGTAGTCATGAAGAGTCAGATATACCTGAAGCAACTGAAAAAAAAAATATGACAAAGTCTTATCTTCTTTTCCAAATGAGGAAAATGGGTCTCAGAAAAGATTGTTAAATTATATATTTAGAGATTGAGGTATCTTAAAGAGACATCAAACTTACCATGTTAAATTTTTAATGACCACATTCAATTGTCTTTTTTTCATCCTCATCCTTCTTTACCTCTCTGTAAGCTTTGGCACATTCAATCATTCTTTTCTCCTAGATAATTTATTCTCTTTAGATTTTGGTGACATTGTTCTGCAAGGGATCAAGAGTTTTAAAGAACTGTTAACCCTAAATCAGATAGTCTTCTATGACAACCATATCACAATCCAATCCCAAATATAATAGTTTAAAAAACAGATTAAATGACTGTAGCCTCTATTTAACTGCCTGGTTACCTCTGTTTTTATTTTAAATTTTTTTTATTTTTGCTTCTTTTTAAAAATTTATTTTATCGACTTGTTTGTTTACTTTTAGTTTACGAGATTCAGCTCCAGAATCAGAGTGACTCTGGAGCTCTGTTTTTCTTTTTTTTTAAATGGGTTGGTTTCTGGAGACAAGAGACTCCTATTTGTGAGAAAATTTACTCATATTCTATGAATTTGGGAACAGATTTCTATACTGCTGAGGAGAAAGCAGAAGAGGTTTAGTTTCTCCCCTAAATTCTTATTCTTGGTGTACAAAGGACTTACTTTTATCACCAAAAGAGCTGAAAAATCAACTTCTTCACTTGAAGCTGAGAAACAATCAGTGGCAATGCAAGCTATTTCTTTGATTAAGGACTCATAGCACCTTAACAAAGGAATACATCTTTATCTAGAATTTGGGGTTGTAGCTCCACCAACCATAATCCCTCAACTCCAGAATCTTATACTTATATGGTGTATAACATGTCATCTGGTCCAATCTCCAACCCGTATTTAGGTATGTGCTATATAACATCTTTGATTAAGGAACATACATTTTCTTCTTAAGCACTGCCTTTGAAGAAGTGCTCACTACAAAATTAAGTGAGACCATTCATTATCAAATAACTGATTTTGTCATAAAGTTTTTATATTGATCCCAAAACTGTCATGTCATCCTTCATCATCTATACTGCACAAAATTAAGGGAAACCCTCTTTTACCTTACATCCATCCAAAACTAAAAATTCACTACTGTACTCCTTTATTATTCTTTATTCTCCAGGTTAAATATCTCCTAGATTCTTTATCTTATGTCATGCTTTGCAGCTTCTTCATTACCCTGCTTACCCTCTTATGCATTCTAAACTTTCATTGTCTTCCCATGTATATGCTACCCGGAATGGAATAAAATATACCAGATGTGATCAGAACAGAGCAAACTACATTAAGGGCCCTACTTCTCTTTTTCTGGACTTTATATTACTCAGAAACTAGACCATGGTTTCACATTTTTTTTCTTTTGATCCCATTCCATTTTCTCTGTGAAATAGTGTAGCCAGATCTTCTTTCACATGAGTTACTATTAAACACAATCTTCCATACCCCTTGATTTGTATACAGTAGACTTTTTGATTGTAACATCAGGACTTAAAATCTATCCTTATGAATTTTACATTTATTAGCCATAAGAAAACATTTTAAAAGGTTGTAGTCTTAAAATATGGTTAAAATCTCATTTGTGTTCTCCAATTTTTTTTAATATTTCCATTCTGATTAATCTTCAGGTTTTTAGAGCATGAAATAAAGACTATACAATTGATAGAAATTTTACTTGATAACTGACACAGGGAAATTCAGGCTTGTGACATGCTACTATAAATCCCCATCTAAGGTTACATTGTAAGACCATATAGGGCTGAAAAGACCCTGTATATTGCATCAGAAAAATATATATTCAACTCTCAACTCTGATATGCAGCTTCCAATATACTACTTGGCAAGTCATTTTACAACGTGGTTCTTAGTTTACTCCTCATTAACATGAAGACTAGATAATTTGTAAGTCTTTGAAAGTGCCCTTCTGGAAACACTATATAACTAATCAAAATCATATTTTCTTATATCTCTTCTAGGAGTTCTAAAAGTATCTACTATGTAAGCATTCTAGAATCCAGTGAAACATTTTTTTGTCTTGCCCATTTGGATATCATGAAAAC
>CM053599.1:78109760-78131115 GCA_028646575.1 Pseudocheirus occidentalis
ATAGCATTCTTCCAAGTCAACAGGGGAATTCACACCTTTTCACCAATGGACAGAGTTCTATACTTAACCCTAAGTTACTAGGATCTACTTAACCCTAAGTATATGATCTACTTAGTCCTAAGTATCTGATCAAACAAATTGATTGCCATTACACTTGTCAAAGTCTGAAAAAGTTATTAAGGCTTCAAAGGGCAACATTAAGATATAATATAAATGTGGTATGAAATCTTATGAAAAAGGAGGAAAAGTATGATCAGTCTTATCTGATAACAGAACAAAGAAAGAGAGGGAGGAATTTGATTTAAATATTCGGCAAACTGCAGGCACATTGTTCAGAATTATATTGACTTCCCTTGGGTTTATGCTGGGGTACCTATTCTGTGTTCATCTTAATGAGGGTCATATCAATTATCACTTATAAAAAGCGTATTAAACTTTTTTTTGTTTTCTCTTGAATTTATTTTCTAGAATGGGAAGCAGGCAGTTTCTTAAAAAGAAACAATGTAATAACATTTAAGTGTTAAATGGTGTCATATAGACTAAATATCTATATAGTTATATAAGAATCATAGAATCTTTAGAGAGTAATGATTTCAATCTCTAACTGAATAAGAAATCCTTGTGCATCATACATGAAAGACGGTAACCCAATTTACCAAAAGACTTACAGTGGGGGAGACTCACTAACTCCCAATGAAGCCCTCTTTGTATAGCTCTCATTGTCAGGAAAGGTTTCTTTATACCAAATTTTAATGTAACTCCACAACTTCTATCTGTTGCTCTTAGTTGTGTCCTCTGAGGCCACACAAAAAAGAAATAATTTGTCTTCCATATGGCAGCTGATCATATTATTAGAGACAGATACCGTTTTCTTCCCATTCTTTTTTCTAGGTTAAACATTAGAAGTTGCTTTAGCTAATATCTCTTTGGCATAATGTCAGTACATCATGTAAAAAGAGTATTGTACTTGAAGTCAGGAAATACTAGATTTCTAATATTGCCTCATGGTATAGATTCACTCTATATAACATGGAAAACTAACAATCTTACTGACCCTATCTTCCTTTATTTCTAAAAGTAGATAGCTATACAACTCATCCTCATTTATTCTGTTCTGAAGCACGACTCCTTTTGGGGCTTTCTTGGCAAAGAAATTGAAGTGGTTTATCATATCCTTCCTCAAGTGATTTCACAGATTAGGAAAATGATGCAAACAAGGCTAAGTGATTTCCCCAAGGTCACACAGCTAGCAAGTACCTGAGGTGGGATTTGAATTCAGGTCTTCTTCACTCCTGGCTCAACACTATACACTGCACCACTTAGCAACTCAGGTAATATATGTGAACTACAAAAGTGAATGTTAGTTGGCTTCATGATCTTCTTCAGCTGCAGCATCAACATCATCATCATCATCATCATCATCATCATCCTCATCATGTGTCCTCATTGTATTCCTCTTATGGATGTTCTCCAGTTTACCAGTATCATTCGTATCTAAAAATATTTAAAGGAGTAGGTAGAGAGCCAAATAGATAGAAGAGTATCCCTGTATTCAGAAAGACCTGATTCCAAATCTGATCTCAGACACTTACTAGTTGTGTGACTCAAGGCAGTTCTCTTAACCCCAAATACCTCCAAAATGCTTTAAAATACTCACAAATTTGAATACAACAGAAGATATTATTTAAATAAGGCAAAGAAAATTAGAATATTGACTTCACTAATTTGGGACAACAGTCCTGTCTTATTGTTCCATAGGGGGATATTAGTATTTTAATCTTGAAGGGGTATGGATTAGGGAGAGATAGAAGTACTACAATATGAGACTGTTGAACTATATAGCTCATTAACTTGTAGTCCAGCAAATCCCTATTTCTTTTCCAAATGAATCATTGTCTAACCCTACTGTTATCTCAGTGATTTACCTTGCATACCTTGTATTAAGTCCCAGCTGTTTTCTTTTATTACCTGTTTCCACAAATTATCTCTTCATCAAGTCAAACTCCATTAACTTTATAAATGAGGAAACCAAGGCATAGAAAAGTTGTCTCCTTATTTAGAATCATACAGCTAATAAGTGGCTGAGGTGTTTTGAGAATGCGAGTCTTCCTGCACCCAAGTCCTATGGTATGTCTACTATATTCTCTCTATTGGAGTCTCTCTATTCAAGTTACTTTTTATTCCTTCTCCAGCTTGATTCTGAGTGAAGTATAAGAGAGATTTTCTAGCATTTAAAGTGTGGCCAAGTGAAAGGGTGATGGACTTATTTGTTGAATCCAGAAGGAAGAAGCAGTAGCAATGATGTAAAATTACATTAAGGCAAATAAAACTTGATGTCAAAAGGGAAAATAATTCCTAGTAATTGGGGTGTTCCCAAAGTGAGACGGTATGTTTCAGGTAATGGGCTTCCCTTCACCTGGGGTCTTCAAGTAGAGGTAGGTTTAATTTTATGCTAGATGTTATCTAATGGATAAATTTATTTTGAACAAGAGTTGAACTAGAGAACCTTTGTAGTTTCTTCCAAATCTAGAATTGTGCAATTTAGGGTGATATTATTTTCCTTTTTCATTTTTGAGCTCTTCTTCCTTTTCAAGGTGTATTCACGTCTTCTTATATGTCCCTCTCCATTCAATCTTCATCCATGCTCACGATTTGAAAATGCTAAAAGCTGATTATTTATTCTTCAGATCAAGTTCTTCTCTTGATATTTTTCCCAAAAAATCTTCTACCCCCCAAATCTAAAATCCAGATGGAAATATCGCACTACTTATCATAGCAGAAGTGTTTGATTAATCTGGGATGTAGGATGGTCCAAGATGGCTAAGAATTCTAGTCTACTTGGGCTTTCTTCTGTCTTTCTAGTCTAAATCAGTGATTAGATCTCACAAGTGGCAATAAACCACTTTAATTTTTTTCAGAATTGATTTATGTATTTTTAGCTTTAAACATTAATTTTCCACAAGGTTTTGAGTTACAAATTTTCTCCCAAACTCTCCCCTACCACCCACGCCAAGATGTCAAGCATACTGAATTCCTCCCCCCCCCCAGTCTGCCTTCTTATATCACTCCATACCCTCTTACCCCCTTACTCCTTACTTTTTTGTAGGTAAATATGGACCTCTATACCCTATTACCTATACATCTTATTTCCCAGTTTCATGAAATGACTTTATTTTGAAGTAAATATCTACAGACATTCTGATGACTGAAATAATAGTTCAGTTTCAAAATTCTTAAAGTGCTCCAGAAATTTAACCCTGCAAAAAGAAATCACAATGTAATAAAACTCTGGAACTTCTCTTCTAACTTACACTAGTGTAATCAAAGCAAGTCTGCTCCTGCTCCATAATCCCTCTAAGGTTCTTCTAATTCTAGTATCAATTTCCAATCTAGCACATGCCTTTCAATAATATTAACACAGATTATTGCCCCAGTATCATCTGAAAATGGCAGTATCTCCCTATTATTATATAATCAATACTTACTGAGAAGTTAGAGCAATAAGAGAAGTACAAATATTACCAACTCACACTGGCATCATATCCTTCCATCTGAAACGTTAGGCCCTGGGAAGGTGTGCTTACCTCTAAGACAAATGATGTAATCATTCCTTCCATCGTGGAGTTTATTTTCATGTGAAATCTATCCAATGAATCTATCTCTCTCATGGACACAACCTGACATTGGACCAGTGATTATAGTATTGGGATGGGTGATTCAGGTGAAAATTCAGCACTTTCATGACTCCTCATTCAGTTTTCACAAGCTCTTGGATTCTTGCATATTCAGGTCTTTTCCACCTAAAATCTGGAAAAAAAATAAACATTAAAAGGACAGAAGAAATCACAAGACCATGCATTCATAGGACACTTGACAGTGCTCATGGGGAGACAAGAGCTTAAGACCTTGGTGTTCATTTGGAAGCTTGCAGTAAATTCTCCCCTTGAACATCACTAGGAGAGAACAATTTGACTTTTTCTTCACTTTTGAATGCAAAATCTATTTTTGCTCAGAAGCCCACTAAAAGACTTTTTTTTATCATAAAGAAAACAGAGTAGAGATAAAAACAGAGCATATGTGTAGTCTGAATTGGAGGCAGGTCTTCTTTCCACATCATCATACACTTTCAAAGTTAGCTATAGCCAAACACTTCCATGTGAATTGGCACTATGCAGAGCTACTTGTATCATAATCTTAGGACTAGACCACCACCGGCAACTATCACAATGACAAGAAAGAACCAAAATTGAGACAATTCTCAAACAAAACAAAACAATATTTGGTTTTAGAACGCTGGAACCATAGAAGAGTGAAGAATATACTGTTTTTCATTTTTGTATCTCTAGGGCTTAGCATAGGGACCGGTATAAAGAAGAAACTCAGATGTCGATCAAAACTCTTTTCTCAAAACATAATGTCAACTAATGTGTCCAATATAATATATATGTTGGAGGGGTGAAGACAAGAAAGTCCAATCTAACTACAGAAAACCCATTTTGATGCTACCATTTCCTAAGTCCTATCCACCAAAGTAATGTTTTATAAATAATGACTTTTTTAATATGCATCTTATTTGTCTCTATAGAATATAACCTCCCCCACTGGTACTTAGAAAATTACCCTGAATATAGTGACAGTTTGGTAAATTCTTAATGAATAAATAACTAAATTACTGGAAAAGATAACATTAGCTTATTTCATGGTAATCATATTCTGAGGGTTGACCTCAGTGTAGTTTTTAAGATAAAACATTTATATCAAGTCAAGAGTGAAACTCTGAGATCCAGAGACAAGAGCAAACCCAAAGGAAAATTTTATTGTGATATGTTCTCTACAGTCATTGGGTTTTAAATTGCTCTTCATTTCCAAAGCTCATCTTCTTAGTACAGGTGAGCTGGCCATGAGACACACACACACACACACACACACAAATGAAAATACAAATCCAGATTAGTTTATATATGTATCTATGTGTGTCTGTATGTATGTGTGTATACACATGTATGTATGTGTATGCATACATATGCATGTATATTTGTATGTACATATGTACATTTGTATATATAGTGTGTACATGTGTATATATGTATGTATATAATGTATATGTGTTGATATACATATAAGTTCATAAATACATGAATATATGGGCATGTGTTTTATGTTCATGTACACATGAATACAGTTGTGCTTGTAGCTATGTAAGGAATCATTTGTTGTACAGAAGCACTAAGAGTGGGATTTCTTTAAAAAAGAGTCAGGTCCCTTGCAGTTGAAACATGATTCAATTTTCAAAATTGGCAGGCACCTTTTCTGAAAGTCACTTACCCTGAACTTAACCTTTGATTTTCAGTTTCCTTATTTGTTAAATTAAGGGTTTTGCAATGTTCTGTTTCTGTGATGATAAAGTTAGAGTCATATATAAGCTATATTTTCTCCAAATCAAATACTTAAATCTCTTTATGCATTTTATTTCCCATTATAAATTCACATTAATCACTAATCACTACATCATATGACTTTTGAAATAAAATTATTTTAAAGTGTCTTTAATTTATATTCAAAGGCTTGCACACCTATTATTTTGGTGGTTTAATTTATGTAAGAAAGCTCCATGCCTTTCAGGCTTGTTAATCAGTAAAATTCGTGGAATTAAAGAGCTCAAAAATACCATTGAGATCATTTGCTCCATTCCTAATCATTTTAAAGAAGGAAAACCTAAGGCCCACAGAGGAGTGATATTTGCAATTATATCAGTAATAAGAATCAAAAGATTCAAATACATTTATTCTAATTTCAGAATCAGTTCTGTCTCATTTACATATGCATATTGAATAAACTAGAAAATAAAGAATGTAATGTTTTGGGGGTATAATATATATAGGGCATGTACTGTATATATTCATCTTCCAAGATAGTTGATAAGTCCCTACTTTTTTATTTCTTTTTTGCTTTTGTTTCATTATTGCATTATAAACTTAAATACTAAAACTTAGACAAGAAAAAGAAAAATATTATAAACTTAAATATTAAAAGAAATACAGAATAAGAAAATAAAAAATGTCTAGCACACAGCAAAACATAAGAAAGGATTCAAAATGTTTAGCAATAAATTTCCATTTCAACAAAGTCTATGTAATAAATACTATGGATTGTGTTGAGCTGCCCATTTTTTCTTTGCTGCCTTGTAAGTTTTCTTTTGTTCTCTGCTGTTCACTTTGCTCTTCCAAACTGTTCTTTTTGTCTTTATCCATTTTTGAATAAGACCGTGGCATCAGGGAAATTAAATGACTTGCAGGTGCCTTTGATTTGAGTGAGGGAGGGTTTTGCAAGGTTACCAGCCACACTTTCTCCCCCAGAGCCATCTGGATCCAATGACCATGCTCCAGTTTATTACTCAATACAAATAACCTTTAATCCCTACCCATTTGACAAAACATTGTTTCTTTATAAAGCTTTCTACATTGGTGGGAAATCTAATTGTGTGACTGTGATATAATAGAAGTACTTCTGCAGAGTAAATTACAAAAGATGACTAACTGTATTAAGGACCTTACTTTTAGTGCAGGGTCAATCAAATAGTTTCAAATACCCACTAAAACATCTACTGTGCAGCTGTAAACCCTAATTTTCTTGAATGGACAAAGGTAAAGTTTTGACCACTTAGTACCTCCAAGGATGTTATCCCTGTGAAAAAGTTCTTAAGTGACAGTCAATTAATGCCATCCCAAAAGATTGTTCACTATCCAAGGACTCCAGAGAGCTCTCAATCTGTGTCATAGAAATTCTTTCTCATGACATATGGATTTATTTTTGGCAATGGTTTCATTTCTTTTTGTTTTCCTATTATCAGTTTGAACTTAGAAGTTCTTCTTGCTAATCACTGATGTAGTAGGGAGTATAAAGTAGGGTCAACCTGAAGAGAAACTTTCTTTATCCAAATGTCTTCTCCTTTTCTGTCCCTCTGAACTTTTCAGTTCATTTTTCTAGTATTTGAGAAATACATTCCATTCTTTGTTAGTTTCTAATCTTTTTGCATTATATGTAGCTTCTCTTTTTCTAGTCAGATCTCAGTTCTACTTTAAACATTCCAATTAGTGATTAAACTGGACCGCTCTCTCTCCTTTACTTGATCTTCTAGTTATAAAGAGGAAAAAAAAGCAAAAGTCAATTTGAGTTTTAAAAATAATTCTTTCTTATTATTGAGATTCCACTTCTTTTTAATAAAGTTCTGTTTAAGTTAGAAGATATTTTTAAAATTACTTAAAAGTGATGAAATCTGGATTTTATTTGAAACATTATGGTAAAAATGTTCTAGGTCACAACTACTCTGTGGGTATTCTGTTGAACCAAATGAGTTCTCCCTTTTGAGAATTAGAACTTTTAGAAAAGTAATGCTTCAGAAAAGTGAACAATTATTTATTTAACAACTATAATATGCTAGTCAGGAACTGTGCTAGACACTGAAAATACAAAGATAGGAAAAAAAAATAGTCCATGCCCTCAAGGAGTTTGTATCCTAAATGGGGAAAGATATATAAAATAGCTCTGAAACATTGGAGGGGGGAGATAATGAAGTGAGGAGGCAAATAGAGAAAGTCCAAGAATGAGGTGTTAGGAGTTCCCAGAGAAGAAGCTAAACAGGTTTGACATGACTGGGCTGGGCATCTTCCTTAAAATGGAAGTTTTTGAAGGAACAAGCCATTTAGAAAGAAAGGCTACAGGAACAGAGTGTAGATTCAATAGAAGAAGCACATACTAACTTCAGGAGGGAAAATGTTTCTGTTTTTTTTGGTAAAGAAAGCCCATAGAGTCAGAAAAAAATAATGTAGAACTGAATGAAGCAAAACCAACCAAACAAACAAAAACAAGCAAATATAGGCACTATAAATAAAAAGGTAGGGACTATTTTTACATGTCAATTCATTTAATCAATGTCTTATCTGCTCACAAGCCAATTCATCCAAACCAAAACCAACAACAAACAAGGAGGACATGGGATTATTGATTTAAACCTGAAAGGAACTGCAGAATTCTGACAAGTGAGGGAGTACTAAATCTGAGATCCACAGACACTGATAGATTTCAGAGTGAGCCATAAACTTTGAGAGGGAAAGCAAAAACATCATTATTATTATTTTTTTTTGCTGAACTCTAGCTGAAATTGAGTACTGTATTTCTTTCTATTATTTTAATATTATTATGAGAAATAATATATGGACTTCATTACTTTGAAAATGGGAGCAAAGAAAAGATGAAGAGTACCTGGTCTATTCAATATCTTTGTTTTAAATATTTAGGAAATCGAACCACAGAGATGTTCTCTGACTTGACTAAACTTACAGGTAACTATCTTGAAAATCAACTGAAACAAACTTTTTTAACTGAAAAATTATCAAAACCAGGATTTGAATCCAGGATTTCTAATGACTGATGAAATATAATTTTTACTGTCACTATATAAATGACAATGAACTTTTTGGGACATTTTGTTCGTGGAAAGAAAATGACAGTCTTTGAAATTAGAACCATCCCAAAAAACTCAGGATGGATGTTTGTTCAGGAGAACACACTGAAAACATTTTGGAAATGGCAAAAAAGAAAGGTAGAACCAGTATTTTAGTGTTTAATGAACCTAAAAATATTTCGAATGGATATAGAAGTAAAATACTATGACTGATAACTGGTGTAAATCACCAAACACAACTTTTTAATTTTTGTAAATCTCCAAACACAACTTTTTAATTTTAACCAGAAAGGAAACTGGGAAAGACTGTCTGTGAATACTTCTTAGGTTATCTATTATAGGTTTCTGTTTACCACTTTAAATGGCAGTCAACCAAAGGAGCCATGTAAGATATGATTAATGTGCAAAGTGGAAAAATCTCTAGACTTGGCATTAGTATCCCTGGGTCCAAGGCACAGTTCTACCCCATTCATAATGATACATGTATAACCTGCCTCATAGGGTTGTTGTGCAGAAAGGACTTTTTAAAATTTACTTAAACATCACCATGTTTGCAGGTTCGGATAATGTTGCTATTATAACTCAGAAATTATGATCTGAAATCAGTGCATTTTGTTGATTATGTTGTTGCTGCTGCTTTTTACTAGCCACAGTTGGAAAGGGGAGGCAGAATGGGAAGTAAGGAGGAAGAGCAGTTTATTAAAACACAAGAAAAATAATGAGGAGCAAAAGGAATTAGCGTCTTGAATAAAACCCAAGTTAAATAACCCATCCTGTAATAATCAAGGGCTGAGTATGGTAAGCTGTTTTTGAGAAAGGTCTTTGTCACTGCTCAATAGCCCAGTGGCTTCAGTGCTTCAGCCAAGAACAGAGTGTTTAGAAAGAAGCTTATGTTCGGTTATTTATTGAATTACATTCAAAATATACCATTTGAATTGTGGTTGCAGCTTTCTGCGGGTGAGAGCTTAGCACAAGGGAAATAAATAAAGTGTGCTAAGAATACTTCCAGAAGGAACATAATGGCATGCAGCCTTGAAAGATCTTTTCTCTAAACCCACAAATACCTTGGAGCTCTTCTGTTCAAAAGAAGGAGAAAAAAAAGGTCTTCATTTTGAGAAGTAGCCTGTTCTTTCAAATAGATATAAAAGCAGTAACTGTCAGCTAACATTTAAGCAAGCTATGAATGTATAAATTAAGGGCTGTGATCTATTCTCCTGTTTACTTCGTCTTTTTTTCCCCAAAGGGCATCTTAGTTTATCTTTTTCTCTGGCTTTCTAGTTTGCCACTTGCAGGTCAGAATGACAAAAAGCTAGTTGTTAAAATGGGGTCTTGCCCCTCTGTTTTACAAGGATACCTCATAATTCCTTTCCCAGAATAATTACACTGAGTTTAATGTGCAAAAAGACAAAGGGCTATTCCAAGATGGTACTAACAGGATGTCTGAGGAAATCTGTGTCTTCATAATGATTTCCAATTGAGATTTATAATTTACCTGTTCATCTGACCACCTGTGGCTGTTTTTACATCCTTTATCTGAGAAATTATTTGTCAAGAATTCATTATGAAAAGAATAAATTCCACTATTTCATAATAAACATGTTTTCCTTCTAGAGTAAAAAAGTCTTTTCTAGTTTTATATAAGCTGATCAAGGTTTACATGTGACTTAAATACCTACTTCAGATGCCTATTTTTTCCAGGTGTGAAAAAAATCTTTGACAAATTACTTAATGTACATGCACAGTCAGACTTCCCAGTTTCCTTTCCAATTAGAATTGAGAATAGATGTATTTGATTGTTTGCACAAACTTCCAATCATTATGTTTTCATGAAATTGTAGTCAATATTTAAACATACCTTTCAAGTGTGCAAAATATTTTAAAAATACTATGTTGTCTGATCCTTGTAATAAACTTGTAAGGCGACAGAACAGGAATGAGAGGTAATATGGTATAATGGCTAGAGTACTGACTTTTTAGTAAAGAGGACTTGAATTTAAATAACATATGTGTCACTTACTGGCTTGAAAAGTCACTTATTTGAATGGAGACTCAGTTTTATCTCCTATAAAATGGGGTCAATAATATTTTGAATACCTGCCTCATAAAGTTATAAATATGAAATGAAAGAGTTTCTGTAAAGTGGAGGGAGAATTATAAAGCCCTATATGCCAATTATTCTAAGGACTATTCCAATAATTACTAACTCTGTTTTTTAAGTGAAGATAATAATGCCAAGAAGTTAAATGGCTTTACCATAATCACATAGTATCACGAGTTTCCTATCAAATGTTTAACAATGGGCTATCCAAATACATACAATAAACTTTTATGTGCATTAATATTTTCTCCATTTCATTCTTAAATCAATACAACAGCAAGTTAACCCTCGGTTTGGAATATTTGCCAGGTTCATAAGTATAAATGCTCACATTGAAAATTTAACAATCAAAAATCATAACACCACAATATGTTGTTTTTAAGAAAACCATTTGAATCAGAGAGATATATACAGAGTAAAGGTAAAAGACCAGACCAGAATATATTGTGCTTCAGCTGAAGTTAAAAAATATCAGGAGTAATAATCCTGATCTCAGATAAACAAAAGCAAAATTAGAAGGGATAAGGAAGGAAACTACATGTTCTTAAAAGGTTTCATAAACAATGAAGTAATGTCAATATTAAACATATATGCACCAAGTAATACAGCATCCAAATATTTAGAGGAGAAATAAAATTAGTTAAAGAAAGAAACAGATAATAAAACTACTCTTGTAGTGGACCTCAATCCCTCCCCCTGAAAACTAGATAAATATAACCATAAAATAAACAAGAAAGAAGTGAAGGAGGTGAATCAAATTTTAGAAAAGTCAGAAATGGTAGACCTCTTGAGAAAACTGAAGGGGGATAGAAAGGAATATACCATTTTCTGAGTGGTACATGGCACTTACACAAAAATTGACTACGTGCTAAGGCATATAAATCTCACAATCAAAAACACAAAGGTAGAAATATTAAATGCATCTTTTTTAGACCATGGTGCAATAAAAATATATGTAATATAAAACCATGGAATGATAGACCGAAATTAATTGGAAACTAAATAATGTAATCCTGAAGAATGAGTGGGTCAAAATAAATTATAGAAACAACTGGCAATTTCATTAAAGAATAGAATGATAATGAGACAACATATGAAAATGTATGAGATGCAATCAAAGCAGTTCTTAGGTGAAATTTTATATATCTAAATGCTTACATAAATAAAATAATGAGGAAATAAATGAATTGGGCATGAAACTGAAAAACCTGGAAAAGAAACAAATTAAAAATACCTAATTAAATGAATACTAAGTAGATTTTCTGAAAATCAAAGGAGAGATAAATAGAATTAAAAGTAAGAAAACTGTTGAACTTTTAAATAAAAGAGCTAGTTTTATGATAACACCGATAAAATAGATAAACTTTTGATTAAAAAAAAAGAAAATCTAATCACTAGTACCTAAACTAAAAAGAATGAATTCTACATTTTTTTTTCAGGAGGAGTTCACATTAATAATTAGGAACTATTTTTGCCCAACTGTATGCAAATAAAACTGACAATCTTAGTGAAATGGATGAATGTTTACAAAAATATAAATTGCCCAGATTAACAAAAGAGGAAATAACAGACTTAATTAAGCCCCTTTTACAAAAAGAAATTGAACAAGCCATCAAGGAACTCCATAAGAAAAAAAAATTCCCAAGGCCAGATGGATGTACAAGTGAATTCTACCAAACATTAAAAGAAAAAATTAATCCCCATATTACATAATTTTTTAAGGTGAAGGAGTGCTACTAAATTCTTGTTACAACACAAATATGATGGTGATAACTACACCAAGAAGAGCAGAAAAAGAGAAAGACAATTGTAGACCAATTGTCCTAATGAATATAGATGCAAAAAAATAAATAAAATATTAGCAAAGAGCTTACAACTATTTATCACAAGGCTAATACACTATGGCTAGGTGGGATTTATATCAAGAATACAGGGCATGTTCAATATTAGGAAAACCATCAACACCATTGATAATATCAATAATAAAACCAATAGAAATAATATGATTATCTTAATAGATGCTGGAAAAGCTTTTGAAAAAATATAACACCTATTTCTATTGAAATCACTAGAGAGCAGAGGAAAAAATGGAATTTACCTTAAAATGACAAGCAGCATCCATCTAAAGTCATCAACAAGCATTGCATGTAATGAGGAGTAGCTAGCAGGATTTCCAGTAAGATTGGGGATGAAACAAGGATGTCCATTCTCACCTGTGTTAATAAATATTAGGAATGTTAGCTTTAGCAGTAATAGAAGAAAAAGATATTGTAGGAATTAGAATTGGCAACAAGTAAACAATGCAATTACTCTTCGCAATGATATGATGCTAAACTTAGTGAATCCTAGAGACTCAAGTACAAAACAAAAGTACATGAAAAATAAATAACTTTAGCAAAGTTGAAGAATATAAATAAATTTTCATAAATCACCAGCATTTCTATATAGTATAAACAAAGCCCAGTATTGAGAGATAGAAAGGGAAATTCTATTTAAAATACTTTTCTGCAATAAGAATATTTGTGAGTCTACCTGACAAGACCAATCCAGCAAAATACAATTCATACAGAACAGAATTACCAAACATTTTTCACACAAAATCAATCTAAATAATTGGAAAAATAGTGGTTACTCATGGGTAGACCAAGGTAATAAAATGAAAATGATAATTCTGTCTAAATTAACTTACTTAATGTGATATAAATCAAACTACAAAAAAATATTTTAGAGTCAGAAAAAATAACAACAAAATTCACCTAGAAGAACATAAAGTAAAGAATACAAAGGGAATTAATAAAAATAAACGCCCCCCCAAAAGGTGACCTAACTGTACCAGATCTAAAACTATACTATAAAGTCAAGATAATCAAAACTATTTGGTAATAGCTAAGAAATAGGCTAGTGAATCAGTGGAAAAGGTTAGGTACATGTAATACTATGCATGAGCAGCTTCCAAAAAGAATGCTACTGGGAACAGCTTTTAAAGTTCTGATCACACAGTATAGTGAACACTCCATGTATTCTGCTACAAATCAAGGCAAATATTCAAAACAAATCACAATATAATATTCACAACATCACATCTTATCACAGAAAATCACAATATAGTGTTAACAACAGCGTAACATTAGAATGGCCACATTGTTTTCACCAAAAGTGGTCATGATATTAAGATAAAAGAACAAAAGAATAATATCTGATATCCCTAAGGAGGTTTGCCTCCTCACTTAATCATTTAATCATTTCACAGTACCCTTAGTCTTCCACTCATTGGGGCAATCATAGGTTAACTTAATCAGTTACTCATCTAGCAATCAGTCACTAAGTATCATTACTCACTAAATGCAATCATTAGAAAATTACACAACCCTCCACCACTCAATGTCTAGTAAACTTCAGTTTCATCACCCATTAAATAATCAAAGAGAGGCCTTTTTTTTTCATCTTGACTCAGGATGGTCTCAGATTCCATGGATCCCCTTCCATGGTTCCAGCTCCTACCTGAATCCAACAGTCACCTGGATTGAGGCAGACAGCTCCCAGTTCCTTGTCCACTCTTCCAGGTAGTTCCTGGTACACACTGAAGTTCACAGGGTTGAGCATATATCAAATCTTTCACCACTTCTGGTGCTGGGAACTCAAGACCAACCAAGCCACAAACAAAAAGTCTTATCTCAGTCATGCTTCTTAAGTTCTCTAGCAGTTTGGCTGTCCCTAGGACTGAGTAGAAATCTTAGCCTTCTAGGCTGCCTTCTTGGCAGCATCTTCAGACTTCACCAGATTCTGGTTTCAGGAAAATTCTAACTCATTTCTTAGTCCAGCAAGAAGCAATCCAGCTTCCATATGCTGGGAAAATACTGTGCCCTCTACCAGGAGCTGTCAGAAGGAAAATTATTGATTCTGACTATCTCTCTCTTGGGTTCTTCTTACACACACACACACACACACACACACACACACACACACACACACACACACACCAGTTTCTGTTTCAGCCAAACCCTTCTTGTTATGTCAGCAACAGGAGAAAGAGTTCACACCTTCAATTTCTTTCACAGAGGTACTTAGCCATTAGTAACTAATTGTTATTACTAGTAACTAACATGTTACTAGCTACTTGACATAGCAAAAAGGAGTCTTCAAATTTAAATTAATCATCATAACATTACACAAGACACAGGACTTAATGACCATAGTAACCTAGTGTTTCATAAATCTCAAGACTTCAGTTTCTGGGATAAGTACTCACTTTTTGAAAACAAAAAGTTTTTGGGAAAACTGGAAAGCAGTATGTCAGAAATTAGGCCATCATACAGCATATAAAAAGATAAATTCAAAAAGGGAATATGATTTACACAGAAAGGGTAATACCTTTAGTCAATTAGGAGAACAAGAAATAATATTCCTGCCATATCTACAGAGAAGCAACAATGAAAAAGAGTCAGAGAAAGACAGAGAGAGAGAAAGAGAGAGTGAGAGAGAGAGAGAGAGAGAGAGAGAGAGAGAGAAAGAGAACATTATGAGATTCAGAAAGCATAATTTTGGTTACATAAAATTAAAAAGTTTTTAAATAAGAAAAGCCAATGCAACCGAGATTAGGAGGGAAGCAAATAACTTGGCAATAATTGTTACAACCTTTGTCTCTAATAAAGGTCTTATTTCTAAAATATATAAAGAACAGTCAAACTTTCCAAATACAAGTCATTTCACATTAGATAAATTATCAAAATCTATGAATAAAAAGGTTTCTTATGAAGAAATCAAAACCAACTATACTCATCTGAAAATATGTCCTAAATCACTATTGATTACAGATATGATAATTCAAATAACTCTGAGGTACCACCTCATACCTGACAGATTGGCTAATATGACTGAAATGGTAAATGCTTAGTGTTGGAGCATATATTGGAAAATTGGAAAACTGATACATTGTTGATGAAGTTTGAACTCATTCAATCATTCTGGAGAGCCATTTGTTACTATACCCAAAGAACTATAAAACTGTACACCCTTTGATTAAACAATAACACTACTAGGTCTGTATCCCAAAGAGATTATGGCAAATGGAAAAGGATCAATATGAACAAAAATATTCATAATAACACTTTTTTTGTGGTAGCAAAGAGTTCAAAATTGTCAGAATTTCCATTAAATAAGTTGTGGAGAGCCACCCTGAATACCCATTAAAAATGACCCTAAACAAATTCTAGAGCTCTCAAACTCACAAAAAATTCAGAAAACACATCACTGGCTGAAGGCAGCTAAGCAGGACAGGCTAGGTGCAGCAGGCTGGGAGCCGAGAACAGCCCAGCCTGAAACCTAAATGCGTCCAGGCCCCAGTGCCCAGCCGAGCCTCCCAAGCCACAGTGTGAGTCTACTCCCCAAAAGAAAACTCCTAGAAATGTTATTGCCAGGTTCCAGAATACCCATTTAAAGGAGAAAATATTACAGGCTGCTGATAGAAAACCATTTGAATACTATGGAAGCACTATCAGGATAACCCAGGATCTAGCAACTTCTACACTGAGGGATCATAGGTCCTGAAACATGAAATTTTCAAGATTAAGGGAGCTGGGATTAAAAAACAAGAATCAACTACCCAGCAAAATTAAGCATATTTTTCCAGGGGAAAACATGGTCATTCAATGATAATAATAACTTATATATATGTGTATGTGTGTGTGTGTGTGTGTGTGTTTGTGTGTGTGTATGTATATATACGTATATATGTATATATGTATACTTACACGTATGTGTATATATGCGTATGAATACATATCCGAGCATGTGTATATATGGGTATATAGAGGGCATAGGATCAATTGAATAAGAAGGGATGATAATTTAGAAGGCAAAATTCTGAGTTGGGAGAGGACTAGAATGAGAGGAGACAGGGAGAGAGAAAATGGGATTGATCATCCCATATAGAAGGGGCAAGGGATAACTGTTACAACTTTACTTTCATTTACTCTAATTGAATTTGGCTTAGGGAAGAAATGGCATAAACTCTAAACTGGGCATCACGCCACACAACAGAGGAGGGGGCATGGGGATGAGTGGAGGGATGACGGAAGGAGGGTAGGGTTACACTTCAATAAAGGGACAGGGACAGGGCAGAGACCAGAACAAAGGGGAAGGGATAGGAAGGAGGGACATATTATTACTGTCACAATATGTCCACTATGAAGACATCCTGTATAATAACACATCCACAGCCTGTATTGAATTGGCTGTCCTTCCAGTGTGGGTGGGTTACAAGGGAGGAATTGAAAGAATCTAGATTTTAAAGCTCTCCAATACATGCAAAAAAGAATTAAGATATACAGGGGCTGGGTAGGGAAACCCTCCCTGCCCTACAAGAAAGTTAGAAAGCAGATCAGGGGAGGGTCTTTTCAGTGAGATAGCTGTTTTAGGGTTGGGGTAGGGAAAAGATGGGGAGAAAAATTTGTAATTCAAAAATCTCCTGAAAATGAATGATGTAAAAAAGAAAACAAAATTTATTACAAAAAAACAAGTTGTAGAATATGAATGTAATGGAATACTATTGTCATGTAAGAAATGACGAGCAGGTGAATTTCAGAAAAGCCAAGAAGGACTTACATGAACTGAGGCTGAGTGAAATGAGCAGAATCAGTAGAACGTTGTTCACAGTAAAAGCAAAATTTTGCAGTGACCAGGTTTGTTGGGCTCCTCTCAGCAATACAATACATTACGAAAATTCCAGGGGGGCCAAGCCAAGATGGCGGTGTAGAAAGAGCAAGGTTTTGCAGCTCCTACATAGCCACCTCAGATGCCCATAAAATATGACTCTAAACACATTTTAGGGCTCCAAAATTCACAAAAATACAGAAAACACATGTCTCACTGAAGGCAGCTCAAGACAAAGGGCTCATCACAAGAGGCTGGGAGACTAAATCAGCCTAGGGTGAAACCATGGTCTGGCCCCAGGATGGTAAGGAGGAGCTGCAGCTGGAGTCTTCAGAAGAGTGGATCAGTGGCAGCTGTGGCAGTTTCCAGATTTATCAAGCCAGAAGAAATAAGGACTCAGTGAAAGGTGAGTGGAATTCAGCTAAATTTGGGAGGGAAAAGCACTCCAGTTGAACTGCCCCCCCAGGGCAAGAAAGTGGCAGAAATGGCAGCCTAGTGACCTCCAGTTAGATGATTCAGAGCTCCCAGGCTGCAGATTGTAGGGGGGCCAAGTGATCATTCAGAGGCTAAGTGTTCTTGTATTGAGCAGCCTAGATCTGGATCTTGGTCTTGGGTGGTGGTTCTGGGGTGCCTTTTCAGTGAGCCAAAGCTGGTAGGGGTTGCAGCAGCCTCCTAATAGCTCTGGCAGCTGTGAAAACCCCAGTGATTTGTGACAGAGCACTCCCCTCTGGAAGCAGAGTTCCACAGAGCTAAAACAACAAATAATTCACTGGCAACAGAAACAGGAAAAGGAAGCAAAGTAAGAACACCAACCAAACTCTAGAATCCTTTTCTGAGGACAAAAATGATCAAAGCATGGAATGGGAGGAAGACAACACAGTCAGAATTCTCTCACCAAAAGCTTCCAAGATAAAGGAAGATTTCCTATAAGCAATAGATCAGCTTAAAAAGACTTTGAAAACCAAATAAGAGAAGTGCAGAAAAATCGGGAAGATTAATGAGAATGATGCAAGAAAATCTTGAAAAGAGACTCAACAATACGACTGAAGAAAATAACACCTTAAAAAACAGATGAACTCAAATGACAAGAGAGGCCCCAAAAGCCAATGAGCAGAAGAATGTCTTAAAAAAAGTTGAATTTCCCAGATGGAAAAAGAATCTCAAAAGCATTCTGAAGAGAGTAATTCCTTCAGAATTAGAGTGGAGCAAATGGAAACAAATGACTTTTTGAGAAATCAAGACACTATTAAATAGATACAAATAAATGAAAAATAGAAGACAATGTGAATTATCTTGTTGAAAAAACTACTGACCTGGAAAATAGATCCAGGAGAGACAATTTTAAAATTATTGGACTACATGAAAATCATGGTCAAAAAAAGAACCTAGAAAGCATCCTTCAAGAAATTCTCAAGCAAACTTGCCCTGATATTTTAGAACCAGCGGGAAAAATAGAACTTGAAAGAATTCAGTGATCACCTCTTGAAAAATATTCCTAAAGGAAAACTCCTAGAAATGTTATAGCTAGGTTTCAAAGTATCCAGATCAAGGATAAAATATTACAGGCTTCCAAGAAGGGCCAATTTGAATACTGTGGAAAAACAATTAAGGACAACCCAGTATCTGGCAGCTTCCATACTGAGGTGTTGAAGGGCCTGGAATATGATATTCTGGAGATCAAGGGAGCTAGGATTAAAACCAAGAATCACCTACCCAGGAAAATTGAGTATAATCTTCCAGGGGAAAATATCGTCATTCAGTGAGGTGGAGGACTTTCAAGTATTCTTGCTAAAAATAAAACAGAACTGAACAGAAATTTTGACATTCAAACACAAGAAGCATGTGAAGATAAATATGGGAAAGAAATTATAAGGAAATTACCAAAGTTGAACTATTTACATGCCAATATGGAAAAATGATAATAGTAACTTATGAAACTTTTCTCAGTATGAGGATAGATGAAGGGAATACAAATGCATATATATGCATTTATCTATATAGAAGGGTACAAATAGACACATATGTCTATATAGGAGGGTATAAATCCATATGGATACATTTCTGTGTATGTGTGTATATGAGTTCATAGAGGGCACAGGATCAATTGAATAGGAAGGGATGACACTTTAAAAGGTGAAATTCTGAGGTAGGAGAGGATTAGAATGAGAAGAGACAGTGAGAGACAGAATGGGGTTAATCATCCCATGTAGAAGGGGAAAGGGATAATTCTTACAATGGAGGGGAAGAACAGGAAGGCAAAATGGAAAGGATCAACCTTACTCTCCATGAATTTGGCTTAGGGAAGGAATTACATAAACTCTAAACTAGGAATCTTGGCACACAGGAAAGTAGGGGGGGTGGAGATGAAAGGTGGGATAATGGAGGGGAGAGCAGGGTGGCAGGGAGGACTACTGAAAGCACCCATTTTTGTAAAGGGACAGGGATAGAATAGAGAATAGAACAAAAGTGGGGCAGGATAAGAAGTAGGGACATATAATCAGTCTCTCACAATATGTCCACTGTGGAGATGTCCTGTGTGATTAACACATGTACAACCTATATTGAATTGCTTGTTCTTCCAGTGGGAGTGGTTGATTAGGGAGTAATTGAAAGAATCTAGAATTTAAAGTTCTATAATCAAATGTTTGTATATACATATATATACACACATTTATTATTATTATTATTATTATTATTATTATTATTATTATTACTTTCAACTACATGCAACTGCAAATTAAGATACACAGGCCATGGGGGAAGGAGATCCATCCTGCCCTTCTAGAAAGTTAGAGGGGCGATGGAGGAGGACATAGGAGAGAGCAGACTGGGGAAGGGGCTTTACAGTGGGATTGCTGTTTGGGGGTTGTGTGTGTGGGGAAGACAAGGAGAAAATTTATAACACAAAATCTCATGGAAATGAATGATGTAACAAGAAAATAAATCAATGTGACTAAGTTAGAAATAATTTTAATAAGATTGGACACGTGTAACGTTTTTTGGGTTGCTTGTTAATCTTGGGGAAGGGGGAAAGAATTGAATGAGGAAGACAAAAGTTTGGAAATTATCATCATATACTAGTGAATGTTGAAATCTATATAGGTAATTGGAAAATATTAAAATAATACTTAAATAAAAGAAAATTTAACTGTTACATGCCAAGTCAAGAGAACAGATTAGTGGCAGCAACACAAACAAATTCTCCCCACATTCATCAACAAACATCTTTAAAGAACCCCTCAAACTGAATTTTATGTGGGCAGAGAAAACAGGCATTTGGCATAAGATGACTTAGGAGGCTGAAAGGAGATATCTGTGGGGCCAGTCAGGAGCAGTGGGGTAGCTTTGGAAATTTTCAACACAGACAAAATGAAGAGATAAAAAACCTGTGTAGAAAGAGATTATGGTAGACCCTTTGCTGGCACTGGGTGCAAGACCCTGTTGAAGTATACATGTACAGTTCCAGTCACTGATCCCAGAAAGATATGCTTGTAGTCAGTTACAATGTAGTTAGTCCCTGGCCATACTTCCAAGGAAGAGAGGTGCACTAGCACTTGCAGTTTCAGATTTGCCTGGGGCCTTGCTTGGAAATAACCAGATTACAGAGCAAGAGACCAGCAACCATTACTCTCCCAAGATCATACCACCTGAGAAGCACCAAAAAGTTGCAGAATCCCAGAATTATATTTTTATTTATTATTTTTATATTTTAACTTATTTTCTTGATTACATCATTCATTTCCACAAGGTTTTGAGTTACAGATTTTCTCCCCTTCTTTCCCTCACCCCCAAGCCCAAAACAGTGATCCCACAGCAAAGCCCCTCCCACAATCTGCCCTCTTCTATGTCCTCCTCCAATGCCCCTTTAACTTTCTGGCAGGGCAGGGATGTTCTCCCTACCCCAGTCACTGCATGTCTCATTTCCCAGTTACATGTAGTTAATGATTATATATATTTGTTTGTTTGTGTCACCTACTCCCACTTGAAGGAGCAGCAATTCAATACAGGCTGTACATGAGTAATTATGCAGGACATCTCCATGGTTGACATATTGTGAAAGGCTGATTGTACGTACCTCCTTCCTATCCCGCACCCACCCCCCCTTGTTTTGTTCTTTTCCCTGTCCCTGTCCCTTTACTGAA
>CM053599.1:78131615-78157004 GCA_028646575.1 Pseudocheirus occidentalis
TGCTTTGATCCTTTTTGTCCACAAAAATGGATTCTAGTTTTATTGCTGTTCTGACTCTGCTTCCTTTTCCTCATGTTGGTCAGTCTATCAATTGCCTGGTTTTTTAGCTGTGTAGAACTCTGTTTCTTGGGGGAGGAAAGCTCTGTCCCTAATTGGTGGGGCCTTCACAGCTGCCAGAGTAGTGGGGTGCTGCAACTCCCCCCAGCTTTGGATCACTGAAAGAACACCCCAGGACCACCACTCAAGAACACAATCCAGATCCAGGCTGCTCAACCCAAGAACGCTTTGTCCAGTTGGCCCTGATTTATAACCTCAGGCCCCCTGCTATCTGCAGGCCAGGGGCTCTGAAGCAGCCCAGTGGAGGCTGCTGCTGCTTTCAGCCATTCCTGCTGCCACAGCCAGCCTCTCGCTGCTTCCTTGCCCTGGGAGCAGTTTGGCGGACCACTCTTTTCCCCAAAATTTAGCCAAATCCACTGACCTTTCTCTTAGCCTTCTTTCTTCTGTGCTGATTAATGTGGGAAGTGTGCCTCCAGTACCACTGATCTTCTGTCCTATAGATTCGGCTTGGCACAACCGCCGGGCCGGGGTTTCAGGCTGGGCTGCCAGCAGCTCCCAGACTGTTGTGATGAGCCCTACCTGCTGATCTGCCTGTAGCAACAGATGAGTTTTCTGTATTTTGGAGTGTCTTGGAGATGTAAAATCTGTTTAGAGTCATATTCTATGGGTGTTTAGGGTGGCTGTGTGGGAGCTGCTGTACTTTGCTGCTTCTATGCCACCACCTTGGTCCCGCCCTCCCAGAATTATATTTTTAAATAGAGGCATGAAAAATGTCTGCAGCTTGGGAAGTGCCTTCCCATCGTAAGGTGGGCAAAATTCAGTCTTAACCTAAAGTCAAAGTTAAGAAATAGTCTGCGAAAATTGACAAACAACAACAAGCAGAGGAAAATAAGACACAGATTTAGGTAGCAATATGGAAATGGTTAACACAAAAGCAAGAATACAGAGTTAAAATATTTTAAAAGAAATGAAAGAAAAAATGTTATATGTATATATGTGTGCGTGAGAGAGAGTGTGTGTATACATATATACACTTGCATTGTGTATATGTATGCATGTTTATGCATATTCTCATTTGGATATAGAAATATAGTTTACCCAACAAGGAAATAGTAGAAATAGGGGATAAGATGAAGAAGGGATTACTAAAGGAGGATAGATTAAGGGAGCCAATTGTCCTTTTGAGGAGAGACAAGATAAAAAAGAGAAAGATAAATAGAACATATGGAATATAACAGAGTATTTATAACTGTGAATGTGAATGAGATGAGCTCCCCCATAAAACAGAAGAGACAGCAGAATGTTTTAGAAAACACAATCAAACAAGATAAAAAGACACACAGAGATAATAAAATAAGAACTATACCTACAAACTACATACACTTTGAACAAACAATGCAACTACTAGGTCCATACTCAAATGAGATCAAATAAAAAGGGAAAGTTCCTGTATGTACAAAAATATTAACAGCAACTCTTTTTTTGTAGTGGGAAAGAATTGGAAATAGAGAATAGAACAATATCTTTTTTTTAACTTTTGTTTGTTTTAAGTTTACTTCATTCATTTCCATGAGATTTTGAGCTGCAAGTTTTCTCCCCATCTTTCCCTTACCTACAACCTCCAAACAGCAGTGCCACTGTATGCCCCCTTCCCCAATCTGTTCTCTTCTATGTCCCCCCCCCCATAACCCATCTGACTTTCCAGTAGGGAAAGATGGATTTCCCTACCCCAGTACCTGTATATCTTATTTCCCAGCTGCAAGTAAATAATAATAATGAAAATAATACTCTCACACACAAACATATATAATTTTAACATTTGACTTTAGAAATTTAAATTCTAGATTCTTTCCCTTCCTCCCTCATCACACACCCCATTGGAAAGACAAACAATTCAATACAGGCTGTAGATGTGTAGTTATGCAGAACATCTCCACAATGCACATATTGTGAGTGACTGACTATAATTCCTTCCTCCATATCTGACTCCCCCTTCTTCTATTCTCTGCTTTGTCCCTGTCCCTTTATAGAACTGTGTGCTTCTAACAACCCTCACCTCCCACCTTGCCCTTGCCTCCATCATCCCCTCTTTCATCCGCATCCCCCCCTACTCTCCTGTAGGGCAAGATACCCAAATTAGAATGTATGTCATTTCTTCACTATGCTAAATTCAGTGAGAGTAATGTTCACCCATTCCCTTTTGCCTTCCTATTCTTGCCATCCATTGCAACAGTTATCCTTTGCCTCTTCTATATGAGATAATTAACCCCATTCCCTCCCTCCCTATCTCCTCTCATTCAATTCCTCTCCCACCTTTCAATTTCACCTTTTAAAATATCATCCTTTCATATTCAATTGATCCTGTTCAATCTGTCTATATATACATACTCATATATGTATTCCTATGCATATATACCTTACTGTATAGGCATATGTGAATGTATACAGACATATACATATATATATATATATATATGTATTTGTATATATAAATATGTATATGTGTGTATATATATATATACATATTTGTATATATATTCATTTTGGCATGTAAATAGTTCAATTTGATAAGTTCCTTATGAATTTTTTTCCATGTTTACCTTCTCATGCTTCTTCTATGTGAATGTCATATTTTCTGTTCAGTTCTGGGTTTTTTTCATCAGAAATGCTTGGAAGTCCTCCACCTTCCTGAATGACCATATTTTCCCCTGGAACATTATATTTAATTTTGCTGGGTAAGTGATTCTTTGTTTTGATCCTAGGTCCTTTGATACCCAGAATATCATATTCCAGGCCCTTCAATCCTTTAATGTAGAAGCTGCCAGATACTGGGTAATCCTGACTGTGTTTCCACAGTATTCAAATTGTTTCTTCTTGACAGTTGTAATATTTTCTCCTTGATCTGGAAACTCCAGAACCTGGCTATAACATTCCTAGGAGTTTTCTTTTGGGGATATTTTTCAAGAGGTTTTAGGTGAATTCTTTAAGTTCCATTTTATTCTCTGGTTCTAAAATATGACAGCAATTTTCCTTGAGAAGTTGTTGAAGGATGCCTTCTAGATTCTTTATTTGATCATGGCTTTCAGGTAGTCCAACAGTTTTTAAATTGTCACTCCTGGATCTATTTTCCAGGTAAGTGGTTTTTTTTTCAAATAGATATTTCACATTGCTTATTGCTTTCTATTTTTTTCATTTCTTTGGATCTGTTTAATAATATCCTGGTTTCTCATAAAGTTATTTGCTTTCATTTGCTCCACTCTATTTCTGAAGTAATTATTCTCTTCAGAAAGCTTTTGAGATTCTTTTTCCATCTGGAAAATTTGACTTTTTAAGGCATTCTTTTCCTCATTGGCTTTTTGGGCCTGTTTTGTCATATGAGTTAATCTATTTTTAAGGTGTTATTTTCTTCAGTCAGGTTGTTGACTCTCTTTTCATGATTTTCTTGCATCATTCTCATTTCTCTTCCCAATTTTTCCTCCACCTCTCTTATTTTGTTTTCAAAATCCTTCTTAGCTGATCTATGGCTTGTAGTCAATCTTGTTTCTTGGAAGCTTTTGATGCGGGAGTTTTGACTGTGTTGTCTTCCTTCTGTTCCATGCTTTGATACTTTTTGTCCCCAAAAAGGAATTCTGAAGTTGTATTGCTTGACTTGCTTTGCTTCCTTTGCCTGCTCATGTTGCCAATCAATTTCTTACATTTTGGACTCTGTAGAACTCTGTTTCCAGAGAGGAGAGCTTTCTCCCAAATCACTGGGGTTTTCACAGGTTTCAGAACTATTAGGAGCCCTTTATAGCCCCCACCCACTTTGGCTCACTGAAAAGGCACCTTAGGACCACCACCCAAGACCATGATCTAGATCCAGGTAGCTTAAGGCTTGACTGTCTACAATCTGTAGGCTGAGAGCTCTGAAGAAGCCACATGGAGGTGGCAGAAGGGCCTCTGCTTCTGCTGCTTTCTTGCCCTGGAGGTAGATGGCCAGACCAGCTTTTCTCCCCAAAATTTAGATGAGTTCTACTGACCTTTCATTTAATTGTTATTTCTTATGGATTGATAATTCTGGAAATCACCATAGCTGCCGGTGATACACTCTCCTGAAAGCTCCTGCCATGGCTTGTCCTGGCCACCCCAATTCCAAACCATGGTTTCAGGCAGGGCTGGTTTTGGCTCCCAGAGTGCCATGATGAGCCATCCCTGTCCTGCCTGCCATGCTGCCTTCAGGAACAGCTTTGTTTCTCCATACTTTCGTGAATTCTGGAACCTTAAAATTTGTTTAGAGTCATGTTTTATAGGTATTTGAGGTGGTTATGAGGAGAGCTCACAGAGTTTCCCTGCTTCTAGGCCACCATCTTGGTTCTGCTCCATAGACCAATATCTTGCACCATTTACAAAAATCAAGTCCACAGGGGTACATAATCTAGGTGTAAAGGCTGATACTGTAAGTAGTCTGGTAGAGCAAGGAATAGTTTACCTGTCAGATTTATTGAGAAGGGAAAATTTTAAGACCAAACAATAGTTAAAAAACATTATGGAATACAAAATGGATAATTTTGATTACATTAAATTGAAAAGTTTCTATACAAATAAAGCCAATGTAAGCAAGACTAAAGGGGAAGTGGAAAATTGGGAAAGAATTTTTTCAGCCTGTGTCCCTAATAAAGGCCCCATTTCTAAAATATACAGAAAATTCAGTTGAATCTATAAGTATAGAAGTCATTCCTTAATTGATTCATGGCCAAAGGACATGAACAGGCAATTTTCAGAAGAAGAAATTAATGATGTCTATAAACATATGAAAACATGCACTACATCACTATTGATTAGAGAAATGCAAATCAAATCCACTCTTAGGTATCATACCTCACTGGTCAGATTGGTTAAGATGACAAAAAAGAAATGATAAATGCTGGAGAAGATGTGAAAGAATTGGAACAGTAATGCATTTTTGGTGGAGTTGTGAACTGATTAAACTATTCCAGATAAAGATCTGGAACTATGTCCAAAGAACAATAAATAAGTGCATACCCTTTGACCCAGCAATACCACTTTTAGGGTTGTATCTCAAAGAGATCATAGAAGTTGGAAAAAGACACATATGTACAAAAATGTTTATAGCAGCTCTTTTTGAGTTGTCAAAATATTGGTAATCAAGGGGTTTCCCATCAGTTGGGGAATGGCTAGACAAGCTGTGGTAAATGAATGTAATGGGATTCTATTTTGCTTTCTTATAAGAAATTTCTTATAAGGAATGAGGAACAAACAGACTTCATAATAACCTGGAGGGACTTATATAAACTGATGTTGAGGGAGAAGAGAATCAGGAGAAATTTGTGCACAATTACAGACACAACATATGTGTGATGACCAGCTTTGATAGACTGGGCTCCTCTTAGCAAAGCAAGGTTATAAGACAACTCCAAAAGACTCATGATGGAAAGGGATATCCATATCCAGAGAAGGAACTTCAGAGTCTGAATACAGATTGAAGCAAACTACTTGCTCTCTCTCTTTTTGTTTAGTTTTGTTTCCTTTTTCTCATTGTTCACTCTATTGGTTATGATCCTTCTTTACAACCTGACAAATGTTTGTTATGAATTTGCAGATCCTATGTCTGATTGCATGCTACCATGCTGGGTGAGGGGGGAAAGAGGGGGGAAAATTTGCAACTCAAGGGATTGTGGAACTGAATGTTGTAAACCAAAATAAATAAATATTTTTTAAAAAAGAACTGGAAATTGAAGTGATGCCCAGCAAATTGGAAATGTCTGAACAAATTGTGACAGATGATTGTGATGGAGTACTTCTGTGCTGTAAGAATTAATGAAAGGGATGGTTTCAGGAAAAATTAAACAAAAATAACAGGGGAAGACTTACAGGAACAAACACAAGGTGAAGTTGACGGAACCAGGAGATAATTGTAAACAGTAACTGCAATATTGTTATGATGATCAACTGTGAAAGTGTTAGCTACTCTGCTCCATACAATGATCCAAGTAAGTGCCAACGGACACAAGATTAGAAATGCTATCCTCTTGCAAAGAAAGAGCTGTTGAACTCCTAGTATAAAATGAAGTGTAGTTTTGTTACATTATTTTTCTTGCTACTTTAAAATATGACTAATAGGTAGATACATTTTGGATAATTTCATATGTACAATTCAAATATTATTTGTCTTCTCAGTGGGTAGATGAGAGGTAGAAGGGAAGAAGGGAATATGGAACTCAAATATTTTCAAAGAATGTTTAAATGAATGATAAATACTAGAAAGGAAATATTTCATAATCAATTAGCTCTGGCTAACACTTTAGTATTGATATTACTTCTTATGAGCTTGCTGTAAAATATCCCTAAGGCTATGTCTGAAATCATATTTGAACCCATGTCTTGCTGATTTAGGTACAGAACTCTATCTGCAATAGCGTGATGCCCACTGAAAAGATGTGGCAATTAGAAATCAACAGGAATGCTTGGGAAGACTCTTTGTTCATGTGTTTCTATATATGTTCATGTATGAAAAATATTTACTGTGTTATTTGCATTTTTCCTTCTTGATTCCAGGACAAGTTAGTTAAAGAAATAAAATTCATTCAGGGTAGACTGAGGATGGAGATCTGACTGTACCTTTAAGACCAGAACTAATATACCATTTATATGTAGGTCTCTATCTAATTAAAGTTTATCTTTTTAGTGGACCACTTTTGCAGAAAATAAGACTTAAAACAGAATTGAATATAAAATGGCTGTTTAACCTCTTTGATATAGGGAAGCAGATTGTAATAAGCATACATTCTGCATGTTTGCATTGTTTAACCTAAAAAGCATAAAAATACAATTTAACATGAAGCAAACAGATAATAGATAACTCTGTTTTCTATGTTTGTACCTATGCTGATTTCTGATTATCAAGGGGCTGGAACAGACCAGTTTCGAGGTTCTGCCCAACTTCAAATTCTAACTAACTAACTAACTAAATAAATAAATAAATAAACACATTTATTTGAAAAAATTGAATAAACAACTACCTTGTAGACAGACAGTGCTCTATGAAGTGCTGTGAGAGCTATGTGAAAAAAGATGAGAAGAAAAATATCTGAACAAACATGTGACACTAGAGAGAGTGTCCAGTTCAGTCATCTGATGATCATGCGACACTAACACCACATGATTTGTCTTATCCTTGATGTTCTGGTACAATTAGCAAATAATAATAGCATTATGTTGCTTACATACTGGAACGAATGATTATTTGATTTGAAATAAAGACCCAAGTAGAGTTTTCATAGGCCATCACTATAGTCAGTGACCTCATGCATTCGAAAAACTACAATCAGAAGACAATGATTATGATCTTGGTTCTGCTACTCACTAGTTATATGACCTTTGCCAAATCATTGGTTGCTAATCTCCTCTGTACACTGGGGAAGTTGAATATTTATGCATGCACAGGTATGCATACATACATATATTCATACATCTATACATACATACATAATGTATACAATGTATAAACATGTATGTGCATATCTATACATATGTGTCGATGTACATGGGCACATATATTGATAGGGTTATTATAAATATGAAGTGAGAGAAATATATTAAAGACTTTTGTAAATTACAAAAGCATAAAGGATAACACCTCCCAAAAAGATATCTAATACAAGTTTTAGCAATAACTTCTGGTGTGACTTTAGGTGAATTCTTTTCTTTTTCTGATCCTTACTTCCCCAACCAGTGATATAAACAGTTGGGACTGGAAGATTCTTTCTATTTTTAAAGCTTTATGGTCCTGAGGTGCTATTATAACTGCAACATATTAAGAAAGATAAAATCAATACACAGTTACCAATTAGAAACAATAAACTAGCTAATACAATTCAAATTCCAACTCGGCATACCTGCTGTGGAGCAAGATTAGTTACTGATGGCTTCACAGAGGAAGTGATTCTCAAAGGGCAGGTTAGAAACTTCTCATGAAAAGAGTTTAATACTATCTGCCAACACCAGCAAAGAGTAGTCTTCCCTCCCTGTTTATTATTGCAGGGTTTTTTTAATCATCAGGGAGAGAGAACATACATTGATGTACTCTTAGCATGGAATTGTATTTCCCTCACACACAGAAATTCAAACAGAGACCGAGAAGAATTGTAATGAAAAGGCTGCCCAGTAAGCTTTGGCCTCCATCTGTTTTTATTTAATCCATGGGTCTGTGGATATTTGCTAATGCGCTCACCGGGTGAGTCACTTAGCTTTAATTAAGTTGTTTCATCGATCCATACCTACTGTTCTCTCATTTTTTCCCACCTTTAATTTTGAGTTAGGAGTAGTTCCTACTTTCCTTTTAGGTATTTGCTGAAAATTAAATGGCATATCAATTAAAAAGCATTTATTAAGGATTTATTAAGTGACAAACACTGTGCTAAGCACCGAGAATGAAAAGGAAGGCCGAAATGTTCCCTCTCTTCAAGAATTATACACTCTAATTGTGGAAACAACATACATAAAAGGAGATAAAAACAAAATCCATACAGTGTAGATAGATGAGAAGTAATACTTGATGGGAAGCCAATTAATAATGGTAGGACCAGGAAAGGTGACCTGCCAAATCTCATCTTTGAACTGAATCTTAAAGGAAGCCAGAGGAGCTAATAAAAGGAAGCTCATTTCTAGTATAGAGAAAAGCCAGTAGGGTTCGAAATGAATGGGAGGCTTGTATTGGAAAGACCCATATTGGTTGTAAATTTTTAATATAATTATAATAATTTACATTTTTTAAAGCTTTAAGGTTTACAAAGCAGTTTCTTCACAAAGACTACATTAAATTGCTAGTACAAATATACTTGTCTCCATCATGTAGATGGTGAAAGGAAGGTTCACAATAGTAAAGTGACTTGTTTAGGGTAACACAGTTATGAAAGTATCAGTCAGGAGTTCAAACCTTGTCTTTTGATTCTATATCTTTTATCAGTACAACACTGTTAAAAAACACATAAAGATATAGTAAAACATCAAGTAAAAACATGTAGTAAAATATTCAAACCCACGAACAAGGAAGCCCAAGGTAAGAGTGAGAACCAGGCACTCAAAAATGAGAATTAGCCACTAGTAGACATGAAATATACAGATTTTGGCTTTTTGGTGTTGTTACTGTTAGTAGTTCATAAGATAAATCAATTAGAGACAATTAAGGCTATAGAAAGCACAAGATTCCAAGCACTAACATATAAAAAATAAGAAGAGTTCTATTTTCCCTGAATATCTTTTTCACAGCTTGAGACTTTTTTTAAGTTAGACATTTTTAACTCCACAGGAAAAAAGCGTTTATACCCTATTTGTAACTATCTGTCACATCCTGAAGTTACATAAGCAGAATGCAAATACATTTTGGCAGGAGGTATCCCTGTCCTTTTATCTCCATGAGACTTTATTTCTTTAATCTTTGAAATATAAGAAAAGGTCCAATTCTCTGCACCATTGCTGAGCTGTATCCTATCATGATAACTAGGAAATTCCTATCACTGAACTGTTTGCTTACTACTTTAATGGGGATTAAAAATAAAAAGTAGCAGTTTGGGGGAAAATGCATTATATACATACATATATATATATATGTCACCGCAAACCTTAAAGCATTATACAAATGCTGGCTCTTATTATTCTTGCTTTCTAAATTTCAAATGCAACAATAAATTTTTACTCGTGATGACTGTTTAACCATAATGACTCCAAAAATAGAAAATATAGGAGTATTGGATGAGACTTATTGAAGGCCTTCATAGGTCAGCTAGTCTAAGTCTGTCTTTTTAAAGAAGATATGACAGAGTTGTAGGCACAAATCTTCCATTTTCTTAGGTGATTGGTAACAAAATGTTTATATCTATGTTTGTATACATATACACATACATATAAACATATATGTGTGGGCATTGTCAAAATTCTCATGTCAAGAACATGCTCAATTTCACAAATATTTGGTGAGAGATTTATTTGGTGCATTCAAGAAATTTATGACCTAATTAAAGAAATGTACGTAAGTATCTTTGATACAGGGGAGCATGTGGAAATGCAAAAAAAAAAAGATATATAAAAATAGGAATTTAGTCAACCTTAAGTTTCAGCATGAAGACTGCAGTATTATACCTTATAAAAAGGAATAGGTTTCTGGAGGCAGAGCCAAGAAGGAAGAGTAAAAGCAGGAACTTGTTTAAGCTCCTGTACCAAACACCTCCAACACCTGTAAAAATGACTCTAACCACATTTTAAAGCTACAGAACACACGATGTGACAGAGAGAAATGAATCTCCTACTGAAAGCAGCCTGATAGGCTGACAGGAAGGGTCTATCACACCAGACTCAGGGCTGAGCAGTCCCACATGAGCTATACTGGTCCAGACACAGGGAGGCCCTGACCAGAGGCACAGACTAGCCAGAGCAGACTTCATGCGAGTGAATCACCAGCAGTTGTTGTACTTTCAAGACTTCTCAACCTATAAACACCAGAGAGAAATAAAAGTTCAGTAGGGAATGACATTTTGGTCATTTGAA
This sequence comes from Pseudocheirus occidentalis, assembly GCA_028646575.1. Lineage (NCBI taxonomy): Eukaryota > Metazoa > Chordata > Mammalia > Diprotodontia > Pseudocheiridae > Pseudocheirus > Pseudocheirus occidentalis. The sequence goes on from CM053599.1 coordinate 78,142,215, forward strand.
CAGGGTGACAGAAGAACATGGTCCAGCATGCCCTAAGCAAGAGGTGGTGGGGTTGGGGCTGCTGCAGCTGTTGCCTTCTGTCTGCCTCTGAAGCTACTGGCCTACCGATCAAAGGGGGAGCAATCAGCCGTTCAGAGGAAAATTGCTCTTGCTTTGACCTGCTTGAATCTAGATCATGGTCTTGGGTGGTAGTCTTGGGGTGATAAACACCAGTGTTTCTGGGCTTGTGGTTACTGTATACAGATTGCCTTCCTCATATCTCTGAAAATATTTTCAAACACCCAAGAAATTTAGGACACAACTCTCTACACTCTGGAAGGGGAATTCTACCATGGCAGAAAGCTCAAAATTCAAGTAATTGACTGGCAAGGTGAGGAAGCAGAGGAAGCACAACCATTTTTCTGGGGACAACAAGGATCAAAACATGGAACCAGAAGAAGTCAACAAAGTCAAAACTCGTGCCTCAAAAGTTTCCCAGAAAAATATGTACTGGTTACAAACCATGGAGGAGGCAAGAAGAATTTTGAAAATCAAGTAAGAGAAGTGGAGGAGAAATTGGGAAGAGAAATGAAAACGATGCAAAATAAATCATGACAAATGAATCAATAGCCTGCTAATGGAGAACCAAAAAATCCTGAAGAAAAATAGACTAATGCAAACGGCAAAAGAGGCCCCAAAAGCCAAAGAGATGAATATCTTAAGAAGCTAAATTGCCCAGATGGAAAAGGAATTTCCAAAATTCACTGAAGAGAATTCCTTCAAAATTAGAGCAAATGGAAGCTAATGACTTTATGAGAAATCAAGTTACTATAAATCAGATCCAAAGAAATGAAAAAAAGTAGAAGGCAACATGAAATATCTCATTGGAAAAAAAACACTGACTAGGGAAAATAGATCCAGGAGAGAAAATTATAAAATTATTGGTCTTCCTAAAAGCCATGATGAAAAAGGAGCCTAGAAATCATCTTTCAAGAATTTTTCAAGCAAAATTATCCTGATATTCCAGAACCAGAGGGCAAAACAGAAATTGAAAGAATTTGTCTATAATCTCTTGAAAAAGATCCCCAAAGGAAAACTCCTAGCCTAATTCCAGAGTTCCCATATCAAGGAGAAAATAATACAAGCTGTAAGGAACAATTTGAGTATTGTGGAATCAAGATAACACAAGATCTAGCAGCTAATGCAGTAAGGGATTGAAGGGCTTGGGTCATATTCCAGAGGTAAAAGGAGCTAGGATTAAAACCAAGAATCATCCACCCAACAAAATGGTATAATGTTTCAGGGGAAAATATGGTCATTCAATGAAATAGAGACTTTCAAGTATTCTTGATGAAAAAATCAGAGCTGAACAAAAAAAAATTTGACTTTTAAACATAAGAAACAAGAGAAGTATGAGAAGGTAAACAGGAAAAAGATATCATAAGGAACTTGTAAAGTTGAACTATTTACATTAGTACATGGAAAAATGATAATTGTAACTTATGAGACTTTTCTCAGTACGAGGATAGTGGAAGGGAATGTGTGTGTATACACACATATATGTATGTATATGCATACTTACATATATGTATGTATAGTAGGGTGTATGGGTGTATAAATTCACATGTGAGTGTGTGTATATGTGTCTTTATGCATACATAGACAGAGGGCACACTATCAGTTGAATAGGAAAGGATGGCATCTAAAAAAATTAATGAGAGGAGAAAGGAAGAGATAGAATAGGGTAAATGATCTCATATAAAAGAAGCAAGAGAAAACTGTTACAATGGAGGGGAAGAGCAGGAAGGTGAAAGGGAATGGATCAACCTTACTCACATTGATTTTTCAATAAGGAAGAAAAAACATACACACTCATTAGGGTATTTTACCCTACAAGAAAGTGGGGGAGAAGGGGATAAGAGAGGGGATGATAAAAAGGAGAGAAGGTTGAGGGAGAGGGTAGTTAGTAGCACATATTTTGAAAAGGTGCAGGGTCAGAGTAGAAAAAAGAATAAGTGGGGGGGGCAGAAAAGTATGGGAAATATAATTAGTTTTTCACAATATAACTACTAAGTAAACATTTTGCATAACTACACGTGCGCAATGTATATTGAATTATTGAGGATGGAAGAAGGCAAATAATTTGGGAATCAAAGTTTTAAAAACAAATGTTTAAAAAAACTTTTTTAAATGCACTGAGAAATAACATATACAGACACCAGGGTATAGAAAAATATAATACAGAAAAAAATTAAATATGCTTTCCCTCTCTACCACCTCTATATACTGGTAACTATTTCCAGAGCACAAGGGAGGGAGAATATCAGTAGCACCTACACAGGCCTTGGCCATCTACCCAATCTACAGAATTTGATTGACATCACAATCATGAATGTTCTTCATTTTCAACACCCTGCAATAATGATATTTGAATAGTGTGTAATGCACACAGCGCACTGCCAGGCATGCCTTGTGGCATAACAGTGATTAGGGACCAGTTCAACACAGATGGTAGCTTGCCCTGGTATCCCAGGAGTAGTCCTTGGGATTCTATCTTTTTGTTTCTCTCTCTTGAACTGATTTAACCCCAGGCTCTAGAGTTCCTATTTATGAGCATGTTCACAAGTATCTAATTTGAAGATCAAAAAGGGTCTGTATGTGAACATACTTTAAAACCCATAAAGTTCTGTGTAGATATACATTATTATTTTTTGTGAGAATGGGAAATGCAAAAAAGATCATTATAATAATAATCCCACTCACATGATGGTAAAGCAGAGAATAATACTCTGAATAAAAGAGAAAATGTACTTTTAAAATTTTATAAGATTTTAAAAATAGATATGATTTCTTAGTTCCCATGTGCAATAACTTTCCTATTATTATTGGCAATTTTGTAGGACTACTGAACTCCATTTTATGAAATCAGGAACATTTAGAATCGAAGGCTGCTTTGCCAGATGTTTTGAATTAAAGTAGGTAGGCAGGTGTGATATATGGAATATAGGAAAGTGTTTCTCCTGATTCAGCAATTTGAGACAAGATTGATTTGCCAACCTTTAAATTATCATAAAGCAACACATTGTACAATGTGGTATTAATTAGTTGAGTCTCTACGTGTAATGCTGCTTGACAGCTGGTTCACTTAAATAATGTTTTCAGGGCTTCACTCGCTTTTCTTTGGTACAACATCATTTTTTTTAACTTTTAGCATTAATTTTTTACTAGACTTTGAGTTCCAAATTTTGCTCCTTCCCTTCCTCCTTTCCCCTTCTCTGAAAAATGATAGACAGATTGAGATGGTTTATACATGTGCTACCATGTAAAATATTTGCATTTCAACCACATTTATGAAAGAATAAACAGATCAAAAGAAAAATAACAGTAGAAGGTAAAGTAGATAGAAAAAAATGCTACAATCTGTATTCAGATTCCATCAGTTCTTTATCTGGATATCTATAGCATTTTCCTTCATGGGTCTTTTGTACTTGTATTGGCTCATTGTTTTGCTGAGAAGATATAAGTCATTCATAGTTTACTATCATGCAATGTTGGGGATGCTTTGTACATTTTTTCTGGTTCTGCACATTTCACTTTGCATCAGTTCATACAATTCTTTCTAGGTTTTTATGAAATCTACCTGCTGATCATTTCTTATTGAATAATAGCATTCCATTACATTCATATACCACAACTTGTTCGTCCATTCCTAATTGATGGGCATCTCCACAATTTACAATATTTTATGATCAAAAAGTGTTGCTATAAATAATGTTGCACATATATTGCCTTTTCCCTTTTTGTGATCTCTTTGGGATACATACCTAGTAGTGATATTGCTGAATCAAAATGTAAGCATAGTTTTATAGCCCTTTGGACATAGTCCTAAATTCTCTCCAGAATGGATGGATCAGTTCACAACTCCACTAAAACTGTCCCGATTTTCTCACATCTTCTCCAGTATTTTTCGTTTTAATTTTTTGTCATATTAGTTAATCTGATAGGCATGAGGTGGTACTTCCAAGTTGTTTTAATTAGCATTTCTCTAATCAAGAGTGTTTTATTGCACTTCTTCATATGTCTGTAGATAGGTTTGATTGCTACTTAATACTGCCTGCTCCTATTCTTTGACTATCAGTTGGGGGATGGCTTATATTCTTGTAAATTTTATTCTGTTCTTTATATGTCTGAGAAATGAGGCCTTTTCAGAGATATTTGCTATAAAGATTGGTTCCCATCTTGCTGCTTTTCTTCTAATCTTGGTTATATTGGTTGTTTTTGTGCAAAAACTTTATGATGTAATATAATTAAATCATCTGTTTTCAGTTTTGTAGTGCTCTCTATCTCTTGATTGGTAATGAATTCTTCTTAACATAGATCAGACAAATAGACTATTCTTTGCTCTTCTAATTTGCTTATTGTATCACCATATATGTCTCCTATATTTCTAAATCATGCCAAAAGTCTGTCATATCTAACATTTCTAATAATCTACTCACCTTCATATATTTTCCCTTTTGGATTTATTGAGTTCTGAGAGGGGACATCTGAGGCCTGGCTTTAGTATAGTTTTGCTGTTTATTTCTTCCTGTAACTTACTTAACGTCTTTTTTCAGAATTTGAATGCTATATCACTTGGTGCATAAATGTTTAGTATTGATATTGCTTCATTGTCTATGATATCTTTTGGCAAAATGTAATTTTTTTCCTTATTTCTTTTAATTAGGTCTATTTTTGCTATTACTTTGTCAGAGGCCCTGATTACTACCCCTGATTTTTTTTTACTTTAAATGAAGCATAGTAGATTCTGTTCTAGACCTTTACCTTTACTCTCTGTGAATCTCACTGCTTCAAGCATGTTTCTTTTATACAATATGAAGGTTTTGGATCCACTGTGCTATCCACTTTTGCTTTATGGGAGAATTAATTGCATTCATACTATAATTTTGATTGCTACCTGTTTATTTTCCTCCATCCTATTCTTCCTCCTGTCTGTCCTTTCTTTCCTTTCACCTTTTCCATCCTCACCAGTGTTTTTCTTCTAACACCTCCCAGACTTGCCTTCCCTTTGGTCAGTCCCCACGCCCTCTTCATCTCTTTCACTCCTATTTCTCTGTCAATTAAGATAGATTTTTTTAATCACCTGATTATGAGCCAATATTGATGAAAGATTCAAGTGATCCTTGTTGCCAATGCTCCCCTCTTACCCTCCACCATAGTAGGAATTTTTCCTCTTCATGTGAAATAATTCACTCCATTCTATGTCTCCCTTAATTTTGCACCCATTGTACTCCTCATTCTCATCTCTTTTTTTGTCATTCTCTTAAATTTACCTTATACCCAGACCCTCTATGTATATTCTTTCTACTTGTACTATTGGTGTTGAAATTGTTAAGAACTTCAAGCATCATCTTCCTCTGTAGAGATATAAATAGAAAGCTATATTGAATCTCTTATGCTTTCTTTTCCCTTTTTACCTGGTTATACTTCCCTTGTGTCTTTATATTTGAGGTCAAACTTTTGCACGATTTCTGGTCTTCTCCTCATAAAAGCTTGAAATCATTTTGTTTCATTGAATTATTATTTTTCCTTTGATGTATTATAATTAATTTTGCACAGTAAGTGATTCTTGGTTGCCCAGGAAAATTCCCTTGGCTGTACAGAATATTATGTTTCATATAACCATCTGTATTATATGACCACTTATTCTATAATATTGCAGAAGCTAAGTCCCTTGTAATCTTGATTGTGATTCCCTGATATTTGATTTTTTTTTTCCTTTTTGGCTACTTTTAGCATCTTTTCCTTCACTTGACAGTTCTGAAATTTGGCTATAATGTTCTTTTCAGGTTTTATTTTGGGATCTCTTTCTTGAGGAGATTAGTGGATCCTTTCAATGCCTATTGTGCCTGATTCTAGAACATTGGTGTCGTTTTCCTTGATAATTTCTTTTTTTCTGAATTAATTTATTTATTTTCTTCCTTACATCACTCATTTCCAAGAGATTTTGAGTTACAATTTTTCTTCCCATCTTTCCCCTACATCACACCACAAAACAGTGAATCTCCTGTAAAGCCCTTCCCCTAATCTGCTCTCTCCTAGGTCCTCCCCAATCACCCCTCCAACTTTTCCAGTATGGCAGGATGGGTCTCCTACACCAGTGGCTATATGTCTAAATTCCCAGTTGCATGTTGTTAATACTAATAATAATACACATATGTGTGTGTGTATATATATATGTATATATGTATATATATATATGTATTTAACTTTTGATTATAGAACTTTAAATTCTAGATTCTTACCCTTCCTCCCTCATGACCCACTCCCACTGGAAAGACAAGCAATTCAATACAGGTCATACATATGTAATTACACAGAATATCTCCACAGTGGACATATTTTGAGAGACTGATTATATGTCCCTCCTTCCTCTCCCACCCCCACCCTTGTTCTATTCTCTACCCTGTCACGGTCCCTTTAAAGAAGTATATACTTCCAGCAATCCTCACCCTCAGCCTGCCCTCACCTCCATCATCCCATCCTCTCATCCCCATTCCCCCTACTATCCTGTGTGTCAAGATACCCAGTTTAGAGTTTGTCATTCTTTCCCTAAGCCAAATTCAATGACAGTAAAGTTGACACTATCCCTTTTGCTTTCCTGTTCTTCCCCTCCACTGTAACAATTATTCATAGCCTCTTCTATATGAAATGATTAACTCCATTCTGTCTCCCCTGTCGCCTGTCATTCTAATGCTCTCCTGCCTCATAATGTCATCTTTTAAAGTATCATCCCTTTCTATTAAGTTGATCTTGCGCCATCTATGTACACATATATACACATACTCAGATATGTATTCATTTGCATATATATTTATATATATTAATATGTGTGTGTATATATATATATATACCTTCCTATATAGACATATGTATATGTATATGTATATACACATTTGCATTCCCTTCATCTATCCTCATACTGAGAAGTTTCATAAATTACAATTATCATTTTTCGATGTAAATAGTTCGACTTTGATAAGTTCCTTACTATTTCTTTTCCATGTTTGACATCTTATGCTTCTTGCATTTGAGTGACAAATTTTATTTTCAGTTCTTATTTTTTTTTCAGCAAGAATGTTTGAAAGTCCTCCATCTCAATGAATGACCATATTTTCCTCTGGAACATTATACTCAATTTTCCTGGGTAGGTGATTCTTGGTTTTAATCCTAGCTCCCTTGATGGCCAGAATATCATATTCCAGGACCTTTGATCCATCAGTGTAGAAGCTGCCAGACCCTGGGTTATCCTAATGTGTTTCCACAGTATTCAAATTGCTTCCTCTTGGCACCCTGTAATATTTTCTCCTTGATCTTGGGACTCTGGAACCTGGCTATAACATTCCTAGAAGTTTTCTTTGGGGGATCTTTTTCAAGAGGTGATCAATGAATTCTCTCAAGTTCTATTTTGCCTTCTGGTTCTAAAATATCACAGCAATTTTTCTTGAGAATTTCTTGAAGGATGCTTTCTATGGTCTTCTTTTTTATCATGGATTTCAGGTAGTCCAAAAAACTTGTAATTGACTCTCCTGGATATATTTTCCAGGTCAATGGTTTTTTTCAAGATGATATTTCACATTGCCTTCTATTTTTCATTTGTTTGTATCTGTTTAATAGTATCTTGATTTCTCACAAAGTCATTTGTTCCACTCTAATTCTGAAGGAATTGTTCTCTTCATAAAGATTTTGATATTCTTTTTCCATCTGGCAAATTTGACTCTTATGGCATTCTTCTCCTCATTGGCTTTTTAGACCTCTTTTTCCATTTGAGTTAATCTATTTTTTAAAGTGTTATTTTCTTCAGTCAGGTTGTTGACTCTCTTTTCATGATTTTCTTGCACCATTCTCATTTCTCTTCCCAATTTTTCCTCTATTTCTCTTATTTGGTTTTCAAAATCCTTCTTAAGATCATCTATGGTTGTAGGCAATCTTCAGGTTTCTTGGAAGCTTTTGGTGTGGGAGTTCTGACTGTGTTGTCTTCCTCCCATTCTATGGTTTGATCCTTTTTGTCCTCAACAAAGGATTCTAGATTTCAATTGCTGATCTTACTTTGCTTTCTTTGCCTACTTATGTTGCCAGTGAATTACTTGTCATTTTAGCTCTTTGGAACTTTGCTTCCAGAGGGGAAAGCTCTGTCCCAAATCACTGCAGGTTTTGCAGCTGCCAGAGATATTAGGAGGCAGGTGAATCCCCCACCAGCTTTGGCTCACTGAAAACACACCAGAAGACCACTACCTAAGACCACAATCTTACTTTCAAGTTTCATGTAAAAAATGTTTTTTTTTAATTTTAAGTTCCTAAGGGGGGCTAGGTGGCACAGTGAGTAGAACACCATCTCATCTCTAAATTTTATGTTTATATATCATCCCTTCATAGTCAACTCACCCTATTCTATCCATCCATCCATCCATGTATCTATCTATCTATCTATCGATCTATCTATCTATCTATCCATCTATCTATTTCTATCTATCTATCCATCAATGCATATATACACATATATACACTTATATATAATCAAGAGTACCTGAGTTCAAACCTGGCCTCAGACACTTGACACACTTACTATCCATGTGACTTAGAGCAAGTCACTTAACCCCAATTGCTCTGCAAAAAGCAAAAAAAAAATGAGGTTCCAAATTCTGTCCATTCTTTCCTTCCTATCTACTGTCATTGAAAAGGTAAGCAATACCACCCTTTATCCTCTTCTCTCTTACGGTAAGAATAAAGCTAAGGATTCCAGCAGGGTAAGATACCCAATAGAGTGCATATGTTATTCTCTCCTTAAACCAAATCCAATGAGAGTAAGGTTCATTCATTCCATCTCATAACCCCTCCTCTTCTGCTCCATCAAAAAAGCTTTTTGTTGTCTCTTTCATGTGAAATAATGTACTTCATGTTATCTCTCCCTTTGTCCTTCTACTTTATTCCTCTCTCATCTCTAAATTTTATTTTTATATATCATCCCTTCATAGTCAACTCACCCTATTCCATCCATCCATCCATCCATCCATCTATCTATCCATCTATCTATTTCTATCTATCTATCCATCAATGCATATATACACTTATATGCATATGCACACATACACATATGCATTTATATGCATATATGTACAGATGTACACATATACATAAACATGCATGCAAACATATATGTGTATATACATACATATACATACATTTGTGTGTGTCTGTGTGTGTATATACTCATATCTTCCAACTACCCTAATACTGAGAAAGGTCTCATGAGTTACAAATATCATTTTTCATGTAGGAATGTAGAGAGTTGAACTTAAATAAGTCCCTTACGATTTCTCTTTCCTGTTTACCTTTTCATGCTTCTCTTGATTCTTGTATTTGAAAATCAAATTTTCTATTCAACTGTGACCTTTTCATCAAGAATGCTTGAAATTCCTCTATTTCATTGAATGTCCATTCACCCCTGAAGGATTATATTAAGTTTTGCCTCCTTTTCCATATGTTCAGTTTTCATTTTTAGATAAGTATTTTCTCCAGTTAGATTTTTTAACCTACTGTCCAAGTTCACATATTTTATTTTTGTCTATATTAATTTCTTTGTTCACTTTTAGTGTACAAGATTCAGTTACATAATCCCTCAGGTTACAAATTTTCTCCCTTTCTCTCTTTCCCCTACTCTCCACTCCCCCAGTGGTGGCATGCCATCAAGTATGGGATCTGAAAATACTTACATTTAAAACATTAGTCAGGTACTAAAGGATTGCAACCAATGGAATGAACAATGGGAAAGGGGAAAACTAACCAGAAAAAAGAGCAGGTAGTTTGCTTCATTCTACATTCAAACTTTGTTCTTGCTAGTTCTTTCTCAGAATTTAAGCATCTCCTTCCATCATGAGCCTTTTGGAATTGTCTCATTCCCTTGCATTGCTAAGAGGAACCCAGTCTATAAAAATTGGTCATCACACATATGTTGTGTGCATAATTGTGTACAAATTTCTTTGTTCTGCTCTTCTCAGCATCAGTTTATATAAGTCTCTCCAGATAAATATGGAGTCCATCTGCTCCTCATTTCTTCTAGCACAATAGAATTACCTTACATTCATATACCACACCTGATTGAGCCATTCCTCAATTGATGGACATCCGACCTAATTTCCAATTCTTTGCCACCACAAAATGAACTGCAATAAATATTTTTGTGTATATAGGTTTTCCTCCTACTTATATGATTTCTTAGACATAAAACCTTAGAATTAGTATTGCTGGGTCAAAGGGTATGCAATTATTTATAACCCTTTGAGCAGAGTTCAAGATAGCTCTTCAAAATGGTTGAATGAGTTCACAACTACAAGAACAATGCAATAGTGTTCCAATTTTTTCCACATCCTCTCTAGATTTTGTCATTTTCCTATTCTGACATCTTAGCCAATCTGATCAGCAAGATGTGGTACCTCAAAGTTGTTTTGATTTGCATTTCTCTAATCAATAATGATTAAGAGCATTTTTCATATGCTTGCAGATGTCTTTAATTTCTTCCTCTGAAAATAGTCTGTTCATATCTTTTGACCATTTATCATTTGAGAATCAACTTGAATTTTAATAGATTTGACTCAGTTCTCTGTATATTTTAGAAATGAGGTCTTTATCAGAGACACTGGATGGAAACATTATTTCCCAATTTTCCATTCCCCTCTTAATCTTGGTTACATTGGCTTTGTTTGCACAGAAACTTTTCAATTTAATGTAATCAAAATTATCCATTTTGCATTTCATAATGCTCTCTAAGACTTGTTTGGTCATAAAGTCTTACCTTTCCCAAAAATCTGCAATGTAAACTATTACTTGTTCTCCCAGATTGTTTACAGTATCAGGCTTTACACCTAGATGCAACAATTTAGACTTGATTTTTGGTATATATGGGGTTAGAAAATTGTCTGTGCCCAGTTTCTGCCATACTATATTCTAATTTTCCTAGCAGCTTTTGCCGAATAGTGAGTTCTTATCCACAAACTTGGGGTCTTTGGATTTATCAAACAGTAGGTTGCAATAGTCGTTGATTGCTGAGTCTCATGTATCCAATCTATCCCACTGATCCACTACTCTACTCCTCAGCCAGTACCAAGTAGTTTTGATTACTTCTGCTTTATAAGACTGATTAAAATCTGGTACAGCTAGGCTACCTTCTCTAGTATTTCTTTAATTAATTTCCTTGATATTCTGGATCTTTTGTTTTTCCAAATGAATTTTGTTATTATTTTTTCTACCTCTATAAAGTAATTTTTGGTAGATTGATTAGTATGGCATTAAATATGTTATTTAATTTAGGTAAAATTGTCATTTTTGTTTTATTAGCTCAAGCCAGCCACAAGCAAGTGAAGTTTTTCCAATTAGTCTGATCTGAATTTATTGGTGTGAGTGTATTGTAGTATAAATTGTACTTTTCCAGTTTGGTCATTGTATATTCAAATTTATTCTCTACCTCTCTAATTTGGCTTTTAAAATCTTTCTTGAGCTTCTCCAGCAATGCTTCTTGCCCTTCAGACAAGTGCGTAATTCCTTCTGCAGGTTCAGGTGTGAGTATAGAGTCCATGTTGTCCTCTTTATTTGGTTGCTCTTTCTTGCTATAATTGGATCATTTTTTTCTTGTTTTTGATTCCTCAGCTGCCTTCTTACTCATTGTGATTGTGCATTTCCTAACTGGGCTTCTCAGACTAGGAGCTAATAACCTGTTGACTTTGTGTGCTGTAGCCTCTGGGTGTCTAGACTGAGGCCTAGGCCAGGACACTCTGTGTTTCCTCCAAGGTACCCTGAGGCTCACAGAGTTACTTGTGAGGTAGGCTTTGTTTGGCCACTTCAGTTTTCTGCCTCTGTGCCTCTGGGCTACAGATCAGGTAGAGTCAGCAGCTGGCTTTCAGCAGAGCTGGTATCTTCAGATTCCCTGGTGGTGCTAAGGTACACCTGGGCTTGTGTTGTTAGTGCTTGTTGGTTCCACCCACCTGAGCCTAGGGAGCTCCTCCTGGTCAACTGAGGTGGAGTATGTTTGGATGCCTCCCTTCCTTCACTTCAGACTCCACACTCCTTCAGTTATTCCCTTCTTCAACGTCTCCTAAGCCTGAAGCTGTTTCCACTCATTCTAGATTTTACTCTGGGTGGGATATTTATCTCTGGATTTTCTGGGTCAGGGAGGGGCAATTCAGTCATACTTTTCCCTACTGCCTAGGCAAATTATTTTAGAAATTTTTAATAACAAAACAGTAGATGCCTATTTATATCTGAGCATTTCTTTACTTTTCAATAATAACATAAATTTGAGGTTTTCATTGATTAACTTGTAGGAAATTGCCTCTTTCGACTTAATACCCAGAAAGAACTAATCTGCGGCTAGAAATGGACCTCATTTGTATACTACTTAATGAGAGGATTCTGTTAAACTAATGTGATTTGCAAGAAAAGCAATCCCATTGACATTTCCTAGACAACATCTTTGCACTCTTTATGCCAGTCATGCTATGGGTACCTTTTTTCCATTGACAAATATTATTGTGTCTGTCTGCTGTCTACCTGTGTCATTTTGTTTGTTTGTTTATCTGTTTTTGGCCTCACAAGTTTCACTCGTGATCTGGGTTGCAAAGAAGACACAAGGAATTTATTTGAGTTTTCTGGCTTATTTATTTGTTTTAATAATGTAAATAAAAACAGTATTTCCTTGCTTGCTTGCTCAATATGAATGGTCTCATTTAGAAAAATAGCTTCATATGATGGCAGCCTCAAGATGTTTGAAAAAATGGAAGAAAGACAATGAAAAAAACAGATCCAGTGTATAAATACAGGTATATGTTTTTATAAAATTTCAATAAACTTCTATCATAAAATATAACTGTTACCACTTTGTTTCCCTGGGTTTTAGGCAATAAAATAATCTAGTTTTATTATTTTCTAAGGTCCTTCCCTTAAACATGGCATCAGGATCTGTAGAATCTTCAGTCACATTAAAAACTTCACATGCTGAATATAGAGCATTCCTTATGGTAGATGCATGAGGTTTTTTTTTCAACTTAGCAATAATGAATGTGGCTCAGCTTGGTACTTTAAGCTCTTTCTAATCTTGTTTAAGTAAACAATTTCCAACATTATGATTGCTAACCTTCACAAATTCCATACTCTGTTGAAGCTGGCATTCATGCTTCTCCCAGAATATGACATTATGCCTCCCTCTTCCAAGGCTAACCTTTTCTTTTAATTTTCTGTCTTTTAACTTATTAAAGTCCTTACCTTCATTCATATCTCAACCTACTCACTACCTCTTTTGGGAACCTAAGCTACTAGTCTTCCTTCTTTCCTCAAATTGTCTTATATGAAGTTATTTGGGTAAATGTTGTGAACTAAACCTCACCATCAGTTGAATGCAAGTTTTTGATTGAAGGGATGAGTTTTCATTTTGATTTTGTATCCCCAACCTGTAAGAATTCCTTACATCTAATAGGTACTAAATAAATTCTTGGTGAACTCATTTGATAATTGCACAAATCATAATTTTGTGTCTAATTAAAAAATGAAATTGAAGGCAGTAGAGAAAGGAAAATGATGACTTTTATAAATTATCTCAGAGGTTCATAGATTCCAAGGTAGAAAGGATTATTTAGGTCATTAATTCCAACCATCTCATTTTATAGATGAAGAATGTTAAATACAGAGATGTTAAAAGATTTTCTGGGGACAGAGCCAAGATGGCGGTGTAGAAACAGCAAAGTCTCACACCTCCCACAGAGCCACCCTAAATACCCATAAAATATGATTCTAAACAATTGTTAGGGCTCCCAAACTCACAAAAATACAGAAAACACATCTCTTGCTGAAGACAGCTTGGCAGGAGGGGCTCATCTCAACAGTCTGGGAGCCAAGGCCAGCCCAGCACAAAACCGAAAATACAGCCAGGCCACAGGGCAGACAGGAGGAGCCGAGCCTCCCAAGCTCCAGTGTGAGTCTACTGAAGAGCAGATCTACAGTACCTGGAGCAATCTCCCCATGTATCAAGCCAGTGGTATTTAGAGGATTAGAGAAAGGTCAGTGAAAGTCAAGCTTTCAAGCTAAATTTGGAGGAAGAAAAGCAGTTTGGCCTATCTGCCCCCATGGCAAGGAAGCAGCAGGGAAACAGTCGGATCTGCTATAACGAGCAACTGCCCCCACTGGCTGCTTCAGAGCTCCTGGCTGGGCAATCGCAGGGGGGTTGAGTGAATTGATCAGGGCCAAGGACTCTTGCATTGAGCGGCCTGGATCTGGATTGTGGTCTTGGGTGGTGGTCCTGGGGTGCCCTTTCAGCAAGCCAAAGCTGGTGGGGGTATGCAGCACCCCCTAATAGCTCCAGAAGCTGTGAAAAGCTCAGCAATTTGGGACAGAGCTTTCTCTCCTGGAAGCAGAGTGATACAGACCTAAAAATAAACAACCAATTAATTGACTGGCCAACATGAGGAAAAGGAAGCAAAATAAGAAAAGCAATAAAACTCTCAAATCCTTTTTTGGGGACAAAAAGGATCAATGCATGGAACAGGAGGAAAACAACACAGTAAGAACTCCCACACCAAATGCTTCCAAGACACTCTAAGATTGCCTACAAGCTATAGATCAACTGAAAAAGGACTTTGAAAAACAAATAAGAGGAGTGAAGGAAAAATTGGGAAGAGAAATGAGAATGATGTGAGAAAACCATGAAAAGAGAGTCAACAACCTGACTGAAGAAAACAACACTTTAAAAAATAGATTAACTCAAAT
>CM053599.1:78157504-78191292 GCA_028646575.1 Pseudocheirus occidentalis
CAGGTGGGGGATGGGGAGGAAGGGGAGAAAAATCTATAACTGAAGTGACTATGGAACAGAATCTTGTAACCTAAAAGTGAACAAACAAGTTAACTTTAAAAAAATAATAATAAAATGAAATTAAAAAAAAAACAACCACCCAGAAGTAGACAAGGATTTATTCAATAGAGATATAAATTTTGGCATTTATTAGACCCAATATTATATACAAACTGAGAAAAAATGTTGAGGAAACTACCTATTCTATTTGCTCAGCTACTGTGGTAGTATAATTACTAATCATAATCATTTTTCTTTACTTGGACTATAACAGCACACTTCCAATTGGTCTCTCTATTACAAGCATCTCTGAAATTCAATCAAATTTTCCAGTTATCTTCCAAATTTTTGTAAAATACAGGTCTTACTGCAGAGTTATTCCATGTTCTTACATTTTTCTCTCCTTCTCAAGATACATGCAGAGTAGATGGGAGGTAATTTCAGAGGGAAGGCACTAACAGTTTGCAAGGGGATAAATGTAAAAGGACAGTATTACTGACGGGGAATTCAAGATGAATTCTAAAGAATTCTAAATAAGCTAAGAGGTAAAGATGCGGGTATTAATGTGGCACAGATGGTACAAAGGCAAAGAAACAGGAGAAGAAATATTGTGTGTGAACAAAGGAGTGTATATTCCAAAGAGAGGAGTAATGTGCAGGAACATTGGAAAGATAGGAAAGAAGCAAGTCATGAAGAACATTTAAAGACAGAATTTTATGATTGATCTAGAGCAACAGGGATTCACTGGAGAATATTGAGTATGATCAAGCAGCTGGTGATATGATCAGACCTGTTGTTTAAGGAAAGCACTTCTGCAACTGTGTAGAGAATGATCAGAGACAATAAATCCTTATATAGATTTAAATTTCTTCCCAAACCTTAATTGAAACATGTTTACTCAGCTACTCATTCTGAATGGTTCCCAAACAGAAATCTAATAATCAACAATTTCATGTCGTGTCCTATATTTTTTCTGTTATTCTTGGTAATCAAACTTCTGATGAATCTTCCTGTTGTGTTTCATCTTTTAATCTTATTGTATCTGTAGAATTTCAGATACCTAATTAGAGTCCATACTGTCACTGAACCACTGCATTAACATTAATGAGTCATAGTACTGGAGGAATTCAAGTACAATGGGAAAGCTGTAGTTCATGAGTGATCATGGTCCAGAGAGTGGGAGGTAAAAGCCATTTTCTGTCTGTCATTAAAGAACTCCAGACACTTCTGTATTTTCAGAGTACAATTGCCTGTTTATAATTATGGGTATCCCACCATGATATAAAACATTGTAGACCTTTGTCCCATCTACTCAGCTCCAGAGTATTTTGGTATATATAAAAACTTTTATGTATGACTTCCTTCAGCTCCCATCATGGGCTCTGTAGATCATAACCTTGTTTTCTCATTTATATGAATGTTTTCAATATGCTCAAATGAGATGGTATCCTATGAACTATCCTATTATTTGTTGTGGTTTTCTATCTCCTTTCCAGGGAAATTAACTATAGAAAAAATTTCTACAACTCAACGAAATAAATTCTATTTGAGATACAGGCCCCTCATATGGAGGAAAATATCTCCTAAACAGTGTGCAAAGATGCCATGAGAGGTTCAAATATTATTAAAAACACACTCAAATTCAGATTCAATAGATGGTATTGTATTATCCATTTGACTTTACAATAGTGCATGCCCCTGGTCCTAGAAGTTAGCAAGCCAGTACTTTTTCAAAAAATGCAAAATATGATTTTCCTTCAGCAAGTCATACTTATAGTTAATTCTTCTGTCCACCTGCCTGACTATGACTAGACATCTTGAAGGCAATCAAGTTTGATCAACATCAGTACACATACTTCCAAATGTTTAACTACTGGCCAATGATACAGAGGAATTCCAATGTCTGAATAAGTCATGATATCAGATGATGTTCTATATTTCTGATCTTTTTTGTTGCACCTATAAAGGCAGTAATATTATGTTAAAGTCTTTGCATGTGCACACATAGGATTTGTGGTTACCCTAGGCCTGATCTGACTTTAGTGATTATTCCAAATAAAATCTTGTGATGTTATTTTGAGAACACGTGGGAACTCTGTCCTTTCTATTGTAGTCTTTTTTTCTCATTTAATCAGCCCTAACTAATAAGAAATCTAAAGGCTCTTATAGGTATTCTACCTTTCCGAGATAAGACACAATTTTGGTATTCATTTAGCACACTAACAAAGATGTTTTAGATTATATAAAGCACTATTTGCCTACTACTTTAATGGCTTGGCTATAATGCCTACATAAGACAATTATTATAAACATTATTATCCTTAGTTTATACATAAGAAATGTGAGGCTCACCAAGATTAGTATATTACCCAAGGTTATACACACACTTAGTATCAAAATCATATATTGAAATCAGATGTTCTAGATTTTATATCCAGCATTCTCTCTATTATACCTTATTGAGTCATTGTTCAGTTGCATCTGACCTTCAAGACCCCATTTAGGGTTGTCTTGGCAAAGACAGTGGAGTAGTCTGTCATTGTCTTCTCCAGCTCATTTAACAGAGGAGAAAACTGAAGCAAACAGGGCTATGAGCTGCCTAGGGTCACACAGCCAGCAAGCATGTTAAGTTGGATTTGAACTCAGACAGAGGCGTTTTCCTGACTCAAGACTTGGCATTGTAACTACTGGAAATAGATTGACTTATTCATTGACAAATTCAATTACAATGGATTCAGTTTTTCCACTTGCAGTATATCATTCTACCAAAGTTTTGCTTTCCATTCTTCCTTTTACTCCAAACTCACTGTCATAACAATAATGTTGATAGTAGACAATGACCTAGATGAACTAAAAGCTGCCAAGAATAAGGTGGGCATGGGGAAGGAAACTCTAAACCCATTGGTAAGAAGGTTTAAGAGTGAAGGATTTGATATGATTGGCCATCAAGAATATTCTTACACTCTGCCCCTTACAAAACCTTGATGATTTGCAACTGGATCATTTCTCATTGATAAGAGTGCCAGAAACATGGACCACACTCTAAAGCATGTGAGTTTCCTTTATATTCATGCTATTTTTCATTCTTCATTGCTTCTTTACATCAACTAAGAATCTAATCTCCTTTTACTACCCTTGTGCTTTGGAAATTATATTCAATAATGAGTAGAATGTACATCCAAGACAAGTATCTTGGAAAATGGTATGAGCATAGACAAGATGAACTGAAACACATTATGTATATACACACATGACCACTGATTTTTACATTCTTCCAGAACATTCTTGACAAGCCAGGACCCCAAAAATAAAAGATATTAAAAAAAACAAGATGCTTCTGTGATCTTCAGAGGAACAGGAGAACGGTTGGGTTGACAACCTCAAATCCACTAACTGGAAAAAGAGGAGGAGGATAAGGAAGGGGAGGAGGAGAAGGAGAAGAAGAAAGAGGATGAAGTAGAGGAGGAAGAAGAAGAAAAGAAAGAGGAGGAGCAGGAGGAGGAGGAGGAGGAGCAGGAAGAGGAGGAGGAGGAGGAGAAGGAGGAAGAGGAGGAAGAGAAGCTGTTCCACATCTTACATTCACTTCTGCTCTTCTAGCATGTTTGCCTCCTTTTAACTGGCCTGAAGGCAACCTCAAACAATGCCTTGGGTCTCTTCTTTCAGTTAATCTTAGATTCCTTCAGTATCATTGCTTTCTTTGACAGATTGGCATTTGAGATTAAGTGATCCTATGTATTAAGCTTGTAGAAAACTAAAATTATCTAAAAAGTCATATCCATACTCACCCATACATCATTTCACAAAGAATCCCTTATCTTTCTCCTTGATAGGAATAGAAGTTGATTTCCTGCTTCAAGGAACAATATTTTTTTTATATCTACTGAATAGGACACAAAATAATTTTAAATATATTCACTAAAAATTAAGGATCCACAAGGCTTAAAGGCCCAGAACTATATTTGACCAATTTTTAAAATTTCTCTTTTTATGTGATTTGATTTGCTTATAAATTTCTGGTCTAGGCTTAACAGCTTGACAGCTGATTAGCTAGGGATGACTAATAGATATATGTGACAAACCCAACCCTGGCAGCTATTTGTAAAAGCAATTAACAAGTATGAAAACACAACAATTAACTTTAACCATCAGACCATTCATCTCCAACACTCCAGAGTATTCCTCCAGCCCCCAAAATTTACTCAGAGCCCAAGGGCTGGGATACCAACAATGTTTGCAACCTATATATGGAACTAGAATAAAAATGTTTGCTTACACTTAGGGATTTTAATCATTCAACCACAATATTTGAAGCAGGGTGTCCAAGCAGATGTGGTATTCTTAAAAGGAGAAAGAGAGAGATGCAGGGAAAGAGAGTGAAAAGGAGAAAATAAAATAAAAGGGAAAGGGAAAGGAATAAACACTTATATAATGCTTATATAATATACTATCTGCCCAATACTGTGCTAAGAACTTCAAAAATATTATCTCTTTACTGAACTTCACAACAGCTGTGTAAGAAAGGTGCTGTTGTCATCCCCATTTTATAAATAATAAAACTGAGGCAATTGGAGGTTAATAATTTGCTCAGGGTTACATAACTAATAAATATCTGAGTAAGGATTTGAACTCGGATCTTCTAGGATCAGTGCTCTGAAAATGGTTAAGTGAAAATTTACTTCAGAATTATACTGAATGTTTCCAAAAAGAAGCCACATATTTCTCATACTAACTAAATATAAGTAGTTGGGAAAGATGGATAGACAGATGAAAGCCAGAGAGAGATAGAAAACTGAGAAAGATAGAATGAGATGGATAGATAGATAGATTGACATTTAAGGTAATATAATGAGTTGGAAAAGGCAGTTGATATGAAGTCTTTGGGTTATGGGTTATGGGTTCAAATCATGGTGTGCCTCCATTTCACTTTTCAGATATGTATAAATCATCTGTTTAAACTCCATGGGTCTCATTTCCAGCCAAGGCAAAAAGATAAATTTTAATAGATCATCTCTAAATTTTTCTCAGCCCTTAGGGTCCTAGACTCTCCATTAACGCCTAGAAAAAAAAATGACATAATTTTTTCGTTCTTAGGAAGCACAAGTTGATTGATAATGAAGGGTACATTATTGTTTTACTCTGTTCTTTTATATTAAATGTTTAAATATAATTGAATTTTTAATTCTTAAGCTTAATTTTATTATGGAGAAATAAATTAAATTGCATTAGATTGGAGAATTAAAACCTAAAGGGAATGCATATGAACAGATTATACAAATGACTTACAAAGCTCTTCTTTATTTCCACTAAGGAAAGGGCAAGGGATAATAAAATAAATCCCTGACAGGGGGAATGAGTTAAACATTAGGAATAATTTCCTAATTTACAGGACTGAGTACAACTCATTTGAACATTTTGACTGAAGTAACAATCAGTTACTATAGATATAGGGAAAGTACTTTAATGTCTGTAATGAGTTATGAAGATTTAAAGTATACTCTTTATGTAGTAGGTATACTGTGTGGGAACATGTTAGGCCATTAATAAATTCTTAGTAATTGATCTATTGAACTTCTTGAAAATTCAAGTTGACAGGCATTTCTTTTAATGAGTCATGTAGACTTTTGTCCATGATAGAAAAATGGACAGAATGACTGTATTGCCATGCACAAGCAGCTTTCCAGAAAAGTGCTAGTATGAACAGCTTTTAAGGTTGTGATTACACAGTATATTGAACACTCTATTAATTTCATAACAAATCATAGCAAAATGTTTCCAGAAAATGAAGTTGAAGCATTCATGGTATTACAACTTATCACAGAAAATCACAACATAGTATTCACAACACCTTATTATTAAAATGGTCACATAGTTTCCACCATAGTGGCCACAAAGTTTTGAAAAAAGAATAATCATCTGGTATCCCTAAGGAAGTTTGCATCCTTAGCCATTCAGTCATCTCAAAGTACAATAGTCAAAGTCTTCCACTCATGGGGCAACTAAGTTAACTCAAACAGTCTCTTATTCAGCAATCAATTACTAAGTAACATTAATCACTAAATTACATCATTAGGAAATATACAGACTCTCCACACCTAGGTCACTAGTAAATTTGCAATTACACGGTCAGTATACAATATCCAAGTAAATTCTTCTTTCATCTTGACTCGGGGTGATCTCTCAGATTCCCTGGATCCCCTTCCATGGATCCTGCTTCTACATGAATCCACCAAACAGTCACCTGGATTCTGGGGCAGACAGCTCCCAGGGCCTTGTCCAGTTCACTGGGCAGTTCCTGCTCCATATTGGAGGTCACAGAATTCAACCCATCTCAAATCCTCCACAACTTCTATTCCTAGAAATTCAAAGTTCAAGCAAGCTACAAACAGAAAATGTCTGAGCTTCTTCAGTCTTCTACAGCTTGTTCAAATAATCAGAATCACCTTATCCAGCTTGGGGTGGGGGAAGGTCTTCTGTGCTCCTGGGGTACTGGGGTCCTCTTGAGCCTCCTCCTGGCAGCTCTTTCTGTCTCCATCGTGCTCCAAGAAATTCTAACTGTTCCTCCTTGGAGCTCTTCTTTATATACACACAGCATTGGCTTCCAGTTTCAGCTAACCTCTTCCTGTTATGTCAGTAACAAGAGACAAGAGTTCATATCTTCTGTTTCCCCAACAGAGGCTTTATCAATTGCTAAGTACTAAGTACCTGCTACCTTTTCTTAACTTGAAACAAGGTGCTAAGTACCTGCTTACTTGCCAATACAAAAAAAGGGATCTTCAGATTCAAATTACGTTACCATTACAATGACTTACAAAATTGTCTCTTACTACTAAGATTTTATAAGAACCATTTGTCAGCAAAATCTGCATAATTTGCCAGAAATTCACCAGATTATGAATGAGAAAACCTAAATTCTTGTCCTAGATTTACCTTTGAGTAAATAATTTAGGATAGTCCTCTAACCTTAGTTTCTTCCTTTGTAAAATGAGGGCATTATGTGAAAGAAACTTTATATATTTCCCAATTCAACATTATATTATCACCTGATGCCTTATGGTCTAACATTCTCACTACTTCTTTAATAGTCATTGTATATTTTCACACACATCACACTGCAGGTACCTCTTTTCAGATGGAGAAACAGACATCAATCATCTATCTTAGCTCTCCAATATTTCCACCTCCCTCTATACTATAAACTTGGATAAAGTGAGATTCACTCCCTTCTCTTTCCTATCACACACACAAAACTAAATCTCTGAAATGAAAGAATAGAATCCAAATGAAAGCCAAACTAATTTTGCTTAAGCAGTTACAACTTTCAGAGTGAATGATTTGAAGTCTCCTTGGTGTTACTCTGTGAATGTAATCACACGTATTTGTCTGGCAGAAAATTATGTTCCAACATATGTCTAGTAAACAGGCCTGCCATTATACCAATTACTCAAGATTTCTTTTCTGAAGATGCAGAGTGGTGGAGGAGGGGAGAGAGGAAAAAAAAAGGAAGAGTCTATTAAGGATCAGCTGTAAAGGTTTCTTGAAAAGTAAACTACAATTTCACACTTCAAGAAGCTAAAAATATGTAAGATAATCACAATAAAAATGATTTATTATTAATCAACTTGTAAAAATAATGATGATAAATTGTATTTTCCCAAGTATTATTTCAATAAGAAAATAGCCACAAATTACTTGATTTGTGGTTTTGGACAAAATATATCCCCTTTCTTATCAGTCTTCCATATTCATTGTGGATATGGTAGATAATTATTTTTTTAGAACAATGATCTCAATTTAACAGAAAGATTCCAAAATGAGCCTTTCTTTTCATTTTTTTTTCAATTTCAATGTGTTCATTTCAAAGCAATTATCTTGAATATTGGGTGAAAGGCTTCAGGATTGATTAATGACATGTTTGAATTTTACTAAACATTACACCTCTGTTTTTTTTCAAGTTAAACAACATAACAAGTTTAATGGTTGTTAAAGTTAGCTCTGCGGTATTAAGTTGTTCATACTAAACTGTCCTCCTTTTATTTCCTTAGTTACTTCTGGAGCATAATCTCAGTTTTCTTTTTAAGGGAACTAAAATGAATTTTCTAAACAAAACTGCTGGTGTATATCAAATTTTGGTTAAATCATTTGTAAAACTGCTGCTTGCATTTAGAACACACGATTGGCTCTCTGCTACCATCCTTTACCTTTGTATTCAATATGCATTAATTTTTCTGCAAAAACAAATTCCTGTGTAGCAACACTATGTTATGTATCATAAGATATAGCAGTCTGTCTCAGGAAAATACTATACATGTGTGGAACATCATTATGAACAATAAAATATTCAACAACATTTTATAGCATAGGGAAATTCAGGAGGGGATGCCCTACCCAATTTAAATTATTCTTATACCCATCTCAATGCTGAAAGGACTGTTTTAAAAAATGATTTATTTCAAAATACTTGTAAATGAAGGTGTACCACATTATTCTCAATTTTGTTTCATCAAAAAGCTTGATATTTTCTAAAATATTTCATTTTTATATTGAGAATGATATTTCATTCACAACTCACAAGCAGTGAGCATGTAATATTGAAAAAAATCTACTGCATAGTTATTATGGATACTTTGTTTCTAGAAACAATAGGCCAAGTCATAGAAAAATAGAATATTAGAGTTTATACAATCTAAACAAGAGCTAAGGACTGATGCCACTTTGGCAAATAGTCACCCAGGTTTCAACATAATATAGGAATATATATTTCAATATAATAAGGAATCCATTACCTACAAAGTAAACCCATTATAATTTTGGAATTTTCTACATCAAGTTTGACCTTGAATCTTGTGTCTCATATAGAATAAAATATTACATAGGTCACAAAAGAATGTGTTGAATGAGGTTGCTCACCTTGTAAGAGTTAGTCTCCTTTTGGTCGATACTTGTTGTGACTCTAATTAGTAGATCAAAAAGTGGTCAAACTCCAGGTTCTGTGTTATGGTAGTAATATCAGAAAATCAAAATCCAACACCAAGTTGAATGCTACTAAATCTCCTTGTGGCTAACTTATATGATAGCATCATCCCTGGTATGGAGTATATGGAAATATAGCTTTCTTCTGGTAATATAATTGTTGTTCCATCTAAAGATTAAGTATTATTTTCTAGGCCTCTAGTCTCCACATCTTTGTCCTTTATTCTCATTACTTTGCTTTTCACATGCTACTTATTGAATTTATGTTCTTAATTTATAGTTGTGTCATATAGTGTTTCTTAAAGTGCTTATCTGCTTTTTGACTCTCCCCTCTCCAATATTTTCCTCATATTATTACTTGATTAATATTTCAAAAATACCCTGCTCTGGTCATATCACCAATTCACTCATAACATTTTAATAGAACATTTACTTTTTCTTCAGAATAATTTTTAGTACAGGAGATACATAGGATTATAAAAGAAACCAGTTATTTTGAAATATCATTATCCAATTTATTTTCCAAAAGTTCATGGACCTAAAGCTGAGAACCCTTATTACAGAGACTTAAGAAGCAAAGAAATGAGAAACTAATGAGAGTTTCCAAAGAAGGATAAATTTCTCATTTGACAGATAGATAGATAGACAGACAGACAGACAGACAGATAGATAGATTGGTAGATAGATATAGATAGATAAAGAGATAGAGATAGATGATACAGATATACATCGTATACATATATATCATATACATATACATCATATACATATGCATCATATACATGTGCATATACACATACATATACATATACACATACATATACACATACACATACACATACACATACACATACATATACATATACATATACATATACATATACATATACATATACATATACAAATATACATATTGGTCAGAAGAAGGACAACTAATTGAAAATCCAACTTGAATTGAAGCCTCATGATTTTGGCAATTATGTGACAAGCTGCATGAAAGCACCCTGACTCCATTCTTAACCCAAGGCTATTGGGCCACAGTCAGAAATAACTGAAACAGCAACAAGATTGTTGTCTCCTGAATGAAAGGCTGGGCAAAGGAGCCACATTAACTTCAAAATAAATTCCTTAGCAGACATTCAAAGACCTCCATAATCTGACTCTAAATTTCTTTTGCAGCCATATAGCTATTCCGTTATTCTCTGGTGAGACATTGTGTTTGCCTTTTTCTACATCATTCCACTTTTCATTTAAAATGGAAAACTTCCTTCAACTTCCAGCGTCTGTAGAAATCTGACTCATCCTTCAATACTCAGTTCATAGAAAGACATTTGGCTTTCTGTCATGGAAACAGGTCACTTTCATCTTCTTCTTCATTGGTATCATATTTAATTATCCTCTTGAATATAGTACTTGCTACATTTCAAATTTTATTGTGGATACTCAACCAGAAGACAAAAGCAGTCTCTCTCATAGTGACCACCATTTTCTATTAATCATAAAACCAAGAAATGAAAACAGCAAATGAGGGACTAAAACAATGAAAAAAGGTTCCATATTCTAACCCCTGCTCTCCTGCAAATGTTTATTTTAAAAATTATTGAAATAATCATTAGAGCTTGTTGGTTCAGATCACTAAAGGCTTAGGCTGTTGATACCATTTTCTTGATATCTGAGGATAAAATAGACACAATTTGTTCCCAGTTCATTCTGACACCCTGAAAGTTGAAAATAATGACCAACTCAGTCAAAGGAGTTTCATTCAACAATCAAGTCTAGGTGCCCTTAATTCCTATCCTTATAAAATAATCTGGTATGAGTAAGTACATATCTTTCTCTTAAATATAAAGAATTTATAAGTATCTTATTGATTAAAGTAGTGTGTTGGTATATCATAGAAAAAATAGATAAATGTGACATACTTTTAAATTTCATCTTTATTATTATCATAATTCCCATCACATTTGTAAGTTTAATCAATGAACAAAATAATAAATCAAGCACTAGTTGGTAGCACATGCCAGTTTTTGAAATGTAAAATGTTCACACTGAAAATTTAAAAATTTACTTTCTTGAGATGGTTTGAAAACAATAGACTATGGTTTGTCTCCAAAACTGAAACCAATTGAAACCAATAATATTCACACTCAAACCATAATAGAAAAGGAGGAAAAGAATTAAAGAAATTTGTAAAGATAAGGAAAACAATAACAATAATCATATGCATGACCATTTATCAAGCTTTGCAAAGTTTATTTCTCCCAATAATCTTGTCAAGCAACTAATGGGAAGGAAATTATTCTTAATTTACAGATGGAATACCTGAGGATCCAGGAAGTTCTGATTTATCTATAATTAAATAGCTACTAGGTGTCTGTGGTGAGATTCTAACACAGGTATCTATAGTGTCAGACAATTGTAGTTTTAGAACTGGAAGGCACTCCCAAAGTCACTTAGTTTAACCCTGTCATTTTATAGATAAGGAAACTGAGCCCCAGCAAGGCCATATAACTGACTCAGAGTTGCATAGGGAGGGACCGACCTGGGATTTGAATTCAAGCCCTTTGACTCTAAATTTAAGTGTACTTTCTATTGTAGCATACTGCATCTCAAATCTGATGGTTAGGTGAAGTAATTAAAGACTTGAAAGCTAGAAAGAACTTTAGATACCATATTATTTTATTTCACAAATAAGAAAATATTCCACAAAGAGGTTATTCAACATTCATTCATCCAGCTCAATTATTTTGAATGAAAACATCCTTGTCATTCTGAAGGGCTAAGGTGAAATGTATGAAGGAATAACTGTAGGCTGGAGATCAATTCCCCCTAAATTGTAAAATCAAGTCTATTTCATCATTGTGGATTCACACCCTAAGTCTCATCATGTAGCTTTTCATTCCCTAGGCAATTTTTTTATTACAACATATTATCAACCATTGCCTTTCACATGGCATAAAAGGAGTCATGTTCTCCTTTCTTTTAACACTCTTCAAAATTTTCAATGAAAAGTCATGCATCCAGGAATTTACTAATAAAAATTCCTGCCATGTTTCTAATTATATAGTATTAAAATGCAAGGAAAATGTTCACTTGGGGAGAAAAACAATATAAAATTTTCCCTTCGTCGTTGTTTCTAGACTCACAAATCAAAACATGTTAGACATCTTTGCTTACCAGAAATTAGAGTACGGAAAATATTGAAAAAGGATATGCACATACAATAGAAATAGCTTGAGTGACAATATCTACCAGTCCTCTTTCAATATGACTAGCAGAGTTGCCAAAAGGAAGTCAAAACAGGACACTTGCTTCCTACCCATATCCTTCCTCTGGTTGGAAATACTAAATAAATGTTTTTGAGATTATCTAAAATGTGAATTAAGGAAGAAATAAAGAAATGAAAAAGGACAAAAGAGGAAAATGATTTAGAATAATTCACAAAAAAATGAAGTTTTCCCTGAAAAAAGTCTGAATTTATGTACACAGCATCACTGCTTTAAAGTATAACCTAATATTTCAAATATAAATTTTCCAAAACCAAACTATTTTTCCCTTAAATTCTTCTTCTGACTTCAATATTTCTGCAAATAGAATGATCATTTGCCTGTGTTTAAAGGCTAGGTCTTATCCATGACTTTTTCATTTGCTAATGTGTATGATGATTTTTTACGAAAAAAAAAGTCTCATTATAAATTTAGAACACATTGAGAAACAGGAAAATTTCCTTATAACAAAGAACAGAAAAAAAGATTATATATGAAAATGTGAAATTCTAGCATTTTCACTTTTTTCCCATTTCAAATATAACCCAGTAGCTCCAAAACTGGCTTGTCATTATTCTCAAATTTCCACCATCTTCTGTTCGTTTTTAAAATGTTTCATTAAAGTACCTGTTTCTTCCTATTATTCCTTTTGGGAGGGTTATGCTTTAGCTTACTTTATGAGAACACTCTCCCCATCATTATTCTTAGAATTCCTCATCTTATCCACATGCCTACTGAGATGCCACTCATCATAAAAAGCACCATTAAAATGCTTGTTTCTTGAAGGAATAGGAGATCTTGATCCACTACATACCTATAATCTCATGTGGAAATTATATTCTACCCCTAAGATTTCATGAAAAGCATTTTTTTACTTATACAACAAATGCCCCATGTTATTTTCTCATAATTTAAAATATGTTGGTAATTTTTGGAGATATTTAACTCAAGGAGGGAGGGAGGCAGGGAGAGGTTAGGCAAAGTTTGTGATAATTTCTCGTTTTTAGGTTTTTATCTCCCACAGTGAGTTATGTAGTTATGAAGGGTTCAGTGATAATGTCAAGACAGATATTCCATTTTGCAGACCACATCATGGCTGTTTTTAATCCTATGACTCTCTCTTGGCAAATCCTCCAATGACGTTTTCCATTCTGAAGGCATTTCTCATTTTTTATTATCACTTGTATACCAGAATAGCAATCGATCTATGCATCTGCCATCCTTCACTTTTACTATGAATTCTCTCTCTGTCTTTGTCTCTCTCTGTCTCTCTCTCTCCCTCTCTCTCTGTCTCTGTCTCTCTGTCTCTGTTTCTGTGTCTCTCTCTCTCTCTCTCTCTGTCTCTCTCTGTATACATGCACATGTACATACATATGCACATGTACATATGCATATATGTACACACATATATGCATACACACATGTATATGCATGTGTGCGTGTATATAAATGAAGTGTGTATGCATATGGACACATATGCATAAATCAGTGTGTGTATATGTGTGTATATAGGTGTATATATGAATATGTGTGTGTGTATGTGTACATATGCATATGTATATTTATTATGTGTATATGAATGTGTGCATAGTGTTTTCAATGTAAAACTTAAGAAATATTTGCATAATTGAATCAAATTAATCAAGGTTGATCCTAAATATAAATAGCACAGGACACTGGGTATGTGGTAAGATTTTTATCACATAAGTTAAGGAAAGCCCTTCTTCCCAAGAATGTTTTTTTTCCCTCATTTTTGAGATGCCTAAAATTTCACAGCAGTGAACTAGGAATTTTATTTTTCAAATAGAGGTTAAGCTTTAATGCTACAGAGCAAAATGTAGCATGCTGTTATAAATTATCATAAAATCATAAACACATAAAATCATTCCACAGCTATGTATTTATCCATATTATCTCCATATCCATCCACATCATATCAATATACTTATATATGCAATACACATACACACATACATGCATACATACACACACACACACACACATATATATATATATATATATATATATATATATATAATTTATTTACTCTTAGATTACAAGATGCAGTTCCACAATCCCTTGAATTTCAAATTTTCTCCCTTCCTTCCCCTGCCCCCCCCCATAGTGGCATGCAATCATGTATATGATCTGCAAATACTTTCACATTGGACACTACTCTGGTTGTATGGAAGGGCTGTAACTAATGGAATAAGCAATGGGAAAGGAGGAACAAAACTAAACATGGAAAAGAACCAGAACATGTAGTTTGCTTCATTCTCCATTTAAACTCTGTTCTTTCTAGATCTTTCTCTGAATGTAAACATCTCCTTCCCTACTGAGACTTTTAGAGTTGTCTTATAACTTTGCACTGCTGAGAAGAGTCCAGTCTATCAAAGTTGGTCGTCACACATATGATGTGTCTGTGATTGTGTACAAATTTCTTCTGTTTCTGCTCTTCTCGCTTAGCATCAGTTTGTATGAGCCTCTCCAGGTAACTATAAAGTCTGCTCCTCATTTTTTATAGCACAATAGTACTCCATTACATTCATATACCACAACTTGTTTAGCCATTCCCCAATTTATGGGCATCCCCTTAATTTTCATTTTTTGCACCATGAAGAGACCTGCAATAAGTATTTTCATATGCATACATATATTTACATGCATGTGTGAACATGTATATGCACAATACTCATGTGTATGTATCTAGCCATACACATATATACATATATAAGATGAATCTACACATACATAATGTAATATCAGAATTATGTGTTCCTTTTCCTCCAGACATTTTATGCCCTATGAACTAACTGGACTAAAAGCTGGACTTAGGAGAAAAGCAAACTAATAGGATAGTGGCTGCCTTAGGAACCTAAATGACATTTGGAAAAATCTTAATATCTTTGTCTGTCTGTCTGTCTAACTATTTATCTGTGTCTCCTTCTCTGATCGAATTCCAAAGAATGCAGTATTTCATGTAAATTCTTGGAAGAATGTGGAGGAAAATAGACTAATAGAAGAAAAAAAGGTGTCCTTGTTTCAAGATTGATGGAGCTGAAAACACCTAGAAGAAAATATCAACAGAATGATCACAGTACTGCATAATCAGGAGAAGTCAAAATTCATTGGTAATGCAATTCATTACAAGTTTAATTAGAGTTTTACCAAGCCAGTGAAAGACCCAACCCCATAATTTGGACTACATATGTTCAGGACTAAGCTAACATATGTCAGTTATGTTTTAGTAAAGATCAGCAACAACAAAAAACAGAGGAAGCCCATGCAAGACTAATGTTCGAGGAGCATTTAGGAAAGAAGAAAGGAGAGGTTATGCCTATAAGCACAGTGGAGACAGTAATAATGTGGCTAGAGCCCTGAACCTGGAGTCAGGAAGACATGAGTTCAGATCCTGTCTCAGACACTAACTGGCTGTGTGATCATTAACAATTATTTTTACAACTGTCTATTTAAATTTTCTCATATGAAAAATGAGGATATAACAGCACCTAACTTCCAGGATCGTCATGAGGATAAAATGAGATAATATAGGGTACCTGGTAAACATCAAAGTTCCATATAAATGCTGGCTATTAGTTTTGGAATATAAAGTTTTAAATTCAGAGAGTAAGTTAGACTAAAGATATGAACTCACAATAAGTTTTATTTCTTTAACTTTTATCTGAAGTGTAGAGTTTTAACCTGAGAGACATGATTTTTAAAAAAATTTTAAATTATTTTTCCAATTACATGTAAAACAATTTTAACATTTATATTTTTTTACATTTTGAGCTCTAAATTCTCTCCATTCCACCCCCACATTGAGAAGGCAAGCCATTTTATATAGGTTATACATGTGTATTCACACAAAACACATGTTCATGTAAGTCATCCTGAGAAAGAAAACACAGACATTAAAAAAATAAAGAAAGTAAAGAAAAAATATCTTTGATTTTCATTCAGGTTCTACCAGTTGTTTCTCAGGAGATGGACAGCACCTTTCATCATATGTCCTACAGAATTGTCTTGGACTCTGTATTTCTGAGGACATGTGATTTAATCATAACAGATCATCATATGATATTGCTATTACTGTGTACAATGTTTTCCTGATACTACTAAGTTCACTTTGCATCAGTCCATGTAAGTCTTTCAATGTTCTTTTCTGAGAGCATCCTGATCATGTTGGATGTTGAAAAAATCTGTTTAATAACTGTGTTTCAATATAATTCTTTCCCTTGCAAGCCGATGAATTTCATTTTATGTATATAACATCATGATTTTGAGGAGTTGTTCATAAACTTCACCAGACTTCCAAAGAATATCAGTGATACTAAAAACGTTTGGAATTCCTGATATAAGTGTACACAACTTAATAAAGCACTTAAGAAAACCTGAATTTCTTCTTTATTATTGCAAAAGCTAAGTACAAGGAAATAAAAGGACGGAATGCAAAATCCCGCCTATAGGCTGATGATCATATTTTTGGTAGAAGACGAGTCTGATACTGCTTTCCTAAAACAGTCTGCAGATGCTTCTCTGGAATTTGGCATATTTGTAATAAACTAATGTTCATGAAGGGTTGTTTTAAGACACAATGTATCCAAATTCTTGAGGTCAGACAAATATATGGTGATACTGGCATAATGTCTAATTTCTCTCCAATTGCTGGGTATATTCTTATTTGATCAGGAGAATGCTATATACTCTATTGACAGCTCTCACCTGTTTTCAGTCTATTCCCATTTCTAATAAAAATTGAGATAAATACTTCATTCAAGTGTTCTTCTTTGTGCTTTTTGGAGGGGGACAACAGGGCAATTGGGGTTAAGCGACTTGCCCAGGGTCACATAGATAGTAAGTGTTAAGTGTCTGAGGCCAGATTTTAACCCAGGTCCTCCTAACTCCAGGGCCAGTGCTCTATTCACTGTGGCACATAGCCACCCCTCAAGTGCTCTTTTTTACTTACTAATCATGGGTAGAAAGATGGCAGAGTGAGGAAGAATTTGACTGAATTTACCCATCATTCTCCACCAAACAACTTTAAAATAATGCCTCAAATCAAAGCCAACAAAGGATCAGCATGGGAATTTCTTCCAGGCCAAGGAAACTTATTGTGTATGGAATGGAGGTGGAAATTGATCTGGAGCCTACATGGGAACACCCATGGAAGAACTACATGGTGGTGACGGAAGCAGCAAGGATTTGAGGCATTCTCAAGCAAAAGATGATAAAGGGGCATGACTAATGTACAGAAGGAGATCATAGGGGACCTCTGCACTAAAACTGGACATATAACTGGATGTCGTTTGGCAACTAAATTGCTTATACCAGTATCTCAAAGGTGGAAAGAAGGTAAAAAGGTCAGGGAGGAAATGGCATAGTAAAGGAAAGAAATCGGCTAAACCCTACCCCAAACCCCTCCCACTAGGTTTTAAATAGTGACTCTAAACAAATCTTAGAGTGGCAGAACTCACCAAAGGAAAGAGTGAAATGTGTTTTCAGACCAAGACAACTTAGTAGGTTGCAGAAAAGGTCTGCTGCACCAGGGTGAGAGAGGAGTGAAGTGCAGCAAAAGCCATGGCAGCACAGCTTCAGCCTTATCAAATCGGGAGCAGATCTGGGGAGCCACTGAATCAGCAGTGGTAGCATCTGTTCCTGGAAATCTCCACCTGCAGACAGTGAGGGAGTCAAATATGTCGCCAGAAAAAAAGATTACATTGGAACTGAAGAAGGACCCTTACTCTGCCCATACTAAGATCTGGTTTACAGTCCTGGGTGACAGTCCCAGGGTGGGGAGGAAGAAAGCTTACCGGAGCTTACAGTTTCATTCAGACATGCACCCTCCTCACAACTCCAGGGCAGCAAAGACTGGTTATCTGGTCTCATAGAAGAGAGTACAGGCTAGGAGAAAAATAAACACTTCTCAACAGAGCATACCACCTTGGAAGAACTGAGAACCTATAGCAATGGCTCTCAATCTGTGGGTTATGTTCAATTTGTAACAATGAAAATACATTCTGCATATCAGATAGATTTATAACAGTAGTAAAATTACAGTTATGAAGTAGCAACAAAAATAATTTTCTGGTTGGGGGTCACCACAACATAAGGAACTGTATTAAAGGGTTGTGGCATTAGGAAGTTGGGAACCACTGACCTATAGGTTCTTAGAAGCTGCTCTGAAAACAAATGCACAAAACATCTAAAATTTGGAACAATATAACCTCCTTACTGGAAACAATCCTACTTTAACAAAAAGTTAAAAGTCCAGAAATAGTCTGGCAAAAAGATCAAACAAGAGAAAATTTCTGACCACAGAAAGTTACTGTGGTCATAGGGAAGATCAAAGTACACATTGAGAAGAAGATAACAAAGTCAAAGAAGAACTGAAATAATGGTACGGAAGAGCACAAAAATGATTTTGAAAACCAAGTAAGAGAGGTAGAAGAAAAACTGCCTCAAATCAAAAGGAGAGTAATGTAAGAATATCCTGAAAAAACAAGTCAGCAAGTTGGCAAAAGGGAATACACAAAAATACCAAATAAAATGACACACCAAAAAATTAAACAGCCCAAAAGGTAAAAGAAGTACAAAATTTTAATGAAGAAAAAGTCATAAGAAGCAAAATTGTCAGTGAGTGGGGGGAAGGGAGAGAAATATCTCATTGGAAAAACCACTGACCTGGAAAATAATTACAGGAGAGATAATTTAAAAAGTATTGCTCTACCTGAAAGCCATGATCAAAAAAAGAGCTTAGATACCATCTTTCAAGAAATTACCAAGCAAAGTTGCCCAGATATTCTAGAACTAGAGGGCAAAATAGAACTTGAAAGAATTCACCAAAGGCCTCTTGAAAAAGATCCAAAAAAGAAAACCCCTAGGAATATTATAACAAAATTTGAGAGTCCCCAGGTAAAGGAGAAAATACTGCAAGCAGTCAGGAAAAAACAATTTGAGTATTGGGGAAACACAATCAGGATAACATAAGACATAGTAGATTCTACATTAAGGGATCAAAGGGATTGGAATATGGTATTTCTGAGGTCAATGCAGCTAGGATTCAAACCAAGAATCACCTACTCAGCAAAACGGAGTATAATGCTACAGGGAAAGATGTGGTCATCCAATGAAATAGAGGACTTTTGAGCATTATTGATGAAAAAAACCTCAGAGGAACAGAAAATTTGACTTTAAATAAAAGAAGGAAGAGAAGCATGAGAAGGTAAACAGGGAAAAGAAATCACAAGGAACTTATTAAAGTTGAACTATTTACATTCCTATCTCTCTCTCTCTCTCTCTCTCACACACACACACACGTGCACACACAAATAGACATGCGACTCTTATCAAAGGATAGCTAGGTATTGAAAAAAGTGAGAGGTGCTATTTTTTTGTGATTGCAGAATAAGTCAATACCCAATATATATGTGTGTGTGTGTATGTATATGTATATGTGTGTGTATATATATATATGCGTGTGTGTATAGGAGGATATATATGTGTATATATGTATATATATGTGTGTATGTATATATGTATGTGTGTGTATGTGTGTGTGTGTGTGTATATATATATATATATGTGAGTGAGGGCATCTGTATTTTCATGTATACATAGATGGAGTGCACAGAATGAGTTGAATATGATGGGATGATAAGTAAAAAATAAAATTAAGAGGTGAGAGAGGAAATTATTCAAAGAAGAGAAAGGGAGTCATGGTAAATTATCTCACATAAAATGGGCAAGAGAAAACTGTTACAATCTAGAGGAAGAGCAGGAAGGTGAAAGGGAATGTGACAACGTGATCCTCATTGAATTTGGCCTAAGGAGGAAATAACATACACTCAATTGGGTATCTTACCATACCGGAAAATAAGAGGGTAGGAGACAAGAGTAGGAATAATTGAAGGGCCAGAAGATTGGGAGTAGGATAGTTAGAAGCACACACTTTTGAAAAGTGACAGGGTCAAAGTAGAAAATCAAACAAGTGGGCAGCAGGATAGGATGGTGGGAAATACAGTAAGTCTTTCACAATATAACTACTATGAAAATGATTTGGGTAACTACACAAATACAATCTATATTGATTTACTTATCTTCCCAGTGGGTGTGGGAGCTGAGGGAGGAAGGAAAAATAATCTGGAGCTCTAATTTCTAAAATCAAATTTTTAAAAAATTGGTTTTCTATATGCAACTGAGAAATAAAATATATAGGTACTTGTGTATAGAAACACATCTTGCCCTACCAGGAAGTTGGGGGGGGGGGGTAAAGGGGGCAGACATAAGAGAGAACAGATTGAGGGAAGGGGTATTCAGTAGGCTTGTTCTTTTGGCATGGGTGTAGGGGAAATATGGGGAGAGAAATATTGTAACTGAAAATCTTATGGAAATGAATTTTAAAAACTAAAAATAAATAAATTAATTTTTTTTAAATCCTGGAAGAGTTTAGGAAACAAAAAGAAATAAGAACATCACAAAAATAAGGTGGGAGAAGGGAGTGATGCAAGAGAGAAAACAATGAAGAGTTTGGTAAAAGAAGCACAGAAAATACTAAAGAAAATAACCTTAAAAAGAACAATTGACCTAATATTAAAAGAGACAGAAAAATCAGTGGAGAAAAGAATTCTTTAAAAATCATACTTAAACAAAATGAAAAAGAGGCATAAAAGCTCATTTAAGAAAATAATTCCTTTAAAATTAGAATTTGGAAATTTGTTCTGGCATTAATGACTCCAGAAGACATCAAAAAGCATTTTTAAAAAGTTAAAAGAATGAAAAACCATAGAAGAGAATGTGAAATATCTCATAGTAATAACCACAGACCTGAAAAATACTAGAAAAAAAATTTAAGGATTGTTGGACTACCTTAAAGCCATGATCAAAAACCATCAAGACATCCTATTTCAAGGACTTTTCAAATAAAACTGCTGGCAAGAATTTTTAAAATGAAGTAGTGAGAAAGATGAAAGCACTAGGAGAAGGGGAAAGGAGGTGCAAAAAGGCAGAAAATTTTCTCATTGAAAATATATAGAAGGAAGAACATTTCTAGTGGAAGGGAAAATATTTAAACTTCAATCACTTTGAAATTGGTTCAAAGAGACAAGGCTATATGTATACACAGTGGGTATAGAATCTATCTTACCCCACAGGAAAATAGGAGGGTAAGGGTATATGAAGGACCAATGAAATGGAAGTGGATTAATGCAAGTTATAGTGAGAAGCAAAAGAGAGAGAGAAAGATAAAGAGAAGAAAATAAGATGGAGGGAAATAAATTTATTTTAAATGTGAATGTTAAGGGGATAAGCACACTCAATCTGTGGAAGCAGTTGGAAGCAGATAGCAAAATGGATTGGAAAATAGAATCCATTGATATATAGTTCATAAGGGACACATGTAAAATATAAAGACATATGGGTAAGAGCCTAGATGTCTGAGAAAAGACAGGGACTCACAAGAAATCCTTTTAGTTACCCTCTAAACAACTTAAAATAATACCTCAAAATGACTTCTAGAGCGACAGAACCCAGAAAGGGCAATGTGAAACAATTTTCCCACCTGGCAACTCAGAATGTCAGCAGCAAAAATCTTTCATAATAGAAGGGAGCAGAACACAATGCAGTGAAGGCTGTGCAAGTACAGCCAATTCCCCAACAAAATAAAAAAAAGCCTTGAGTCATCTGAATCAGTAGCTCAGTAGCAGTAAAATTGGCTTTTGGAGCTCTCAGTCCACAGATAGCTATGGATCAGACAACTGGTCAGAAGGAGATCACAGGGGTTGTTTTATTTTTTGTTTTTTTGTCTTTTTATTTTCTCTTACATTGGGGAGGAAGGCTCTAATCTGTTGAACTGCAATATGGGCATATGGGTCACAGTACTAAACTGAAATTGCAGGTTGAAGAGGAGCACTAGCAAAGCAGTATTTCAAGACACAAGAGAGCAGGGATGGTTGTCACAGTTCCATGGAAGAAAATAGTGCTTGTGGTCATTTACAGATGAGATCAAAGGTCAGGAGACTAGTAAACACACATTTCCTTAGATTATATTGATCTGGAAGAACTGAGAATAAAGATATCTAGAATTAGATCTGAAATAAGTTTCACAAAAAACCTGAAGCTTGGGACAGTGGCCCCGATATCCAAGAGTGGAATCCAACTTTAACATATAAATTTAGAAGTCAAGAAATACTCTGGGAAATTTTTAATCAGAAAAATAAAAAATAACGACTACAGAAAAAAAAGTTACTACACTGACAGGAAAGATCAAAAAACAAACTCGGAAGGCGACAACAAAGTCAAAACTGCTACATCCAAACACTCACAGAAAAAAAAAGAAATCTGCCACTTTGTTGCAGGCCCCAAACTAATACTTTGAAGAGTTCAAAAATGATTTTTTAAATGAAATAAGAAATTAAGGAACATTGGGGGAGGGGGGATGACAGTGAAGGAAGAAAATCATGAAAAAAGTATCAACAGCTTAGCAAAGAAAGCAGAAAGCATACACACATATTTATATATACACACACATATGTTTGTATATACATATATGTATATGCATGTGCATATGTGTGTGTATACTGAGCAAAGTAACACCTTAAAAACAAGAATAGGCTGAATGGTAAAAGAAGCACAAAAACTGAAAAAAAAAGGTCTAAAAATATAGCATTGGACAAATGGTGGGAAAAATATATATATATATATATTTTAAATTACTGAAGAAAATGACCCCTGAAAAATATAATTTTGATAGACTGGGATCATCTTAGCAATGCAATGTTACAAGACAATTCCAAAGGACTCATGATGGAAAAGGCTGTCCACATAAAAGAAAGAATTAGACAGTCTGAATGCTGATTCAAGCAAACTACTTGCTCTCTCTCTCTCTCTCTTTCTCTCTCTCTCTCTCTCTTTCTCTCTCTCTTTTTCATTCTTCTTCTTCTTCTTTTCTTTTGCTTCTTCTTTGTTATTCATCCCATTGGTAATGATTCTTTTTTACAACTTGACTAATGTTTAATGTGAAGGTACATGTAGAACCTATATGTGATTGCATGCTGCCATTGTAGGAGGAGGTAGTAGGGAGTGGGGATAAATTTGCAGCTCAAAAACTTGTGGAACTGAATGTTGTTAACTAATAGTAAATGAATTTTTAAAAAAATAAAATTGAAACAGTGCAAAGTAATGACTCCATGGGACACCAACAAATAATAAAATAAAATAAAAAGAGCAAAAAATAGGCTAAAATGTGAAATGTCTCATTGGAAGCAAACTGATTGGGAAAACAGATTCAGGAGAGATCATTTAGGTATTATTGCACTACTTGAAAGCCATCAAACCAATCATCCAAAAGAGATCCCAAAATTAAAACTCCCAGGAATATCATTGACAATTTGCAGAGCTCCTAAGTCAAGGAAAAAAGCACTGCAAGCAGCCAGAAAGAAATGATTTAAATATTGTGTAACTACAGTTGACATTACACAGGATTTATCAGCTTCCACACTGAAGGATCAGAGGGTTTGGAATATGATACTCTGGAGGGTAAAGGAACTTGGATTATAATCAAGAATCACCTACCCAAGAAAATTAAGTATGATCCTTCAGGGGGAAAATTAATATTCAATGAAACAGAGAACTTTTAAGAATTTCTGATGAAAAGCCCAAAACTGAATAGAAAATTTGGCATTCAAACAAAAGACTCAAGGGAAACAAAAAGGTAAATGGGAAAGAGAAATCATAAGGGAGTCAATAAGTTTTACAAAGTTTACATTCATACAAGGGAAGATGATACTTGAAACTTCTAAGAACTTCTTCAGTTAGGCAAGTTAAAACTACACAAATATAGAGGCTAATGGTGAAAATTGAATATGATGGAATGGTGTCTTAAAAATAATGTTAAGGAGTTAGAAAGAGCAATGCATTCAGAAAAGAAGAAAGGAAAAGGTAGAATGGAGTAAATCATCATATGTAGAACAGGAATGAAAGAGCTTTCAGAGTTGAGGGCAAGATGACAGGGTAGGTGAAACCTTTTAAACCTTTTTTCTCTTTAGACATGGCTCAATGACAGTGCAGCCAATACATTCATTTAGATAAAGAAATCATTTACCCTACAGGAAAGTTGGAGGAGATAATAGAAAGGAGCATTGATAGAAAGGAGAGAGGACTGGGGTGGTGGTAATCAGAAACAAAACAATTTTGCTCATGGTCAGGGTGAAATTGAAATGCACAAAAATATTAACATGAAAGAGAAATCATAAGTGATTCTATGAGATTAAACACTTTACTTTTCTATAGGGAATATGATATTTTTAACTCTTAAGAACTTTGTCATCACTAAGATAATTTGAATGATGGGAAATAAACTGAGGACATGAGACTAAATCAATTATGTTGGAATGAAATACAAAAAAATGCATGGTCAAGCAAGATGCCCTCTGAGAAGGGATAAGAGAGAAAAAAGAATAGGAAAAATTATTTCACATGATATTATTTCATATTTCACATGCAAGGAAGAGCTTTTGCAGTGCAGGGGGGAATGGTCAGGATGAGTGAGCATTTCAACTTTATTTTCATCTAAATTGTTTTAGAGGGCAATATCCATCTATCTGTCTGTCTCTCTATCTATACTAAACTGAGTATAGAAATCTGTCTTATCCAACTGTGAAGTCAAATGGTAGGAGGACAAGAAAAAAAAGGGGGGAGGCAGTGATCAAAGAAGGATGGATACAAGTAGTCAGTAGTCAGAAGCAAAATAATAACAATGTTCTGAAAAATTCCTTTGAGTTCTTCTATCCTGGTCAGTCCTTTACAGTGCTGGGAAGTCAACCACTGCAAACCTCTACATTTAGGTCAGTTTTCTCAACCTATGGGTCGCAACCCCTTTTGGGGGTGGAAAGACCTTTTCAAAGGGATCACCTAAGATCATCAAAAAACACATATTTCCAATGATCTTAGGAACCAAGACACCACTCTTCTTATCTGTCTCCAGGTGGGTCCACCCACACGCAGATACGCCCAGATACAAGTATAAAAGGATGGCAGCATTAGGAAAGTCAGGAACAACTGATCTAGGTAATCCTCTTCTGTGTTACTTCCCCTTTTGTATTTTGAGTGTGTATTGTATGTTGTTATATCTAGATTTGCTGCCTGATATTTCTAATGTTACATTAAAACATCTCTTCCTTCCCAAGCCCTAGTGTGTTTATGGATTTAGGGAAGACGCCATAGTCTTAGGGAAACAAGTTATAAACTCTACAATGATTTATTATGTATAGAAACTAATTGAAGTTGATGAAATGAGATTGAATATTGTGAATCAATGTAGCTGAGAATATAAAAAGATTAGAGGAAGTTGCAGATACTCAGGTCTTAAGGGTAAAGGAATAGTGTTTGTGGGAGAGAGAATGGAGCAGGGTTGCAACAATGGAGCAAAAAAAGGGAATTGAGAACTGAGCTATTAGCCTGGATAGGAATTTGAGCACACTCAAAAATGAGAAACATCAGAAGAATGATTGGAAGTTTGTAATACTGTGTAGGAATCTAGCTATCCAGTCAGAGTAGGAAATGAAAAGGAAGCAAGAGAGGCCAAAAACACAGTTTCTCTGAGAATTATGCCAAAAAGAAGAGAAAAGGAAGAGCAAAATATGGATCTGCAGAAAAAAAAAGTTCATGTTAACAGTGTAAGATGAATACAGTTGAGGAATTTTTCCCCAAAAATTTCAGGAGAGATCACATAGTTTCATATGGATATTTCACTAATAATTGCTGCCTAGAAGGTTTAGCACCCTTCACAGTCTGACTCCACATACTTTCAGGCTGTTTATGCAACACTCCCTCACATATTCTATGTTCCATTCAAACTTGCCTTCTTGAAATTCCTCACATACAATTCTTCTTTCCCCAAGTGGAATTCCATGCTTGCCTTTCTTACTTGTGCCTCTTCACAATCTAGTTACCTTCTAGGCACAGTTCAAGGAAGCAGTCATTTCTTTCCAGATTCCCCCAGTTATTAGTAATTCTCCTAATATTACTTAAAATAAACAATGTGTCTCTCATTTACTCTTAAGTAAAATAAGAACTAATTTGATGATAAGGACTGCTTCAATTTTTTTTTTGCTGTATCTCTGGTCCTTGGCACAATACCTGGCATAGAGTAGGTGGTTAGTAAATTATGGGGGGATTGAAGCTGAACCCATTTAATGATAAGCAACTGTCTTGGCCTTTAGGCAGTGGGAAGTTGTTGAGGGTGAGTTTACAAAGAACACGCAATAAAAAATGACTTTTTAAAAGTATTAACCTAACAATGACTTGCAGTATAATCTAGAGGAGTTGTAGGAGATTGAGAAAATTCAGGTGCTGATTGATATGGCCTCCACTGTGATTGTTTTGGTGTGAATTGAGAAAATAACCAGATTTCAAAAATGTTATAAAAGGGGAATCAAAAAGAATTGGTGGACATTTATTTTTTGGCAAATGTAAATGAGAAAAAGGGAAGAATTATAAATGACTAAGATTTAAAATCTATATTTATTCAGTTAAGAATAACACTGAGTAGTGAAGTGTTTGAGCTGGTAATTAAGAATAGGAAGACTCTAAACTCAGGTTCACAGCTTATAAGACAAAAAGGGCTAATGTATGCCATCTGAATTGAAATACAGTAGTCAATTGGAAATATCATATGGATATTATTTGGTCTCTTATCGGCCTTTCA
Source organism: Pseudocheirus occidentalis (assembly GCA_028646575.1). NCBI lineage: Eukaryota > Metazoa > Chordata > Mammalia > Diprotodontia > Pseudocheiridae > Pseudocheirus > Pseudocheirus occidentalis. The sequence goes on from CM053599.1 coordinate 78,184,484, forward strand.
ACAAATATATTATTATCAAGGCAGTTGTGATTGCTTTTAACCTTAAATTGTGTTTTCATGGGTTTAAGACTATCCCAGTATGGATATTTACCTAATATTTTATATGTCAGCATCGTTTTAAAATTATGAAACTCTTTTTTTTTTTACTCTGAGTCATATAATTCTTAGGAGACTGAATCTGCACTGGTTAGAAGTGTAATTTTATTCCTGTAATACTGTTTGTTATTTAAAATGAACTAGCAAAAAATTAGGCTTTTAGAAAAAAAATAAGTCAAAAAGAAGCACAACTTAGTCACAGAATTTTAGAAGCAGAAGGACTCAATGTCACCTACCTTAACTAAATAAGAAAACTTCTACTGGATGACTCACAGGGAATCATCTAATCTTTGTTTGAAGACTCTAGTAAGGAATAATTCATCACCACCTAAGGCAGCCCAGTCTGTTTCAGATAAATCCAATTGTTGTTGTTGTCGTTGTCATTGTTAGCTTATTCCCCTAAGTCAAGCTTAAATCTTCCTCACTGAAACCACCTCTTATTAATTTGTTCTGCCTTCTGGAGCCAAGCAGAATAAATCTTTCTCACTTTCCACGTGATCCTTCTTTGCCACATTCATATTTGTGAATATAACTGTCATGTTTTCATTGTGTTCCATATCCCAGGCAAAGCATGTTTATTTCTTTTTGCTAATTTAATTAAGGAATAACCTGGAGATCCCATATCCTATTGATCACCCTCCTGTTAAATATCTTGTTAATTTCCTTCCAAGTATATAGCAACCAGCATTGAATACAATACCTTAGATATACAAATGGGACATTACCCATTTCATGGTGATTATCACTTCCTTAATATTGAAGACTATGACACTTTCAGTTTAACCTACATTAATACTAGGTTGCATGTCTGAGTATCCACTTCTGACTAATATTAAAATTTCATTCTACTGAATCTCTCATATTTTTTAATATTTTGATATTGTTACATACTTATATATAAATATTTTATTATATATATATATTTATTTTATATGGAAATTTAATTTATATCTAAATATTTTATATCTAAATATTTGATATTTAGATATATATTACAATGCATAATTTTCTCCTATTATCTCTCTCCCTCTCTGGAAAGCCATTGCATATAACAAAGAGTTATTTTAGAAAAAAATGATTATCAATAGTTCTAGTCATTACACAAAAATATAGAAAATATATGCAGTATCCTACTACCATGGACATCTCATCTTTGCAACCTAGTGAGGTGAGATGTAGTCTCATATCTCTTCTTTGATCCATTTTTGTCCTTTGTCAATTTGCAATATATAATTTAGATTGTATTCACATTTAATTTTTTGTAGTCATTGAGCCGATTATTTTCTTAGCTCTGTTTCCTTCAATTTGTGTTAGGTCATGTCAGTCTTTCCTTGATTCATTGTCTTTATATTAATTGTTTTTGTAGGTTTTTTTAAAATTTTTACAACACAGTAATATTTCAGTGCTTTTATGCACTAAAATGTGTTTGGCCATTCTGCAATTGATGGGAAGTTACTTTGTTTTCAGTTCTATACTATCACAAAAAGATATTGTTATAAATATTTTGGTGTATATGGGGGCTTTTTTCAGTAATTTTATAGGAGTATATCACCAGTAGTGGAATCTCTGGGACAGTGACTATATTTGCATAATTCCAAAGAGCTTTCCAAAGCAGTTTTGCTGATGGATAAGTCCATTGTGTTACTCTGCCTATCTTTTAATACCCCTTTATCATTATCTCTTTTCAAATTTTTTGGGTGTGAGGTTAAATATCTAGATTGTTTAGAATTGCATTTTCTTATGATTGGTAATTAGAAGCACTTTTTATGTGATTATTAGTAGTTGGGATTTTTTAAGCACTGTGTTTTATTTCATATGCTTTGGTTATAGTTGGTACTTAATGTCTTTTTTTTTTCTCTCTGTCAGAGAGAAGCCACTAGTTTTAAAGGGAATCAGGAAAGGATTCTTATAGAAAGTAGAAGGTTAGCGAGGAGTTGAAATAATCCAGGGACATCAAGAGATAGGAATGAAGAAAGAAAGAAATCTAGCCATAGAAAAGAGCGTGTAATAATGCTAGGATTTTGTAGAGGAGTAAGGCCAAGGTAATTGTATCATAGTACATGTGGGTGAATAAATTTTAAGAAGAATGGAAAGGAAGGGTGTACATAATATAATAGGATTTGAATGCAAGACAGATGCTATTTTATTTTATTCTGGAGACCATAGGGAGCTTAATAAATTTTACATAGAGTTAAATTCTGGTCATACCTGATTCATGTCATACCAGTGCTTAAAGAAGATCAATTTGACAGTTAAGTTAAATATGAACTCAATTGGAAAGATATTTGAAGCAAGAAAACTGATCAGAAGGCTGTCGCAGTAGTCTAGAACTGAAGTGAAACAATGCTATACCAGAATGGTGGTGATGTCATAAAGGGTATATTCAAGAGATGTTATGAAGGTAATATCTATAGGACTTGGAAAGAGATTGCATATGGGAAGTGAAAGAAAGTAATAAATCACGTGTTATTTAGATTGTGAGACTGGAAGACTAAGAGGAAAACAGTAAATCCAGATAACTGGAGAGTTATCAAAAGGAGAAAGATTGTGGAGAAAGTTTAAAAGTTCAGTTTTCAACATATTGAATTTGAGATATCTATGGAACAGCTAATTTGACATGTCTAATATTTGGTGATGCAATACTGGAGGTGAAGAGAGAGGTTAGAGTGGATAAGTAAATTTGAGAATCCTCAGCACAGTTCCTTTGCTTCCACAATATCATATTCTAAGCACTATGCTCCTTTAAATTTGTAAATTTCCTAAATTTTATGTTATCCTTTCTGTGTTTCTATGGTATATATTCTTTGTTTCTGTCTGCTTTTATTTCTCTTAGACCTGGAGTTTCTGTAATTTAGCTATAATACTTCTGGGAGTTTTCATTTTGGGATCACTTTTAGGAGGTGACTGATGAATTAAATTTCCATTTTATTCTTTGTATCTAAGATAACAGGTGATTATATTTTATAATTTCTTAAAATGGGATTTCAATCTATTAATTAATTTAATTAATTAATTAATATTATTTAATCTATTATCTTGGTCAGTTCCTTTTCCTATTAGATATTTCACATTTTCTATTTCTTTTGACTTTGCATTAATGCTTCTTGATGCCTCATGGAGTCCTTCGTTTGCACTTGGCTAAATCTGCTTAAGTGGTTAATTTCTCAGTGATGTTTTGTACACCTTTTAATATTTGGCTAATTCAGAATTTTTTTACTTTTCAAAATCTAAGTTTTTAATTCTCTTTTCATATTTTATATGCATGATTTCATTTCTTTCCCCAATTTATTCTTTACTTCTCTTATTTGATTCTTTAAATTATTATTTTTGCTCTTTAAATCTTATAAGTACCTTTGTTGTGTTTGTGTCCATTCTTCATTTTTCTTTGAGTATTTGCTTGTAGATATATTCAAGTCATGGTTTCCTGTATCTGTGTCACAAACTCTCCTTTGAACATAGTACCTTTTTAATTATTAATTTTCTATTGTTTGCTCATTTTTCAGCCTGCTGTATAACTTTCGATTATATGTGGTGTTGCGTTCACCTCACTTTTAAAGGATGATAGATGTCTAGCTTGTACTTTTGCCTTTTCTTTCCTTCTATTGCTTTCAGGGCCAAGTTTGGATTGCTGTAATTTTTTGAGACTTCCAATATGGTGTGATCCAAGGAGGGGGCTAAACTTTACCCTTCCGTTTTACACTCAGTAAATACCTGAACCAGGTTTAAGGTTGTTACCTTGTGTATGGTTGCATTCTCATAGACCACTGCTAGACTCCATCACAACTGGCCCTCTGAAAAAAATTCTGTAAATTCAGATTGACTGAACTGCTGACTTCCCCTTGATATGGTGTCCTACTCTGCTTTATCCCACTAAGGTTTTATATGAGGCACCAAAAGTTGGAACTGAGTCCCCACCTCCTTTATTCTAGGGCTCAGAGACATATAGCTATGACTATGTTTCTAGAGCCTGTGTTTGTCTCCTTACATGGGGAGGGTTACTTCTCCCTCATGATCTCAGCCACTCTTCTCTACCTTGTAGAGAATTGTAAACTGGAACAGTAAAATGGAACTAGGTAATGAACAACAGAGTCCCCAGACAGCACAAAGTCTTTTATCCATTGCTAATAAAGGGGTCCCCTGAGATCTCTTTTTGTCCATCTATTCAGTCTTCTTACTCCATGTGCATGCTAGGCTGATCCCTGCCACTGCTTCCTCAGCTACAACACACTGTTGCTTTGTTTCTAATGGTTTTGCTTCTTTTGCTGCTGCTCTTGCCCTGATCTCCTTCCAGACCCCCTCTCTAGACATCTGCTCTGTTTTCATAAGCTATCCTGGGTTGGAAAATATGATTCAATATGATTTTCTCTGGGCTTTCATCATCAGAATTCAGTTCAATAACTTTTTGGTTATTGTGAATAGAGTGTGCTGGAAGAGCTGGGCAAAAATGTTACCCTTCAATCCATCACATTAACTCTGACCAGTTTGTGAGACCTTTATATATCAGATTTTTATTGCTTACATTTGGGGCATATAAACCATGAAAATGTTCATAACAAATAGTTTAATATTGCTGGAACACAGATATATGAAGGAAATTGTTATCATTTAAGACTAGACAGTTACTTTTTGAAGCAAAGTTGTAGAAGACTTTGAATGTCAGGGAAAGGGGTTTATACTTTATCAAGCAGGCAAGGAGGAGGCACCTATGGTTTTACAAAAATAGAAGGACAAGGAATACTTTAGAAAATTCTGTACATTGACATGTAGATGGGAATACTATATAATATTGCAGATGATATAAATTAACTTTTGGTGCCATTTTAAAAGGAGAAACAGGGGGCGGCTAGGTGGCACAGAGAATAGAGCACCAACCCTGGAGTCAGGAGGACGTGAGTTCAAATCTGGCTTCAGACACTGACACAAAAACTAGCCATGTGACTTTGGGCAAGTCACTTAACCCCAATTGCCCTCTAAAAAGCAAAAAACAAAAACAAACAAAGGAGAAACAACCTTCTCTTTCATTCTTATTTAGGCCATCTACATCAGGAACAATAGTGACATACTTGGAATTGGACTTAATATATGAGTTTCTTTGACAATGGGTTAAGATTCAAGGCCATACTGGAGATGTCTAAAGTCTTAGGAGGTGTCATGGTTGACAATGACAATTTTCCAAACACAAGGCTTATGGACAAAAGAGAACTGCTACTTAACTGAAATGTTACTTCTATAACAATAAACAGTCTAGCTTTTGATAAGGAAGAATGTTCAGGTTAGCCAAACAACATTACTACCCATTAGTTCTTTCAGCAGAACATTTGACTGAGCCGATTAATTTTATGACCAAAATGCAAATGCAATTTTTCATTATTGCAGAACCCATATTAAAACATATTGCATGCTCACCTCAAATTAATCTCATGGCATGAATTCCCACTGAAAATGCAGCTTTCATATGCTATTAAATATTGAACAGATCTTTCTAAAATAATGTTTCCATGCTGGATTCTTTCTCTTTTAGAGCTGAGCTCCCACTGTTTCTTGATGGGTTAATAAATGAAAGCTATTAAACTAAGATTTCAACACTTGCAAACACTTAGACACATTATTTTTCTTATGCTTTTCACCTCTTTAGATAGGTTGTTGTCACTCTCCAAGACTTTCTGCAATATTCATTAGACAGGGTGTAACCTTACAAAAAAAATAAAAGAAAAAAAAGCAATAGGATATATTCTTGGTTCATTGCAACATTAGTCACAAAATCTTAGGATAAATAGTTTTTTCAGAATACAGAAAGCCAGTGAAAACTTTGAAAGAGACTATTTTCACAGATGTACTCAGTGAAAAGTTTTGGCACAATTAAAAAGCATTATTTCATAGGAAAGTAAGTGTACTATATTTACATAAAAGGAGATTGATTTTCAGGGGGCAAATGAGTGATTTTTAGGGTTAACCATTCTACGAAGTGGAATTCCCAAACTTTTTGGTTCCATATAAAGAAACTATTACCTTAAGTCTCAGCTAGCAGACTGATATAAATCCATAGAGAAAATTTCTTTGAAATCAGAATGTTGTACATCCTCAGGTCACTAGAGAAACCTGTGGTGGCCTGAGGATATGTAGTCTTCCAATTTCAAAATACCTATAAAAGATTATTGTCTACAGTCTTTGTGCTCAAGGAAAATTCATATTCCAGAATGAAGAATATTTTTTTAAAAAGCAAAATACCTTATTAGCAAAGTAAAAGGTTATATTATTTTAATGCATAATGTTCCAAATAAGAAAAAAAACTAGGCAATTATTACAATGTGGCAAAATAAATAAGATGATGGAATTGGATTCAGGAAAAGCAGAGCTCAAATACTGTTTCATATATTTTTAATTGTGTAACCCTGGACCTACTCAATTAATCTCAATCTCAATGTCCTCACCCATGAAATGGGGATAATATTAGTACTACCCTCAAAGAGTGGATCTGAGAACAAAATTAAATGATATGAGAAGGACTTTGAAAACCTTAAAGTGCTTAATTTATGCTAGCAACTGCCATGATTATACCAGCAGATTATCTAAACTCTCAATTTACCCATGATTAAACCTAAGACCTAAAGAAGTTCAGTAACTTACCAAAGGGTATATAATAGCAGAGAGAAGAATAAAAACCCATTTAATTCCTCCCAAGATACTATTCTGCCCAATTCTTTTTTTTTTAA
>CM053599.1:78191792-78215687 GCA_028646575.1 Pseudocheirus occidentalis
CAGAAAATTTGACATTCAAACACAAGAAGCATAAGAAGGTAAATATTGGAAAGAAATCATAAGGAACTTATCAAAGTTGAACTATTTACGTGCCAATATGGAAAAACAGTAATAGTGACTTATGAAACTTTTCTTAGTATGAGGATAGGTGAAGGGAATACAAATGTATATGTATGTATACCTACTCATGTCTATATAGGAGGGTATATATATGTATGAATACATATCTGAGCATGGGTATATATGTGTAATAAAGGGTTCAGGATCAATTGATTAGGAATGGATGATACTTCAAAAGGTGAAATTCTGAAGTGGGAGAGGACTTAAATCAGAGGAGACATGGAGAGACAAAATGGGTTTAATCATCCCATATAAAAGAGGCAAGGGATGACTGTTAAAACTTTACTTTCATTTACTCTCATTGAATTTGGCTTAGGGAAGGAATGACACAAACTCTAAACTGAGTATCTTTCCACACAGGCGAGTAGGGGGGAAAGGGGATGAGAGGGGGATGATGGAAGTAAGGGCAAGGTTGGGGGGAGGGTTGTAGGAAGCACACACCTCAGAAAAGGGACAGGGTAGAGAACAAAACAAAGGGAGAGGTACAGGATAGGAAGGAGGTACATACAACACAGCCTCTCACAATATGCCCACCATGGAGATGTCCTGTGTAATTACACATGTACCGCCTGTATTGAATTGCTACTCCTTCCAGTGGGAGTGGTTGACAATGGAGGAATTGCAAGAATCTAGAATTTAAAGCTATACAATCAAATGCAATTGGGAAATAAGACATACAGGGACTGGGGTAGGGAGGCCCTCCCTGCCCTACTAGAAAGTTAGAGAGGTGTTGGAAGAGGACATAAAAGAGAACAGATTGTGGGAGGGATTTTAAGGTGGGATCACTGTTTTGGGCTTGGGTGTAGGGGAAAAAAGGGGAGAAAATTTTTAACTCAAACCTTGTGGAAATGAAAGATGTAATCAAGAAAATAAATTAAAATTTAAAAAAATTATATTTAAAAAAATAAAAAAATTTGATATCATAGGTATGACTGAGACTGGGAGGAATACAATTCATAAGAGAAATGTGGCTCTTGATGCATATACCTTGGAGGAAGTGGGATGAAGAAAATCTGGGTAAGGTAGGAGAGCATTATGTATTAATACTGCATACTCAGACAATTCAGGAACCAGAAAGTAGTATTGCAGAACACATGTGTTGAAAGTTCAGTGCAGAATCTTTAGCAAGAGAAGTATTTTTTTAAATTGAAATATATTTCAGATCTCTTGGCAGAAAAAGGAAATAGATGGGCGTAAGACCATGCACTACTAGATTCCCAAAAGATTGCTACTGTGAACAGCTTTTAAGATTTGGATTACACAGTAATAGCGAACACTCAGTTTATTCCATTACAAATCAAGGCAAACATTCACAATATATCACAATATAATATTCACAACGTTACATCTTATCACAGAAAGTCACAATATAGTGTCCATAACAGTTTGACATTAGAATGGCTACATAATTTTCACTACAGTGGCCACAATATTTAGAAGAAGAACAAAAGAGTAATCATTTGGTTTCCCTAAGGGGGGAAACCCTCCTTACTTAATCATTCAATCAATTCAGAATATATCAAACTTCTACTCATGGGCAAACCATAACTTAATCCATCACTAATCTAGATTCACAATTATTAAATATCATTAATGACTAGTACAGTCATTAGAAAACCACACAAACCCTCTACCCCCTGTTGTCCAGCAAACTTCAGTTTCATCCAAGGGGAGGCCTTTTCTTCATCTTGACTCTGGGTGGTCTCTCTAATTCCCTGGATCCCCTTCCACGATCCCAGCTCCCTCATGAATCCATCAAAAAGTCACCTGGATTCAGAAGCAGGCAGCTCCCAGATGCTCATACAGTCCTCAGAGGTAGATAGCTCCCAGGTCCTTGTCCCATGCTCAGGGCAGTCCCTGACACACACTGAAGTTCACAGGGTCCAGGACATCTCAAATCCTTCACCACTTCTCTTGCCTGAAACTCAAGGATCAGCCAGGCCATGAACCAAGTCTTATCTTGGTCATGCTTCTTCAGTTCTCCAGAAGTTCAGCTGGCCCTAGGACAAGAAGAAATGTCATCCTTCTGGGTAGCCTTCACCAGATTCTGGTCTCAGGAAAACTCCATCTCTTTTCTCAAATGCTGGGAGACAAACTCTCTCCATCTCTCTCTTCTCTCTGTCTCTCTGTCTCTCTGTGTGTCTATCTTTCTCTCTCTCTCTGTCTCTTTCTCTCTCTCAAGAAAACTCCAACTTACTTCTTCAGTTCAGTAGGCTAGCTCCCAGATGCTGAGACAATCCTGTTTCCTCCAACAGGAAAGTTCTAATTCTGCTCTCTGTCTCTGGAATACTTCTAGAATCCACACTGGCCTCCTGTCTCAGCCAATTCCCTTCTTCCACATCAACAGGGGAGTTCACACCTTCTCAACAGTGGACAGGGCTCACACCTTCCATACTTAGCCCTAAGTTACTAAGTGCTAAGTATCTAGTAAACTGATTGCTGTTACAATGGGAAATTTGGAAAACAGAATGCAAGACTGAAACAAAAATATTCTATGGTAATAATGAGAAATTTTAATTATACAGACAGAGGATATAATATTTTCTCTAACAAAATGAGGAAAGATTAAAAATCTCTTGACATGACATAATGAAAATGTTGCCTTAAAAAGATGGATGAACCTATGACGAATTCTTTTAAAAACATCTTTGATGTGATTTCCATCAACAGAAAGAAACCATTGGATGGTATGGAAACTACGGAAACCATGGGGGGAAAGTGACTGCTCTCTCATAAATTTTGTGACAGAGAAAGAAAAGGAATAATAAGCATAGTGTTATATGAACCCTAGATTTTAAGAAATATTCCAAAAGCTTCAAGGTTGGATGAGCAAAAATGTTTGTACTTAGAAAAATATGGGAAGTTAGCACAAGTGACATGGAAAAAGCAAGAGTGAAACAATGAAGAAAGGCAAATAATTCCAATGAGAACAAAAGGGAATCTTATAATGACACCAATACAACAACCAACTCCTAACTTTAAAGATGTATAGAAAAAAAATGAAAGAATAAACCAATAACTGAAATATAAAGGCATCAGAAATGCTAAGGTTTAGAACAGAATGAAACTCTGATTTTTTTAAAATGTGTATTGTGTGAAATGAAAGCATCCAAAGAATAGATTACTTCTTGAGAGGTAGATAGGATAACAGTGTATCAGCAAGCATTCTAGCATATCCAGAATGGCTGCTAGCACATGTTCTCAGATATGCTTTTCTAAAGGAAAGCAACTCAAAATGGGTTAACGATCTTACTTTAATCAATCAAACAAATATCATTTATCTAGTTCAGGGGAAAAAGTCAGCACCATGAACTTCAGAGATTATAAACAGAATACAAACAAGTTACAAACAGAAATTACAAGCAGACAAAGAAACAGATCAGCAGACAGGCTTCCAACTGTCTGACCATTACATCCATACCTAGTTAGTTACCAGAGAGGCAAATACCAACATCTGGGTTTTTCAAAGCCAGGTGGCTCAACAGCTTTCCAGGGTCTCATCTGGCAAAATCACACAACTCTTTCCAAAGTGAACCCCAAAGCAAAACCTCAAATCAGAGTATATATAGCCTTCTCTTTGATCAGAGAATGTCACAACCCTCTTCAGCCACTGCCCAATCACAAAGTAATAAGGCATGTGACCACATTCAGGCTCCATGTGACCACATTCAGCTTATTAGGGGGCAGAGCATACTTTCAAATCAGGGAAGGTTCTCAGAGACACTTAAGCCTATCAAAGGTCCTAGGGGAAGGGAAGATCTTCAGATACCCATAACAAATGACAGCTGAAACCAGAGAGAAAACATAACTGCTCAGTTCTTAGCTATCCTATCCCCCACCTCCCCACCTCTTCCAAAACAGAACACCAGATCAGTCTTTTCTTCCTTTCTAAATTCTTACTTCAATTCAATTTTAAAATTGAGTCTCGTAATTTACCCAACCTCTCTAAAATTTTCTACAGCAATCCTTTCTCCTTTTCTTGAATGTTTTAGAACTGTAGAGTGCTGTAGTTAGCAGACAATAAACTATACTAGGAGTCAAGCCTCTCTAGTTCTTAGTCCGGCTCTTTTACTAACTTCCAATTCTAAATCATGTTGCATACCTCCTGAGCATAGGATAAAATCGCTTTTATTAGACTTCTCTTAATGTAAATGCAGTTAAACAATCTTTTGTTTTTGTCATTCTTTGTATTTATCACTAGCATCTGAGCATTCTGAGTTTTGACATTCCTTTGATCAGTTCCTCAACTTTTTTTTCTTCTATATCAGATATTTAACTAAATTTTGTATATTAGTGAAATTTAAGTGAAATAGAAATGGAGATTACTAATAAATACATGAGTCCATGTGACTTGGATGTTAACTTAGTTTTAAAATCTAATATTATTTCTCTTTTATTGTACTTTTATTTATTTTGTTAAATATTCTCCATTTAAAAAAAATATTGTTCCAGCAATTCTCAAGATGTTTGTTCTCAGGCCATGGTTTTGACTCTTTGGTAAAATCTGCAAAGTACGTTATTATTCAGTTGTTTCATTCATATTCAATTCTTCATGATTCATTTGGAAGTTTATTTGCAAAACTATTGGAGTGCTTTGCCATTTCGTTTTCCAAATCTTTTGATAGAAGAGCAAACTGAAGCCTAATCACACAGCAGAAAGTGTGAATTTGAACTCAGGTCTTTCTGACTCTAGACCTGGTGTTCTTATCCACTGTCCCACCTACCTGCCCTAATATACATTACACTTTTGCAATACTTCTTGTATTTGTTATTTTCTCTCCATTTCTATTCCTGACATGCTGGTTTTGAATTATCTGAGCTTTATTTCATCTCATCATTACAATAGTTCATAAATTGGTCTCTATATATCTAGTTTCTCCTTTTTATCTGCCAAACCATGTTTGAATCTGATTATATCGTTCTCCTACACTAAAATTTTAGTGGGCTACTATTACTCACAGGTTAAAAACATGTATTCCCCATTATAAATTCTAAGACCTTCCACAATCTGACTCCAATATAACTTTACAGCCTTATGTCATATAATTCCTTTTCATTGACTTTACACTGCAGCAAAAATAGCATTAAAAATAATAATAATACCACTAAATGTATCTCAAATTTGTCATACTTTCTCCTCTGAATCTTTTAGCATATTACCTTATCATGTTTAGAACGAACTCCCTTAAAATATCTACTTACTGACATTTTCTTCTTTCTTCAAACGTCTAGCTCACATATTATTTTGTTCATGAAGTCTAATTGGATTTTTACTGTGAGAAGTTATCTGTCATTTCTTGAATTTCTCTAATCACTCTATGCAGATAAATGTTGTGCTTCCTTGTAATATTTATGTATTTGTCTTTTCTACCTTTCTAGAAGGTAGCTAGATGGAACCCAGTGTATAGAGTACCAGGTTTATCCTCATATGCTTACTATGTGACTCTAGGAAAGTGACTTAATCTTTGTTTCACCAAAGGTAACATGGGGATAACAATAGTCCCTGCCTCCCAGGATGGTGGTGAGAATCAAATGAAGTATTTGCAAAGTGCTTTGAAAAGAACCTAGTACATACTAAGTCCTTTAAAAAGTTTGTTCTCTTGTTCCTTTCATTGTCTTAACCCTCCCTCATTATAGCTGTTGTGATATAGATGCTGTTATTACTACACTTTACTTCAAGGGCACACATCTCAAGCATGTCTAAGACTGGATTTGCAATAAAATTTGCCTTATCTCAGGCTTAGCATTCACTCAACACATGACATAGATGTCCCTATGGGATGATGACCCAAACATTCCACTTAATCCTTTGTGATTCTCAACAAACGTTCCTAACATTTCTTCATAGAGGAGTTCCTCCAGGTGCAAAGGCTTTGCTAAGGTTCTGTTCCTCAAGTAATCAGTTGATCCATTGCTCAGTGAATAAAGATTTCATATTTAGAATATCAACTACAAATTACATTATGGGTTTCCAAAAAAACTATGCATATAGAGATGAAGACAAAAACAAATTGGGTCATTACATGAGGATTAGCACCAGTTTTTTAAATTTTTTATTTTTTGTTGTGGATTCTCATGGTCAAACTATAATGCTGGCTAATATCTTGGTTATGTATACGTAGCTCTTGCAATCTCAGTGTTGGAAAGGATTTCAGAGGTTCTCTAGTGTAAACCACATTGGTACTCCCTTTATATCTTATTTGACAACTGACCACACATGGCTTTTACTTGAAAATCTCAAATTAGGAATAACCAACATCCACCTGAGACAACAAAGTCTGCTTTGGGACAGCTATAATTGTTAGGATTATGTCCCCTAACAAATTAAAGCCTCCATATGTAGCCATCATTCCCAGTTTTCCTCTCTACTTGCAGTCATGGATTTAGATTTGGAAGTGGCCTTAGCCTTACTATCATACACTATATTTATGGAAAGTGAGTCTGGGAGAGATATCATAGTGAATTAAAATGATATAAGGTAACAAATGGGACAGCCTGAGTTCAGTTCAAGATCTTTTCCTATTCTCCAGCCAAACTGATCTGATTGTCATTGGTGAATGTGTTCTGAACATTCTGATGCCTATGTCTTGGCTAATATTTACCTTAATCTTTGTAAACATTCAAATTCTTCACCCATTAAATTTCTATCCAGTCAGTCGGAAAAAAGATCACTTCAATTTCCCTCTCATCTATGACATTTTGGCTGACTTGTTTAAACCTACTTTTTCTTTTTATTCCACATGGTCCTTCGCATGTAGTGGGTACTTGAAAAATACAACTGATTAAGTTAAAGAATATAAAATGAATGGATTTATAACCCAAATGAAAGGTAACGGACCTCCTCCATTTTTCTTGATTGAAATGAGTTTCACAAAGATATGTTGAGACATTTTTAATGAGGGAAAGATAATGGTGGAACACTAAAACATGCAAAACAAATTAATTGTGATATGTGGCACTTTGTAATAAGAAGACCAGATTAGAGTAACAAGAGCTAATACAAATATAACAGAAAGAAAATTAATGAGAAGATCTATGTTGCTATTTTGGAAAGAAGAAATGGAGACAGATCAGTCATCAGGACAAATCATATATCAAAGTTTGCTAAAACTATGAAAACAAAATAAAGTTTTGTAGCCCCAGGATATTAATGTGCACAAAACCACTTTAACTTGATGGATTGCAGTGAAGAAAAATCCTAGTGTTTTAATTAGAGCTTCAGTGATTTAAGAACCTAAAATAGAGTTTTTAGTATGCAAGAACATTTCCAAAACAGAGAATAATATCTAAGACCTTTGATCACAATGACTTACTTAGACATACTGTTAGAACATAATGTGTTTCTTATTTTTGCAGATGGCAAAATGATTCCCACACATGCTGCTTTGTTGCAGAAAATTTATACAAAAGTATGATCTCAGTGGACTCAAACAATAATTATTTATTGGGCACCTATCATTTTTCTATTCATGTTATGAAGCTATTAACTTTTATGAAGTGGCATAAGCATGACAGATCATTTCCATGGCTTTATAAATACCTACAATTTATTTATTTTTTATTTTAAATATCATTTGTTTTTTCCAAATTAAATGTAAAGATGAATATTAACATTCATTTTAAAAAATTTGAGTTTGAAATTTTCTCCTTCTCACACCTCCCATCTACCTAAGATCCTAAGCATTTTGATAAAGGTTATTTATGTATAATCATGTAAAACATATTTCTATATTAGTCATATTGTGAAAGAAGAAACAGATGTAAAGAAAAAAATAAAGAAAAAATAGAATAACAATAGTATGCTTACATCTGCTTTCAGATTCCGTAGAGTTCTTTCTCCAGATATGTATAGCTTTTCATCATGAGTCCTTTGGATTTATCTTGTATCATTATTGTATTGCTGAAAAAAGCTAAGTCTATCATAGATGATCTTCATATAATATTGCTGTTATTATATACAATGTGTTCCCTGGTTTTGCTTACTTTATTTTACCTCAGTTCATGAAAGTCTTTTCAGTTTTCTTTTTTTTTTCCAGAAAGCCACCAACTGTTTTTTTCTTATAGCAAAATAGTATTGTAGTACTTGCTTATCTTACAACTTGTTTAGTCATTCAGCAATTGATGGGCATACCCTCAGTTTCTACTGGTTTGCCACCACAAAGACAGTAGCCATAAATATGTTTGTACATCTAGGTTCTTTTACCTTTATTTATGATTTTTTGGGGATAAAGACTTAGTAAAGCTATTCCTGGCTCAAAGGGCATGCAAAGTTTGATTAACTTTTTGTCATACTTCCAAATTGCTGTGCAGAATGGTTGGACCAATTTACAACTTCACTAACAGTACATTAGGGTCCCAATTTTCTCAGTCCCCTCCAACATTTATTATTTTTCTTTTCTGTCATATTTCCCAATCTGATAGATATGAGGTAGTGCCTCAGAGTTGCTTTAATATTCATTTATCTAATTAATAGTGCAGCAGAGCATTTTTATCTGACTATAGATAGCTTTGACTACTTCATCTGATAATTGCCTCTTCACATCTTTTGACCATGTATCAGCTGGGGAATGGGTTATATTCTTATAAATTTGACTCAACTTTTTAAAAATAAATTTGAGAAATGAAATCTTAATCAGAGATAGTTACTGTAAAAATTATTTCCCAGGTTTCTGATAGCTACTGTTTCAGTCTTCAAGGTCTTGATATTGTAAAAGAACTCTCATATACATGAAAACAATGCTCATTTTCTCCTGTAGGAATAAGGTTCATATGTTTTCTTTCTTAAGGTTAGAATTTTCTGCCAAATTATGGCATGAATGTGATCTTGGCTTCCTGGAGTCTATAGTAGTACAGGGTATGCTTAATCAGGCCATAATATGGTAAAACTGCAGCATGAAGACTCATGTAAAAGGTTATAGAATCAAACCATGAGAGACTGAAAACTGGGAAGAAACTTAATGAACATATTGTCTTATTTCTTAATTTTACATATGAAGTGATTAGGATCCTGAGATAGAAGGTGACGTCTTTAAAATCACATGCTACATAAATGGAATAGTTAAAATTTCAACAAAGATTGTCTAAGTCCAAATTCAGACTCTTCTGACTGATCTACCCTAAACTAATGATTACTTACTTCATTTCTTCATCACCTATAAAATACTTGACAAATTGCCATCCAGTCTCCTGCTGTTGATCTCCAGTGATAGAGACCTAGGTGTTGTCCCCACTACTCTATTCTACTTGTGGGTATAATTGCTTCTTAAAAAATTTATCCTTTCTCCAAGCTGAAATCTGCCTTTACAACTTCTTTTCTCTGATCCTACTTCATAGATCCTCTTCCATAAAACTACTCATGTATAATATCTTTTTATGTATAGCAACATGTATAATATCTTTCAAAGCTTTTGTTCTATAGGCCAAGTATCTACTATTCCTTCCAACTAAATATAGCATAGTGTTTAGTTTCTTTACTTCTATCTCTGACTCCTGAGCATATTGTAGTTTGTCAATATCCATAAATTTGGCACTGAACAACTAATCTTGTCTTCCAGATGTGGACTCACCAAGGCAGTTGACTGCAGCTTTACCACAATCACTCCCAATCTTTCTTCTCTGCTGCTCTATGATGTGCTCTCATTATTACGTAGTAATACCTTTTTGGAGCAGCTAGGTGGTACAACGTATAGAGTTCCACACTAGATGTTAGACTCATCTCCTGAGTTCAAATACAGCCTAACACATTTTCTAGTTGTGTGATCATTAACTCTGTCTCAGTTTCCTCATCTATAGAATGAACTGGAGAAGGAAATGGTAAATCTTTCCAATATTTTTGCCAAGAAAACATCAAATGGGTCAGATATGACCAAAATGATCAAATAACTGAACAGTAAAAATAATCCTTGGTCAGTATCTATAAGTACTGATTTCCCCCCTAAGGGCACTAAATCCATTTTCCTTCATCTTAAACCTACTTCTGGCTATGGACTTAGGGAACTATTCCACTAAAACTTTCCTAATTTCCATGGGGAAATAACTTCTTTATTTTTTGTTCACCTTAGGTGTCTGAATTTGATACTTTCTTTCATCTGCAGGGATTTATTCTCTGCTCATTCATAAGTTCTTTACCCTCTTAGATCATTCTTTCTCTTTTCTGTCTACTTTCCTGAACTAAATTTGTTTAATCTTTTTTTTTCCTTTTTTGGTTATGTAAACCAGAGTATCATGGTAAAATCTACAATATATCTCTCTATTTTGTCTTCTTCATTATATGGCAATTTCCCCAAGACTAACTTGCTCTTAACTTCTGAATTGAGGGCCTTGATCCCAATCCTAGATTGCCATTGATGAGGCAGCTATATTGACAAACCTTTAAACAATAGGCTCTAATCTTATTCTCTTCCTTCATTAACTATACTTTAATTATTATTCCAAATGAAGATGTCTCATATTTTAGCCCTCATTTGATAACCTTTATTCCAAAGTGTTTTCTGATAATTGATATATAGATGTATATGTGTCTATGTATACATAATGCCAACAATTCTATGAGTACATAGCATTAAATATAACACCCACACTCACCATATATGTATATACACACATGCATTCATACATATTGACACAAATTCACACATATGCATAAATATTTGAATACACACACACACACTCCACACACTTAAACCAAAATTAGGGGCATTTCACTACATGCATTCTCCTCTCTTTAGGCAGAATTCAATAACAATGAAAATCTTATATGAAACATTTCAGAAGGAAAGCTCTGATATTGGTTTGGGGAAAAATATTCATGAAATTTCTCTAGCCTTTACAGTAGAGCATTCTCCATCAAGGATTTCTTTATCTCTAATATGACATAAAGAAATCACACTTTAAAAAATCCTGGTACCCGTGCTGATGGCAGGGTGGGGATCAATACTTCCATAAACTACTTAAAAAGGTCCAAGTGAGAAAAAAATAGTTCTGTGCTGGGAAGCTTTAATTTCATAGTAATAGCTAAAATATATGGTACTTTCAAGTTTACCAAGCACTTACCTATATGAGTTCCTTTCATCCTCACAATAAACCTATGAAGAAGGGTCCTAATAAGTTGCCTTATTTTGATGTGCTTGGTCCATACGGTAACAATAATTTGAGAAGAAAAGCATGACTGGCAGTTTTACTGGATATTATCATTATGTAGCAAAAGATCAGGATGCAAGAGCAAGACTACCACTCACCTAGAAAGAAGGGGAGCAATATCACATTTGATGTATGGAAACAATATCTTTTTGATAAGTGAAGCTGGTCCTCCAGCTACTAAACACGATGATAGCTAAATATATTTTAGAGAAGTTTCCTATCTCTTGTCAAATCTCCCAGAGTGCTTAAGACCCATCATTTGTTTTCAAGCTTTCAAAATTAGTCAGTTATATGAGATCCTGGGGTAGCCTTACACTTCAGTATTTCAAAAGATTAGTGATTTCATCAACTTGAGACCTCACCCCATTGCCATTACTGTAACCTTCCCATACCTTAGAGGATGACTTTATGAGTTGCTTTGGCCAAAGCATTCATCTCATTGTGACCCACCTTCAGTGTTGGCTCTGTCAGCAGTTAGCTAAAGGTCAGTGGCAGGACCTGAGAAAACATGTGTTCCACTGAGATATCTCTTAACTACCTAAAGTTACATTTATACCATGATGAAACAGGAGACCTTATTACAGCCTAAAATGAGAACTAGTGTATAACTGTGGATTGATATTTATAAAAAATACAAAATCCTGTCTACTTCAAATTCTTCATTTTCCTTATTAGGAAACTGAGATCAAGGGGTAAGGGGGGGGAGTGATTCAGCCAATGTTATAAACCCAGGTAGTTTGTCACAAAGGAGGATCTATCAATTTCCATTCCAATGATCTTCAAATTACATATCCCATCTTGTTCCACTGTTAACAAAATGTTCCCTAATATAATAATGTATCCTAAATCCATTTATTTACCTTGAAATATTCTAGGTAATTGTAGATACAAGTACTTTATATATTATTTAAATTATTTAAATGATTAATTTAGAGATTCACTTGTGGATTTCTACCGTTTCTAACTAAAAGCCAATTTCCAATGCATTTCATATTCTAAGTGCATTTCTGATTTTATATGTATACTACACTGAAATCAGGAAAATTAAATGCAGATATATTATAGATTGGTCTCTCATCCTCTGACTACATTTCAAGGTTCATTTACCAGTATTTCTGATATTTAATGCTATATGAGAAAGTAATTTGACTGAAATCTACTGTAATAACATTTTGTAATAGCAGTTCAGACCACTGTGCATTACATTGCTCTCAGAAAGGAAAAGGGGAAAAAATGTATTAAACTTCTCTTTGGACAATCAACTTGATTGTCATTCTTTCTAAGAAAAAAATGTTCTGCCACACATATTATTTAGTTGGTTTAAAATATAATTTATTTTCCAGTTGAGTATTATTGTGGAAGTTCAAAATATATTAAGACATTTTTGTTCTAATTCATAAATTTTTCAAAAGTTACCAATTATATTGCTACCTTGTCTTCACCATTCAGTAGTTTGGTGCATCTATAATCTTACTGGTTCAGATATACCTTCCCCTAGTGCATTTCACAATCCATTCATGCCTTCCTTCTTATCCTATGTTATTCTTTTCATTCCCTCCACCCCTTAAAACTTCTCTAGGGGATCTTGTTTGAAGTCCTCCTATGGTCTTAACATTTCATAGGCACTAGTGCAACTTTTGGTCTGTCCATCAGTCACTCCCTCTGTATGACCAGCTGTCTTATTCTCCCCCCTCCCTGGTTATACATGCTCTTGATTATATCTCTTCTGTCACCTTTTGCACACAGGTCTTCTTTGGTAATATGCTGCAACTTATGTTTATGTCTACCATATATCTTTTGGCTTCCCTCTGGGTGACATTTAACTGTGATTTATCTGAGAATATGGTGTTCCAAGACTCATTAGCCAAACAGATGTCCTCATGAAATCACAGATCTTTGGGTATTAAAATATGGTCAAGGAAGTTCTTTTTAAAGTGCTTTAAACCTCCCTTAGGCAAAGGATTTGAGACATTCATCTGTTTGGACTTTGAGAAAAAACATAATTTCAAGGGAAGGTATGGATTATTTGTGGGGGTAGTTTGTCATCAGACAAATGACTTGACATTCTTATGCCTACCATACTTCATTGACCTTGTGTCACCTGCAACACTGATTATTTAGAGAGTGAGACTTTCTATGTACTGCTGACACACATTATAGCAAGTTTTTGTTTATGGAGAATGGAAATCCTTGGAATCATTAAAATCTTTGACCAATTTCTGAAATACAATCTTTACCCTTTCAACTACTATTTAATTCTGGGCTCATTTCACTGTCTTTGCCCAAAAACTCATATACTAATCCATTGAACAGAAAATTCAATTATATGTCATTGACAAGAACGAGATCATTTTAATCTTTTTGCTCCTATATAGATTGTTAGACTATCTTTATTTTAGTGATTGCAGATTTCATGAGAAAGACTTTGACAATTATAATCTTACAGTCTAAATATTGTACTTTCATTGTAACTGATACATTATGTTACAAATGCTAACAAAGTCATTTTGGAAATGGTATGTTATTAAAGGAAGACTTAGCTCAGGCTCTTGATCAGAACACAGAAAATCCATTCAGTGTTGTACAGTAGAACTGAGATCATGCAGAAACAGTATGTACCTCCCTTAAGAGAAGAATGTTTGATCAGCAGGGAAGGATACAATGATTCCTATGAGTAACCTCAGGACTTTTTCCAGTTCTCAAATACCTGGACTCCAAGAGCCAGGCCTTTTTAATCCCTTATACAACAAGGAAACATGTCAATTCAGCTCACATCCACCAAGAGTTTATGTTAATGGCTGCAAAGACTGAGCCTTAAAAATCTATACCAAATAAATCCCAAAGGCAATTTTGTTATCTTTAAGGGAAAAACAAACAAACAAAAAACATAAAACTATACATGTGGCAAGGGAGAATCCTGGTAGACTTTAATCCTATTACATATAGTTAAATATATCCAGACTTGACTTTGCTTCCATTTGTTTTCAGTGTTTTACAAGCAAAGTTGCTTATACCCATCATACTCCTCATCTTCCCTATATCTGCTTATTCCCTAATCAGTTTCTTTTAAGTGATTTTGTATTCTAACTGGGCTTACCTTTGGTCACAATGTCCCCATGATTATGAAGTATGATGGAATGGTGGATCAAAAATGTCACTCAACTACTAACTAGTAAATCCATGCATTTTAATAGATGAGGAAAATGAAGTGAAAGGAAGTTGAATAATCTGCCTAAGATCACACATGTAGATATCATGTACAGCATATTTGAAAATTGCAATAAAAAACTTAATGCTTTTCTTTCTGATATTTCCTCTCTGTATATATTGCTTACTTCTTTTTGAGATAATTTCACAGCTTTTTGACTTCTTAGTCATGGCACCTATTGGTTAAACTTTTAAAAGAAGCAGTGAATATCAAGTTAAATATCTTTGCCTTTTTCTTTTTTTTCTTTTCTTTTTTTGGTGGCACAACCAGATTAATATTTCATTAGAAAAATTTTAACAAAATTTTTAAAAAATCCATCCTAATTTGTGATTTTCCACATCAATATGGAATGACCAGGTATCTGTTTATAATTGAATTTGATACCATTGCATAGAATACATAGCATTACATTTTAAAAATTTGCATACATCAGAATAAGCACAGAGGTCATACAATATGTGATAAATAATATCATATGTTGAGATTATGTTCCAAATACACATTACATATAGTATCTTCTAAACTATCGAAACAAACAAACAGCTTAATACAGTTTTAAACTTTATTAACTTCAGAGATACGAGTGATAAGCTTGGGAAAATAACACATTTTGAAAAGTTATTTACCTTTCAAAATATTGATGTTTCCTATAAAATTCAACAGTATTGTTTTGTAGTATATATCACAAAGTCATTTTAAAAAAAATTGTTAGCGCATTCATCGGCTGCTGTTGCTCAATGATTGAAAGAATTTTGCATGTAAACTTAGCCCGAAGATAATTGAAAGGAGGTTTTGATGCATAAGCAACATTTCGATAACCTTATAAGAAAAAGTTAAATGGAGATAGATCAGATGACCAAGGAAGAGCTCATGCCATTCCACTGGTGTGAAAAAGTGTCATCCAGAAACTGTCACACATCTTTCTAATGATAGGCTACTCTTTTTTTTATGCCACTATATGTGTTGCATTCTTTCTCATCATTCTTCTTGTACCATTTGACAAATTCATAACTTGTCTGGTAGTCCTGGCATTTCTTGTTTTTCCTTTAATTTTATTTTTTTTTTTGCTTTTTTTTTTGGAGGGCAGTTGGGGTTAAGTGACTTGCCCAAGGTCACACGGCTAGTTTTTTGTGTTAAGTGTCTGAGGCCGGATTTGAACTCAGGTACTCCTGACTCCAGGGCCGGTGCTCTATTCACTGCGCCACCTAGCCGCCCCTTTCCTTTAATTTTAAATAGTATTTTCCCCTGATTACATATCAATAAAAAATTGAGCATTGATTTTTTTACAAAATTTTAAGTTCCAAATTTTTCTTTCTCCTTTCATCTCCTCCCTTCTTATGAAAATGGTTGTAATTTAGATATAGTTTATATATGTGCTATCATGTAAAACATATTCTCATATTAGCTACAGTTGTGGAAGAAGAAACTGACCAAAAGAAAAAAAAACACAAGAAGGAAAAAGGAAGTGAAAAAAATATACTTCAATCTGCATTCACAGTTCATTGGTCCATTGGTTTTATATCTGGATATGTAGAGCATTTTCCTTTGTTAATCCTTTGAATTTGTCTTTGATCATTATGTTGCTGGGAAGAGCCAAGTCATTCATAGGTGATGATCCCATGATGTTGTTGATGCTGTGTATAATGTTTGCAATGTTTTCACGGTTCTGCTCATTTCACTTTGCTTCAGTTTATAGAAGTTTTTCCAGGTTTTATTGAAATCTACCTGTTCATCATGTCTTATTATATAATATTATTCTATTACATTCATGGACCAATGCTTGTTTAGCCATTCCCAAACTGATGAGAATCTGCTCAATTTCTAATTTTTTGCCACCATAAATAAGGATATTATCAATTTTTTTGCACATATGAGTCTTTTTACATTTTATATGATCTCTTTGGGATACAGGTCTAGTAGTGGTATTGCTGGCTCAAAGGGTATGTACAGTTCATGTTTGAATGGCACGTTGAATTTCTTACAATTATACTCAAAAGTTGCATCATTTTCTTTCCTTCAAATTTGAAGCTAATTTCATCTTTTGCTTTGAAATATTTGAGAGTCCGATTGCCCTGTGGTAAGATAATGTCCTGATAAGTAACAAGTCCATTATTTTTTTCTTCTTTCGTGACACTGCAGACTAGAAACATTTCAATCTCTCAATAAAGAAAGTAGATATGATTTTTAGGCATGGAACAACTGAGTGTTTTTTTTTTTGGATTGTTTCTTTTGGCTTTCCCTCCACGTATGCCCATCTTCAAGAGGAAAATTGAAGTATGTGTTGACTGGGTCCTGAGAACCTAAAAAAGTTGAAAATTGAATTTCATTATATTTATGCAAATTCAGGCTTTGGGGTACTTTTTCCAGGTAGTTTTTTTTTTTACTTCTTTTTTAGGTTTCCTTGTGTTAATTAGGAGTACTGTAAGACAAGGTCACCAAGTCACCCATTAATAATGTTATTGACATTAAGTGTATAAAAAAAATCCATTCAATTCTATACCAGCCTCTCTAAGGAGAACTACCTATTTATCATTCATTTTAGCTGTAGGTTCTTTGTTTTCTGACAACATGACAATATCAGTATAGATGTTGTCTTCTGAATTCAGACATAATGATTTTTTTTTCACTGTTTACATTTGACTACTTAAACATAGGTTAATGTTCATTGATGGTTACAACACTGGGAATCTTAGAACACTTGTTTTTCTTTTCCAGTACTACATAATTAGCATTGTAAAAAATTGATAGTGCCAGTATAGTGCATCTAACTGTTTTTATATCATTGTGTATATATACAAAATGCATTTATTCATATGTTCTCATCACCTTTAATTTCATCATCAGACTGCAAAGTCAAGCTTCGACTGATACCACCTACCTTAGCCAAATCTTCCCTTTGATTTGAGGGTTAGAAGGTGGAATACCCAACTCCTCCCAACACCCTTTCCTTTATAGATGGTAGAAAACAGACATTTTAGCTTACTCCACTGTGTATCTGCTGCCCTGCTTGGTTTCAATTACACAGAACAATATGTACTCCCTTAATCCCCCCTCACATTCCTACCTTCCCCCCACCCCGTGTTATGTCCTCTACTATATTGTAGCCTATCTGAGGGAAAGAATTGTCTTTTTTATTTATTTTCTCCCCAGCACTTAGCACAGTGTCTTGAACATAGTAGGTACTTAATAAATGTTGTTTGGAGTTGGAATCGGTATATTTATTTATTTATTTGTGTGTGTGTACAGGTAAAGAATATAATTTACAAAACAAACGTGTGTGTGTCTATTTCTAGGCTTCTCATACGAAGTATACACATATATATGTATGTATATATGTATATGTATATATATACACACGTATATAAGCATGCATGCACATATATCTATATATGTATGTGTGTGCATATGCATGTACTTATGTATGTATGTGTGTACACACACACACACACATATATATACACACACACATTATATAGACATAGCCTTTACACTTATCTAGCATGGATGTTACTAAACTCAAGACAGATTATGAAGGACAACCAAGAAGCCACTAAAATTAGTGGAAAATGTCATTGATACACAGATATACATGCATATGTATATGTATCACCATACATATATGTGGATATGCCCTTAAGCATATGCCTATACATATATAATGCATACACACATGCATGCATATATACACTTAAATACATATATATTTTTTGTTTCATTACATTGCATTCATTCACCACTGTTGCACTACTCTTCTGGAGATAAGAGTCAGCATTCTTATCTTGATTAGACATAGGAAAGCAGATTCAGACTATCTTTAGAACTCTACTGAATAATCCTTTAGAATATCACTTGTAAACATGCAAAGTTACTAAGAATATCCTGGAACTATATGAAACACAGCACCAATATATAATCTTTTATAATATATTTAATGTTATATTTTATAACATATTAGAGTAAAGCAAACCTAGACACACAATCCTCCATCACAAAATTAGTAGGGTAACTTATTTATTGAAAATGGAAGTGTGGTGTTAAGTGAAAAAATTATTTTAAGAATGGTTCATGGAAAAGGAGAGCAATAATTGAACAAAACACCTACTTATAGTATAGAAAGAGTCTGATATAGTAAACATCTATATTATCTGAAAATTCATGAACTTAAAAATGATTTGAATTTTTAAACTCCAATTCTTGTGGCATCTAACATTTATATTAGCTGTTGCTAATCTTACTTGTATTTTGCTTATGGATTTTGGATATGTGTAACCAGCCTACCAAAAACCAGCCCCTATATATGGAATATAAGCTGGACTCCATGATTTGTAGACTCAATTTTCTCCTCTCCAATCCTCACCCCAGATGACTAAAAATGAATCCTCTCTTTAAGTAACTCAAGTAACAGTATTTTGCTTCAACTTCTCCTTTATACTTATCTCATAATCAATTTCATTGGTTGTTTTTCATTTTTATTTTACCTTCACTTTGATTATCAACTCCTTAAGAACAGACCTTGTGTCATATATCTTGACTACCCCACTACCTTGCAATATATTTTAGAAGTTGGTCATTATACAGGAGCTAGATAAATCAGAATCATTTTTTCTTGTTTTCTTTTATGGCACAGAATATCTTACATGTTTTTCAGACTTTTCCTGTGCTTTTCATGGAGTATTATACTTCACATGCTTTCTAAACCATAGCTTTTACTAGACAAATGCCATTGTTATGATAAAGAAGGCTTATGTAACCTTGTCAATTACATTTTGAAGCTGTGCAAGTTTATGTGTTTACAGTGGTGACCTTACTGGATGGCTGGCAGAGAGGGATCCCTTCCAATTTTTATAAAAAATTAGGATCATTTCAAGCAGTCAATATGGTAAATCCTTATGCCAAGGCCTAGTAAAGCTTCAGTACAGCTATCCACTCATACTCTGACTGATAACATGCACAAATAGTTCTGGGAGGAAAAAATATACCACCACCAACAATAACAGAGAAGTCATAAGTTGAGTGTATGCTGTAATTCATAAGTGTCATGGTTGACAGAGTGGAAGATAAACAGAGTATGCTTTGAAATTGGAAAAAGAAAATGTGACAAAAGGGTACTCAATACCTTCACCAAATAAAACATCATCACAGTTTGGAAAGGATTACAGTTGTAAGAAAATTAAAGAAATTCATTTTGTTTTATCCTAGATGGAGAAATCATTCATGCATGTACTCATAATTATTAACCATCTATAATGTCCAAAGCATGGAACTGGGTGCCAGGGATACCAAGAGTAATAACTTTTAAACAACTGCAATCTATGAGAGTGAGAATGAGGCTTGAGTAGAAGGATTTTACACACACACACACACACACACACACACACACACACATACACACACACACACACACCACACCACACCACATCACATTCCACTCTTGGCTATGCCTCTGATGTCTTGGCAGGTGTCAACCCAATGGAACAAGATACCCTCATGCCAGACATACTCTGCTTTTCTACCATCCCTCCCATTTTCTGCTTCCTTTTGTGTGTTATTTCCTTTTTTGATGGCAAACTCCTTAAAGACAGGGATTGTCTTTATTAATTGTAACTCCACTGCTTACCATAGTGCCTGATAGATAGTACACACTGGTTTTTGTATATAATTCTGATAAGAGTTATGATGTCAAAAGTGCATAAAAAAGGTTAAAAAAATGGTCATGAGATAGAAATCATTTTTAGCTGAGAGTTCAGGGAAGACTTCATAAAGGCGGTAATGGAATTGGGAAGTGATGAAAGGGAAAAATTTCAAAAGTCAAGATTTAGATTAAATTCATCTGAGTACATCGTTTTGAGATATAATTAAAAGGTGATATCTCATGTGAGGTGCAAAAATTGACCATACGATTAAATAGTTAAACTCTGAATTAATTGAGTAGTTTGGTTAGGGTTTGCACAGTAGAATTCTGTTCAAGACAGATAATCTGACATCATAAAGTCATTCGTGGGATTTAACATAATAACACATAAATTATCACCCTTGTAACTTCTGCTTTGAAGGAATAAATGGAAAAAATATTAAACACTTACTATGTTCTGGGAACTGCTAACTGCTAAGGGTAGAAATGTAAAAGTTTATATCGTAACGGAAAAAACAAACAAGACAAATAGGGGAAGAGTGGCCAAAGTGGAACATTTCATTTAAAAAGTTTATGGCATAGTGAGTAAACCCATAACAGAATGAATTATCCCTTTTTAATAGTAATGGCAATATGAATTCATTGTGGTTTTGCAACTTAGAAGACTAGAAGACATGGAATGAGAGGGTACATATGTGATGGGGAGGGAGAGGAAAAAATATGGTCAGAGAATGAAATGAAGCAGAACTGTGTCTTCCTTAGATATAGGGTACCATGTGGTACCAGACAGGACAGCAGTAATCACCCTTCCCTCAAACTCTATAATTGAAAAAAATGTTGTCCCCTGGCATATGGTTTTCAGTCCAGGTGTCATGTGGGAAAACTATTTTCTATAACTACATCAACTATGTTTCATAGTCCTCATTTCAGCTCAGCAGATTTTTATATACCCAATTCCTAGAATAGCAAGTCACACCACAGAGAGACAAAAGTGGATGGCATACATTCAGCCATTAGAAAACAGCATTGCTCCCCAATTTAAATTCATTTTGGAAACTCCTCAGGCCTTACTATATTTTTTTCAATGTTTCAAAATATTCGTGATTTCATTAGTGGGTTGATTCCTACCTTTATCTTTCATGCATACTTTCATCTACCTGAGTTAAGTTATTTTTCAAACTTGTTATGTCTGAACACATATGAGGCCTCATTTTAATTTTCAACCTATTTTAAGTAAATCTCTTCTTCTTGATTAAAGAAGACAATATATCATCAGATCCTTACAACTTTTCAGGTTCATTACATCTGGCAACATTTGTTTTTCTCTTCCTAGTCTTTGACCACCTCCATGCTTGGGTAAGCTATCAGGGGAGGACTTTCAGACCAAACAAAATCACACACACATACACACACACACACACACACACAAACACTATAATATCATTAAACATTGCATCACTATCTTAGTTGGTTGGTATACAAAGAGAAAAGAAATCATTCCTGTCCAACAAAAAGCTCATATTCTATTGGGAAAAAAATATGTACACTTATGAGTAAAAATAGAATATATAATAAATATAAAGGTATTTGGAGGGAATACAAGGAGATGATGCTATGAAGAAAGTACTAATTTGAAAAAGGGAAACATAACTATAAACAGACTAAAGATGATAAGTGTAGTAATTTAAAGTGGAAAACATTAAAAAGCAGTTACACTCACTATTTATAAAAACTAATCTTGTCCTCAGAGGAAAAAAAGTGATAAAAATATATGTTCTAATTTCCTGAAGAGATGGGGGACAACATATGCAAATATCACACACGTTGTTTGACAATTAGGTCGTTCGGTGGATAGAATAGGGGACTGAGAGTCAGGGTAAACATCAGTTCAAATGTTGCCTCAGAAACTTGCCTCAGTTTTCTCATCTCTAAAATGAACACAATAATATTGCTGTGAAGATTACATGAGATGGCATTTGTAAAACTTTTTTCATATCTTAAAATACTGCACAAATGCTAGATCTTTTATACTGAGATTTGTTTTACTGTTTTCTGTGTCACAAAAGAGAATTCAACAGGGCAGGTTGAGACAACAGGGTAGATAAAGGGATCTAAGTATGACCACAGGGCATCACTAAAGGATTTTGTTTGTTTTGTGACAAATATAAAGGATCTGTTGCTTGATTATAGACATGATTACACAAAATTGTTAACAGATATTGCATCCTTGAAGTGACATGCTATCTAAATGTGGCTTCCAAACTTTCTATTGCAAAGTAGTGCTTTGGGACATCAACGACTCCATTGAAGCCAAGATGTCATACTGACATTGAATATGCACAATCATTACTCCTGAAAAGGAAATGTGAACTGGACCCTCTGTAAACATGTCAGTTTATCTTTCCTGCAATGACTCATATGTATTGTCAACTATTTATTATCTGTAATGATGGAGAGGAGCAGTGACATTAATAAGTTCCTAAAGCACATATTACATTGTACTTTATGAGGCATTACAAAATATTTTGATGGAAGATTTACTGCCTTGGTTGTATTCTGTTAATACTAATGCTGTTGTGGCATCAGTGTTACATAGCCTAGAAGTAGGCAAAAATGGAGATATTCTTCAGGTAATTAAAGGCTGATAGCACAAAGTGAGAATGCCTGTTTTTATTCTGTGCCCTAGCACTGTGACCACCAATAGAATACAAAAGAAAAATACATGCAGAAAATAATCTAGTTATTTATTAACTTACAGGAGAATGGAAACTTGAAAGTCTTGAGTTAATAAAAGTGAAGACACATTTTAAAATGCAAGTTAGATCAAATTATGTCAACAAAAATTTATTAAGCACTTATACGCAAGTACTGTGTTAAGTGCTGGGCACATAAAGAAAGGTGAAAACAGTCTCCACCTTCAGTCTAACAGGGATATATGAAGCTATAATTATCACCTACCTGCCAAAGAGAAAAACAAAAACAAAAACAAAAACAAAAGCCTATGTCTGAGCAAGACTTTTGCACGACAGTTTTAGGTAATGTCAAAGGGAAGGAACTAATGTTAAATGGAACAGGAGAAAGGTTTCTTCCAGTTGTTGGGCATTTGCTAAAATGAAGTAAATTATATTTCCTAATTAAAAGGTCATTCGTGGCTCTGTTGAGAGAAGTCAGTAGAATGATGAGGTTTGAAGCCTTACTGGAGAAATAAGTGTGGGGAAAGAACATTACTGTATACACCTTCTAAAGGTGACCTTCTAAAGTAGTCTGCTCATGAAAAGGAAGAAAGCTATAGTTAGTCAATATGCATTTATTTAATACTTACTGGGTACCAGACACATGGCTAAGAGCTAGGGATATAAAGGAAGGTAACAAAACAAATGAACAAATGATTCTGAATCCTCTAAGAAGATTGTCAATTTTAATATCTTTAGAATTGGGTCCAAGATATCAGATTATTCTCATGTTTCCTCCTGCTACAAATACTGTTTTTGCATGTGTGTTTCAAAAGAAACATTTGGAATCTCATTTCACTTTGTCTCACATGTGGGTTGCTGATGATATGAGACAGGTTATAGCTAGACTAAATTAGGATAGGTGCATGGTGATGTGACATTAAAATTTTGAAATTTTTCAAATAACTTTAAAATAACCTATTTAAGAATTTGTCAGTATGTGTTAAGGAAATGTATGGGAGAACCAACACTGACTTAAATGTTCCTTATATTAGATATTGACTTATTCTGCAATTTAAAAAAATAGCACTTCTCACTTTTTTCAATACTCAGCTATCCTTTGA
>CM053599.1:78216187-78250819 GCA_028646575.1 Pseudocheirus occidentalis
TCAGTTGATGTATAGCTTCTAGGCATTCTTCAATTGTCTTGGAAGCATTTGGTGTGGGAGTTCTGAGTTCTGGGCTGTCTTCCTCCCATTCCATGCTTTGATCCTTTTTGTCCACAAAAAATAATTCTAGAATTTTATTGCTGTTCTTACTTTGCTTCTTCTTCCTCATGTTGGCAAGTTAATTAATTGGTTGGTTTTTTTTTTTTAGCTCTCTGAAACTCTGCTTCCGGGGGGGAAAGCTCTGTTCCAAATTGCTGGGGTTTTGCAGTGGCGGCCCCCGGTGGTTCCAGCAGTTTCCTTCCTCCACTGCTTCCTTGCTTCAGGGGCAGATTGGATGAACTGCTTTTCCTCCCCCCAATTAATTTTCAAAGGTTCATTTTCAATAATTTCTCTGACCCTGGTTTGCGGGATTTTAAGATCCACTTAGGCAGGTGCTTTAGATCTTCTCTGAAGTAGACTCAAGCTGTGGCTTGGGAGCCTCAGCTCCTCCTGGCCACCCTGTGGTTCTGCAGTTTGGGGCTGGGCCAGTCTCTGCTCCGGGCATGAGCTGCCCCTCTCCTGTCTAGTTCCTCACACCTTGGCAAATGTCGAGGTGCTGGGGTTGTAGATCCTCTCCTCAGGAGACTGGCTGCGGTGCGGCTTGGCTCAGCTCAGCCCGTCTCCTTCCCACTGCCTGGACCTGGCAGCAGTCTCTGCTTCAGTCTGGGCCAGCCTCCGGTCCCGGCCGCCGCAATGAGCCCCTGCTGCCAAGCTGCCTTCAGTGAGAGATGTGTTTTCTGTATTTTTGTGAGTCTGATAATCCTAGACTTTGTCTGGGCTCATTTTTTCATGGGTGTTAAGTGTGGCAGTGTGGGACCTGCGGGACCTTGCTGCTTCTACTCCATTTCCCTCTTAATCTTGCTTACTTTGGCTTTGCTTGTACAGAAACTTTTCAATATAAGGTAATCAAAATTATACATTTTTCATTTTATAGTTCTCTCTAATTCTTATTTGATCATAAAGTCTTCCCCTCTCCATAAATGTGATAGGTAGAATATTCCTTGCTTTCTCAAACTGCATACAGTATCAGCCTTTATACCTAGATCATAGACCTATTTAGACTTGATTTTTGTATATGGTATTAGATAATGGTCTATGCCAAGTTTCTGCCATACTATATTCCAGTTTTCCCAGCAGATTTTGTCAAATAGAGCATTCTTATCCCCAAAACTGGGGACTTTGGGTTTATCAAACAGTTGTTTACTATAATCACTGACTGCTGAGTCTCATGTATCAGTCAATTCCATTGATCCACAACTGTATTCCTCAGCCAGTACCAAGTAGTTTTGATGTCTTCTACTTTATAAAGCAGATTATAATCTGGTATGGCGAGGCTACCTTCCTTAGCATTTCTTTTCATTAATTCCCTTGATATTCTGCATATTTTGCTCTTCCAAATGAGCAATTGATATTTTTCCAAATAGTTACATCTGACTTTATTTGTGAGAAAAAGGGTTTTATAGTTGTGTTCATATAGGTCCTTGGCTTAACACTTCATTTTCTTACATCTATCTCTAGTCATTTTCAATCCCCAATTTTCTATTTGGTGAGTTGTTGTTTTTTTTAAGTTACTTATCTTAGAGGTATACTTTTTAAAATGTATTTTAAATTCCGTGACTAGGTAGACTAAAGAATGCATATAAAACTATGATTAATCACAAACTAAAAGACATTCTACCAATTATACTAAATACTGCATGTCAGGGTGGGGAGAGAGAGAGGAAGAAAATCTGAAACTCAAATATTTGTGGAACTGAATGTTATAAACTAAAAGTAGATAAATTTTAAAAAAATTGAAAGTGGTGGCATGTCAGTGCCACCACTACAACCTGTAAACATTTGGTGGGAATATTATACAACCGGAATACTTTAAAAGTGTTATATTTTACGGGAAAATATGGCATTCATTGTCACTTACTCCATTCAAACCTAGACAATATATTCTGTCTAACTCTGTAACCATATCTAATTTCTATCCCTTCCATCTGTTCAGATTAAGTTAACCCTATAAGTATCATCTAGGTTAATCATTGGAAATCCAAAATCATTTTCTTCATCAAGATACATTCCTCAGAACTGTGGAAGGAAACACTGAAACACCTTAGATTCAACTTTAACTATGTAATTTTTTTTAATTATCTAAATGTATAAAGAGCATTATTATTTGCACATCAAAAACTTACATGTAGCATAACTGATGCATAATCACTTACCAATAATGGAGTAGAAACAATTCATTCATGAAACAGGTGATTGGACTAGACATGTTCTGCAATTATTTCAAATGCATCTGTATAATTTTGGATATATTTTTGACTCTCCTTTGTCCATCACTACTATATCTAATGAACTACCACATCTTGCAAATTACACTTCCATACCATCTCTCATATATTTCCTTTTATTTCTTCACATGGTATTCCTTATCTCTCAGTTGGATTATTATAATTACCTCACAATCAGTCTTCCTATCTACATTAGCTCTCCTTTCCAATACATCCTCCACAAGAATGCCAACATAAGCTTCCCAAGGCAGAAATTTTTTACTATAACCTTCAGTGCTCAAAAAAATTTAATTGCTCACTATTACCCTCAATATAAAACATTAGCTCCTAAGCCTAGAGGTTTAAGTTCTCCATAATATACCTCCAAACTATAATTCTAATTTATATTTTTTCTTTCATACATTCTTCCCCATACAAATGAGATTTCTTTTCATCTTTTCCTCAATTCAATATTCTATTTAATGCCCAAATGCATTTACAAAAACCATCTCTTATGACATCACATACTTCCTCCTAATCTATTTTCAAGGTCCTTTAGTTACTAATTGCTTCATGAAACTTTTCCTAATCTGCCCAGCAGCTTGATCTCTTTCTCAATAATTGTTTAAATATTTACATATACTGTCCTCCAAGTAAATCTCACTGAGGAATAAGTCTCTTTTTATTTGTTTGTTAGCATATTAGCTAACCTATGCCTGTGCTCTATACAGAAAAAAACTAAAATATGCACTTAATTTAATTAAGTATTAATTAAGTTTTTACCTAAGATGATGCTGTTAGTAAATATCAGAGCCTATATTTGAAACCAGTATTTCTATAAACAAATGTTATTTCTTGCAAGCTATCTCTCCTGCCTAAAATGGCAGAGGTTGCTGGACAGAATATCAAGGTCATTCGGGTCCACACAGCTTAATTCACATTCTACCTTTGGACAGTTCTAGTTTTGAGAAAGTTTTTTTTAAAATATTAAGCCTAAATATGCATTTTATTTTCTGCCTCTTATCTCTAAGTTGAGTCTTCCATGTTTAGACAGAGAAAAATCTAACTCCTCTTCCATTTAATAGGTACTTGAAGCCATCTATCACATTCCACCACCAACATCTAAGTCTCTTCCTTAACAAAAATTACTTGTGCTCTTTATTGTTTTTAAATTTTATCATTTTAAGTTTCCTCATCATCCTTGTTGCCTTTAAGTAGTGGTATTGGAGCTTTCCAATAGCCCTCCTAAAATGTGGTATTCAAAAGTGAACATACAGTATTTCAGAGGTAGTTTGACTAGCTCAGAGACCTAGATAAAATCAGGGTTTTGTTTGGGTTTTTGTTGTTGGTTTTTGTTTTCTATGTAGTATTCTTTGAATGAAGTTTAAAAAATAAAGTACCTTTTACTAGATCTACTTATATTTCAATGTATCATCCTGTCTTAATATTTTTGAGATTACGAAACTGTATTGTCATTGACTTGGCACTTGTCTTTCCCAGAGGTTAGAGATTTGGAACTAATTCTATTTTTTTAAAGAAATCATTATTTTATGATGTGGGGCACCCATATATGGTAGTTGGGATAGTATGTTTTTTTTCCTTTGGTCTTGCAAAAATCTAAAGTCACATTGTTTTAAGATCTTCCAGACTGGATACTACCTTTGTTGTAGATGATCAACTCATCTGTAAGTTTTTGTGTTAGAGAACTGTTTGAGGCTCGAAGAGATTAAATATGTTAAACAACAGTCTTTGTCAGAAGCCAGGATAGATGACCACTTCTTCTTCAAACTCAGTTCATAAAATTATACTGCCTCCTCACTATTTCTATTATGGATAAACTCTAATTATGATAGTCACAATTAACATGTCAGAATTGGGAATTACGTGTTTCAAAGCCATTGAAAGATAATAGCATTAATTTTTGATCTATTCTAATTTGATCAGGGATGTCATCATCATCATCCTCATCATCATGATTATCATCATGATTGTTATTACTGTAGTCATTTAGAAGGAAATAGCATATTAGTCAAAAAGTACTTATTAAACATTAGTTATTATGTCATACCCTGTAGGAAAGAGAAAAAAAGGACAAATTATGGAAAACGTCAACAGAACTAAACAGACTATTTTCTTTTTGTTCTTTTTCTTTCTCATGGTTTTTCCTATTCATTGTAATTCTTCTAATCAATACAACTAATGTGAAATTGTGTTTAATAGGAAAGAATGTGTAGAACTATGAACACAATTATAAAATACTTTTCACACAAAGAAAGTCAGATCTAAATAATTAGAAAAACATCAGTTGCTTGTACGCTGAACTAATATAATAAAAATGTCAATCTCTACCTAAATTAATTTACTTATTCAGTGCCAGACCAATCAAACAACAAAAAATATTTTAAAGAGCTAGAAAAAATAATATCAAAATTCATCTGGAAGAACAAAAGGTCCAGGACATTAAGATGATTAATGAAAAGAAGTACTAGGGAAGGTGGCCTAGCCATACTTTATCTTAAATTGTATTATAAATTTAAATCAATTACATGAAAAACACATGGCACTGGCTAAGAAATCAAAAGGTTAGATCAGTGGAACTGCTTAGATATATGGAACTCAGAGATCAATAATTGTAGCAATCTACTGTTTGATAAAAGCAAAGACCCCAGCTTGTGGTTTAAGAACTCACTATTTCACAAAAATCCTCTATGAAAACTGGAAAATAATATGGCGAAAATTGGCCATAGACCAGCATCTGACACTGTATGGCAGAATAAAGTCCAAATGGCAACACAATCTGTGTATAAAGGACAATACTATAAACAAATTGGGGAGTAAGGAATAGTTTATCTGTCAGATTTATGGAGAATGGAGGAATTTATGATCAAGCAAGAGATGGAGAACATTATGGGAAGCAAAACAGGTTATTTTAATTACATTAAATTAAAAAGGTTAACAAAGTCAATGAAACCAAGATTAGAAGGGAAGCAGAGAACTGGGAGAGAACTGTATTAACTGGTGTCTCTGACAAAGGCCTCATTTCTAAAATTTATACAAAACTGAGTGAGGTTTACAAAAAATACAAGTCATTCCCCAATTGATAAATGATAAAACATATGAATAGGCAGTTTTCAGAGAAAGAAATTAAAGCTATCTATAGTCTATGAGAAAATGCTCTAAATCACTATTGATTAGAGAGATTCAAATCAAAACAACTCTGAGGTACCACATCATGCCTATCAGATTGGCTAACATGGCAAAACAGGAAAGTAATAAATGTTTGTTTAACACCATACACAAATAGCTTTCCAAAAGAATGCTACTGTAAATAGCTTTTAAGATTCTGAATTTGCAGTATAGTGAACACTCTATCTATTAAAAAACAAATCAAAGGAAAACATTCACAACAAATCAAGATACAGTACTTACAACATTCCATCTTATCACAGAAAATCACAATATACTGTTCACAACAGTTTATCATTAAAATGGCCACATAGTTTTCACCAAAGTGTTCACATTATTTAGAACAAAGAACAAAAGAACACTCATCTGGCATCCCTAAGGAGGTTTGCCTGCTTACTTAGTCATAAGACTTGGGGTGGTCTCTCAGATTCCATTAATCCCTTTCCATGGTCACAGCTCCTACATGAATCAATCAAACAGTCACATGGATTCAGAGACAGACAGCTCCCAGGTTCTTTTTCAGTCATCTGGACAGTTCCTGCTACACACTGAAATTCAGAGGGTCTAGCACATCTCAAAACCTTCACAACTTTTGTTCCTGGGAACTCAAGGATCAACTAAGCCACAAACACAGTCTTAGCATCCTGGTCATGCCTCCCAAGTCTTCTGGCAGTTTGTCTGGTCCTATGACCCAGAAGAAACCTCAGCCTTCCAGGCAGAAGGAACAACTTTGGCCTTCCAGGCAGTCCTCCCAGCAGCAACTTCAGCCTTCACCCAATTCTGGTCTCAAAAACTTCAACTCAGTTCTCAGTCTAGCAGTATCAGCTTGCATATGCTGCTGAGAGAAAGTCTGTCTGTCTGTCTGTCTTTCTCTGTCTCTCTCTCTCTCAGCTGGCTTCAGTCTACATGATTCTTCCACTGGGATCTTGTCAGGAGAAAATTCTGAATGTGCCACTCTGAGGCTTTTTTTATTCACACACATACACACACACACACACACACACACACACACACACTTGCTTCCTGTTTGAGCCAACACTTTCATGATTTGCCAGCAACAGGACACAGAGTTCACACTTTCTGTTTCTTTCACAGAGATTTGATTAGTTACTTCGGGCTAAGTACCTGCTTATTTGACATAACAAAAAGGGGTGTTCAAATTTAAATGAATTACCATTACTTTTAGAGAGAATGTGGGAATGTTGCAACATGGTTTCATTGTTAGTGGAGCTATGATCTAATCCAAACATTCTGGAGAGTAATTGGGAGCTATGCACAAAGTGCTATAAAAATGTGCATACCCTTTGACATAGCAATATCATTTATAGGGCTGTATCCCAAAGAGATCACAAAAATGGGAAAAGGAGCCACATGTACTAAAATATTAATAGCAACTCTCTTAGTGGTGGCCAAGAGCTGGATATCCAGGGGATGCCCATCAGTTGGGGAATTGTTAAACAAGTTGTTATATATGAATGAATGGAATGTTATTGTGCTATAAGAAATGATGAACAGGCTGTTTTAAGAGAAACCTGGAAAGACTTATTTGAACTGATCTTGAGGGAGAGGAGCAGAACCAGAAGAATATTGTACACAGTAACAGCCACAGTGTTTGAGGACTGATTTTGAAAGACTTATTAGCTCTTCTCAACAATGCAAGGACTGAAACAATTCCAAAGGATCAATGATAGAAAATGTCAACCACATCCAGAGAAAGAGCAATGGAATTGGAATACAGAACAAAACAGACTATTTTCATTTCATTTTATTTTTATTTCTCATGGTTTCTCATGGTTTTTCTAATTTGCTATAATTCTTCTATGCAATATGACTAACATGAAAATATGTTTAATACAAATGTATCTGTAAAGCCCATATCAGATTTCAATCCATATTGGGGAGGTAAGGGAGAGTGATGGTAAAACTTATAAAAGTGGATATTGAAAATAAAAATAGATAATTTAACAAAATGTTGAGGGGGATGCAAAAGAAACAAAACAAAGTAAATATTCTTAACTGGGGGAAAAAATGTCCTGTTGGGGATTTCCTGGGTTCAATTTTGAAATGTGTTGACCACATCATAGTGCTTAATATCTATATATTGTGAAACTAGATAATCCTCAAATTAATACTTCATTGGATAGTTTTTCTCTGTATTATTTTCATTTCTTCA
This sequence comes from Pseudocheirus occidentalis, assembly GCA_028646575.1. NCBI lineage: Eukaryota > Metazoa > Chordata > Mammalia > Diprotodontia > Pseudocheiridae > Pseudocheirus > Pseudocheirus occidentalis. The sequence goes on from CM053599.1 coordinate 78,223,850, forward strand.
GGTGAATAAATTCCCTCTCCAGAAAAAGGTTTCTAATTCTCTTTTTTTCATTTTTCCCCAAAATTTCAGAAGCAATAAGTGCTTATTAAAATAGTGATTTAGTAAATCTTCATTGAATGAAAAAAAATCTAGCTATCTTAGTAATATGAGGTGAATAAAAAAGTAAAGCAATCATAAGAAGTGAGATGTATTTTTTTTCAGATTAAATCATTAACGCAAGTAATTCACCTATTCATTCCTAACCTTTTGCTATTTCTGTACATACCAATTGATCATATCAAGTACAGTTTAAAGAAGAGTTAGGCTTTTCTCTGACATGTTGAGTTACACAGGCCCCAATAAGTCCTAATTACTGTCATGTTCACCATCATCAAAAAAATTTTAATTGAGCATTTACTGCCACATTGGAGGCTCTGTGGGATTAGAGAATAAAGTCAAATATGCTTAGGAGTATGGTAGGAGGAGAAAGGTAAGCATATATACATACATATGCATGCACACATAATACCAAATAGCAACTATGACTATAACTTTCATTTTGCATCCAATTATTTCTAAAATCTATAGAAGCAGCCTCAGTATAAAATACAAAAGAGTCTAAAAGGCACTGTGTTTGAAACTATTGATTGATACACTTGTGATATCATTTATGGGGGGAACTTTTCCCAATGGAAGTCACAAGCTAGCTAAATCTTCTCATCTCAAATATTGTGTAGAATACGGGTTCTTGGTGTGTGTGTGTGTGTGTGTGTGCGTGTGTGTGTGTGTGTGTGTGTGTGTGTGTGTGTGTGTGTGTGTGTAAAGGACACATTTGGCAGCCTGGAGAAGCCCTAGACCTCATCTAAGAATAATGTTTAAAATGCATAAATACATGGGATTATAAAGAAACCCAAAAGTTAATGGAATAAGTGCACTACTTTTTGCTCCATTTGAGTTTAAGGACCACCTGAAATCTGTTCTCCATAGATGTTCTTCCCAAACTTTTCTAAGCAATCTTAAAAAAAAAATTATAGACCATAAATCATTCCACATCTTCTAAGCTAAACATCTATTATCCCTCTCTCTGACTACAAGATTGGGCCACCTTGGTCCAATTCACAGAAACTATGCTGCTACTTTTCATAAGAAAGCCATTGTTGCTGATATGCTTTAATCCACTTAGAGTTATCATATGTTTTTCTCCTGATTTGGAGTCATCTTAAGTTCTGACTTTTCTAAATTGTGAATTTCACAATTTTTAGCCATATAACATCACCATGACAATGTTTAACAGATATTGTAATGAACTTCGGAGGCACTCACCTGCTAGAAAGTCAGAACTGAGTTTGGGAAGATTGTGGCATACCTAGGTTCTATTTTTCCATATTAGAGAAATCAAATAAAGATGTGTATGAGTTGGGAAATTATTTTATAAAACTTACAGTGTTATTGTGGCTGCTTCTTTAAAATAAGAACAATTTTCAAGGAACCCCAATATATGTGGAAAAGTACAGCCTCAAAATGAGGGTTCTTGAGAATTTCTTGTGCAATCCAGTGCCACTGGCCTCTTTGCTGTTCCTCCAAAAAAAACCACTCCATCTCCCAACTAGGTCTTTTCCCTGGTTGAGCTCTATTTATGGAATGCTCTCCTTTCTCATCCACACATCCTGGCTTCCCTGGCTTCCTTCAAGTCTCAGCTAAAACCCCATCTTCGACAGACTGCTTTTATAAAAAATTTCTTTGGATCCCCAGTGCTTAGTACAGTGCTTGACACATAGTAGGCTCTTAATAAAACTTCATTGACGGAGTAGCACTGATCCTTTATAACTCAGTCATCTTAATCATATTACCTTGGATCATTAAATTATTACTTTGACCCCGGACAAGTCATTTGTCTTTTCTAAGGCTCAGTTTCCTGATATGAACGATGATGAAAATTCATTTTATCTCTTTTAGTGAATTATATGCTTCCTACACTAAATTTAGTGTACCACTCTATTTTTGTTGTAAGCTAGGAAGAAACAGTCTGCACTCAAAGCATGTACAGAAATTCGATTCCTTTAGGAATCACCTTTTTAATTTCTGTTTTCTGGGTTAAGGAACGAAAATAGAGATCATGTTCAAAGCCACTGATGAATGGAATTAGAGAGGCTGGTCATATGGGAGAGACTCTTTCTGATCCCCACAATGCTTTTCACTGACATGTTGAGTTACACAGGCCCCAATAAGTCCTAATTACTGTCATGTTCACCATCATCTAAAAAATTTTAGTTGAGCATTTACTGCCACATTGGAGGCTCTGTGGGATTACAGAATAGTGTTTGTGTTCCCTAAATGACTTTTACCTCAACCATGAAAAAGTAAGGATGTTAATATCTTTTTGGTGTCAAATTTAGTCTTTCAAATCAGTGAAAAAATGATAAAAATTATTCAAACAAATTAAAAATTCCTCTTTTTAAAGAGGAAAGAGAGAGGATTCTACCCTATATACATTCTTCCTTGACTTGACAATCCAAAGTAAATAAATTTCTTGAGGTTTACACTTAAATACTCTTATATTCAGCTACACTTTTAAAAAGAGTATTAAATTAGATCATGTACTGAAAGATTTAAGGCATTTTAAACTTTGAAACTTTAAAACTGCCCTAAGGTTTTGGGCATATCCTGTATTCCAAGATTTATATGCATCAATAGTTATTCCTACTTTTTTTTCTTACATAAGATGGGACAATATAATTGATTTCAAAATTCTGTTATACATACATATAACACCTGCACCACACATGGCCCATTAAAATTGAGTTTATTGTCCTTAAAACTTAATTTAGATTATAAATAACAGTTCACTATGCACTGAAATAGTTTGGGAAAGATGCAATTAACATGCATGTGTGTATACATGCACACACACACACACACATATATATATATTTGTGTCTGTGGGTATTACATGAATGTAACTATATATGTAACAATCATCTATTTTAAAGAATTTCTTTGAACAAACATAAAATGAATTACTACTTCATTGATTTAAAACTACTAAGATTAGGTCCTTCTTACACTAACCCTCTACTACAGACTTTCTTCCCCTAAACTTATTTCTTTTTTGTGTTTCTGGGCTAAAAATTTCTATCTCTTTGTACCTGAAAAAATTCATCTCCCCATTATCAACCTTCTGGTGATAAGTCTATGAACTTCGTGATGTTAGTCTTTGAGCAAGATATTTGGTTCACAACCAAGATGGTACTAGAATACTTTTCAACCTGGTAAGACCCACCAGAGGTCTATCATACACTGGCCAAGTTTTTGAAACTATTTCTACCTTTCCAATGAACATATAATTATATAAATCACATTAATGAAAAGATCCTCCTATATCTGGTGTTTGGTATTGGTTACCTGAGTCAAAGTGCTCAAACATTGAATATTTGGGCATTTACAAAGACTTAATCAAGACTGATAAGACTAAGATAGGGAATCCACATTTAAAAAGTGATTTTCCTTTTAAATTTGTATTTTATAGTGCATTGTACAATTTAAACAATCCTGCACACACATATACTATGATTTATTGAGCACTTCCTTTTTTTGTTTGTTTGTTTGGTTTTTGGAGGGGGAAAGGCAAGGCAGTTGGAGTTAAGTGACTTGCCCAGTAAGTGTTAAATGTTTGAGGCTGCATTAGAACTTAGATACTCTTGACTGCAAGGCCAGTTCTCTATTCACTGCACCACCTAGCCTCCCCTGAAGCACTTTCTTCACAGAAACAATATGAAGTATTTGAACAGGATTTTAGTTGAAGTTTCTATGTGTTCCTATAAAACTTCAGCATATTATTCCTCATACAAAACTCTCTGCTTTTTTTTCTTCTTTTAGCCAATCAATTCATGTCTTTATATTCGTTTGCTGGATCTATTACTATCGACTCCCAATTGATATTCTTTCATATAGTTTGTCCCATTCCCCTAATATCATCTGTATTCTCTTGTTCCATTAATACTCCTAAACTGCAGCACCATTCACACTTCTCATTTGTGCAAAATCTTTCATGTCTCTCCATTAATTATTAAAATAATTTTAAACTAAGTGTAGATTATATTTAGTGTATTCTAGGCCTTCCTTGATTTAATCTGATACTAACCAATTGTTTCAATCATATCTCCCACCATTCTCTACATGAGCTTTTTTCTCTCTCTAACTAATTGGAATTATTCATATTCTTTTAAAGAGAGCCTGCTGTTTTGTGCTTCTACTGTTTTATTTGGCCATGATTTTCCCTCAGGGTGTTATTGCCACATTTCAATCTTCATATCTGTGAAAACAGTACCTCTATGTGAAAGACCAGTTAATATGTTATCTTCTTAAGGAAGTCTTTCCAGGTTCATGAAATTTCATCCAAGTAATTCCAATAATCATGTATTGAGTGTTTACCATGTCTGACATGACTCTAGGTCCTGAAATAGATGCAAGGATAGTTAAAAATCATGCTTCCTCTCTTCAAGAAGATTGCACTCTACCAGGAAGATGGTAGGAATGAAGTAAAAATACACACACGTACACATACACAAACACACATATACATACATATGTGTATATAAATATGTTAAAAGGCATAAATTGTAAAGATAAAAATTAAGAAGTAAATTAAATAAACATTAAAAATTAAAAGTATTCTATTTGCCAGTTTCTCTTCCCCCACTCCCACTCTGAGAAGGAAAAGAGATAGGACCATCTAATAGAAAATAGAAGACAGAAGATTTCAGGTCAATATAAGGAGAAAGAAAATAAATACCATATCAACTAGACATATCAAAAATGAATTGGAATGCCTGTGGAGAATATGAGGTTCTCATAAATGTGGGTGTTTAACTTGAATCTGGATGGTCATTTGCCAGAGATGTTGTACATAGAGTTCATACCTTCATTACCATTTAAGTTAAATATCATCGAAGGTCCATTTTAACAAAAACAAAACAAAACATGTCTATGAGTCCTTGATTCCCTCATTCCATTGTAAAGTGCTTATGTTGTTGGGTGTTTTTTCAGGTGAATAAACCATGAGCTCCATTAAGAGGAGAGTTATTTGTTTAAAGTTTATATCTATCTTAGCATTTAGAGTGGTACTCTATATCTAGCATCTATTTTAGCAAATGTTTGCTGATATAAATTAAATTGAACTGACAATTTTGCCTGAGTAACTGCTGGTTGCTTGTCTTAATCTAATCTACTTCTTACAGTTTTGAAATAAGGTTCCTAAAGGCTCCAGATATAACTATTCAAAAATTCTATTTTCACCCTCTCTAATTAACACATAAATAATATAAATATTGTTAACTTAAAAATTTTAAATTACCAAATGATCAGTTTGCCAGTTGCTTATTGTTCAGTTTAGTCAAAATGATCAAAACAATTGTATATGTAAACTTAGCTACAATCCTATATCAATATTAATATCAAAAGGGACCTTGATGTCTTAAAAGTACCACCAGTACACCTTTTTTAGTACATAACATGAAGGAGAAGCATTTAATATTGTGACTATTCACAGATTATATGTTTTGCAATATTAGCTAGAACTCAGGCCTTAACCTAATGTAAAGACTTTCAATGACATGCCTAAAAAATTGAACCATAAGATAGAAGCCCATAAAATTTCAACCAAGATTGCCGTCCCTTTCATTTCTTGGAAAAATGAAGGTGGCTTTAGGCTAATTAATAAAAATAAACTGCAGTGAAAGGCTTTAAGTCAAGTTGCTTACATCAATATTTATTAGCCAGTGAAGTGGAAGAAGCAAATTTCATTAATAAAATGAATAAGGAGCATTTAGTAAGTCAATTCATTCAGTGGTTCAAAAAGATCAAAAATAAATTGGAAGGAACACCGACCCTTTCCCCTTCGACACACACTTTGACTATCAGTGAACAAGGTCATCCTGGGAGGCCATGTCAAAAAATCTTTGGTCCATGGTACAGATGAACAATGAATATCCTGATGAGAGAAAACACTTCAGTGCCTTTTGTCTGAACTCCAAATTGAGAAACGGATGTGAGAGTAGTGAGTTAATCATGAAAATTATAATTTTCTTCCAATCCACAGCTTAATGAAGTGAGCAAATGACAGGTCTGGCATCTGCAATTTCAAAAAACAAAGTACTTAAGAAGTTTGAAGATACTTTACTTTTTACTACTAATCCTCCAGAAGGGTAGCTAATAAGTGTCTACATTTCTTGGGGCTGCACATAAATATATCAATAACTAGTTAGGAAAAAAAGGCATAAACGATGATGATTATCTTAGCATCAAACAAATGGGTCTCCAGAACCTGCTGTTATTTTTTCACAACATCTGTATAGTGCCAATCTAGTTGAGCACAGATGATTGTTCTCATTTCCAGAAAAACCTACTGGCATCATATGATTATGGCAGAAAAACAAAATTTCAAAGATGTAAGGGACTATAGAGGCCAAGTAAGCCAAATTATACCTGAAAAGTACTCCACACTAAAAAATACCTTACTAGTGACTGTACATACTGCATTGAGATAGAACTTATTAATTCCTCAGGTATTCCATTCCTATTGTGGGTAGCTCTAATTGGATATGAAGTTTAAATTTCTCTTTTTGGAACTTCTGTTCATTGTTATATTCCTCTGTGCACAAAAATACCATCCAACCATTTTTTTTTGTTGGACAGACTTTGGAAATACTTGAAGACATGGGGCAGCTAGGTGGCACAGTGAATAGAGCACCAGCCCTGGAGTCAGGAGTACCGGAGTTCAAATCCAACCTCAGACACTTAGCACAAAAAACTAGCCATGTGAACTTGGGCAAGTCACTTAACCCCAACTACCCTCCAAAAAAGAAAAAAGAAAATACTTGAAGATAGCTATCAGATCCCTCCTGTGCATTCCCTTGTCTAGATGTAATATCCCTTTTCTACTAGGAGATTATTATTTGGAATGTATTCAAAACTCTTTAACTACTTGGATTTCCTTATTCTGGATTTTCTCTAGCTCCTCAATATATACTGTAAGTTGCAGTGCCCAGAAGTGAACACAATATTCAAGATGGCAGGATGGAAAGTCAGGGAGTCCTATATCTTCTTGTTTTTGAAAGCTATATAATCTTTATTTTTTCAGATTTCATTATTTTGTAAACTCTTAGGATGGAACATCGATTTTCAAATGACGTTTCTCCTTATTCTAAAGAACCATAAAATATATTGCACATTAAAGATTGGTTAAGTTCAGAAGTATGAGAAAATCAGAAAGGAAGTCAATTAAAGTCAGGGAAAAAAGCAAATAACAATTCTAAACATGAATTTTCAACTGAGTTCAGATTAAAATATGCTTTAATAATATTTCTCAGTTATGGATCAAGACATTTTTAAGATTCATTTTTACAAGATTTTGAGTTCCAAAGTATTCTCCCTCCCTTCTTCTGAAAATGGTAGGCAATTTGATATTGGCTATACACATGTTCTCATGTAAAACACATTTCTATATTAGTCACAGTTGTGCAAGAAGAAAAAGATTGAAAGAAAAAATACAAAAAAAGAATAAAGTAAGTGAAAAAAGTATGTTTCAATCTGCATTCAGGGTTCATCTGTTCTATATTTTGATGTGGATACATTTCCCTTTATGAATCCTTTGTACTTTCTTGCAAAATAATGCTGCTGAAGAGAACTAAATCATTCAAAGTTGATCATCACACAATGCCATTGATTCTGTCTATAATGTTTTCCTGGTTCTTCTCATTTCTCTTTGCAAGAGTTCTTATGCAGAACTTAGTTGTCCTTTGGGTGTTGTGCCAAATTGCTCTCCAGAATGGTTGGATCATTTCACAACTCCTCTAACAGTGCCATAGTGTTCAATTTTCCCACATACTCTCCAACATGTATCATTTTCCCTTTTTGTTGGTCAATTAACACATTTGATAGGTGTGAAGTGGTTCCTCAGAGCTGTTTTAATGTGCATTTCTCTAATAAAAAGGTATTTAAAGTATTTCTTCAGATGCCTATGGGAAATGGCTTATAAATATGTTATAAATATGTTATAAATATAAATATGTTATAAATATGACTCATTTCTCTATATATTTGAGAAATGAGATCTTTATCAAAACACTTGCTGTAAAGATTATTTCCTTTTATTTTTGCCTTCCTTCTCATCTTGGATGTATTGGGGTTTTTTGTATAAAAGCTTTGTAATGTAACATAAACTAAGTTATCTATTTCACATTATATAATGCATTCTATCTCTTCTTTGGTCATGAGCTTATTACACACTTAACTTCTCCTTTAAGAATTTGGATGAGGATTCAAGATGGTGGTGTCGAAGAATGAAACTCCATGACTCCCCCCCTAACCACCTCAAATACCTATAAAATATGACTTTAAACAAATTTAAGAGCTACAGAACCCACAAAGTGACAGAGAGAAACAAACTTCCCACTGACGGCAGCCCAGTAGGACAGCAGGAAGTGTCCATAACAGCATGCCATCTTGTGAAAGAGACAGCACCCTCATAACAGCTCTGGAAGCTGCTAAAACCTCAGTGATTTGGGACAAAGCTGTCCCCTATGGAAGCAGACTTCTCCTGTGGCAAAGAGCTCAAAGTCAAGTAACTGTGTGGCAACATGAGAAAACAAAGGAAGCAAAGCAAGCACAGCCATTCAACTTTAGATTCCTTTTTTGGGGAAAAAAAAGGATCAAAGCATTGTATGGGAGGAAGAAAACACAGTCAGAACTCCTGCACCAAAAGCTTCCAAGATAAATATGAACTGGTTATAGGCCATGGAGGAGTTCAAGAAGGATTTTGAAAACCAAGTAAAAGAAGTGGAGGAAATATTGGGAAGAGAAATGAGAATAATGCAAGAAAATCACAAAAAGAGAGTAAAAAACCTGACTAAAGAAATTAACAACTTAAAAATAGACAAACTCAAATGGCAAAAGAGGCCCAAAAAGCCAATGAGGAGTAGGCCTTAAAAAGATGAATTTGCCAGATGGATAAAAAAAAAAAATTTTCAAAAGCTCACTGAAGGGAATAATTCCTTCAAAATTAAATTGGACCAAATGGAAGCTAATGGCTTTATGAAAAATCAAGATACTATTAAATGGATTCAACAAATGAAAAAATAGAAGGCAATGTGAAATATATCATTGAAAAACACCACTGACCTAGAAAATAGATCCAGGAAAGATCATTTAAAAATTATTCAACTATGTGAAAGTCATGATCAAAAAAGAACCTAGAAATCATGCTTCAAGAAATTCTCAAGGAAAATTGAATTAACAAATCACCTCTAGAGAAAGATAACCAAAAGAAAATTCCTAGGAATATTATAGCCAGGCTACAGAGTTGCCAGATTAAGAAGGCAATATTACAAGCAGCCAAGAAGAAACAATTCAAATATTGTGGAAACACAATCATGATAACACAGGCCCTAGAAGTTTCTACATTAAGGGATTGAAGGATTGGAATATTATATTCTAGAGAGCCAAAGAAGAAGGATTAAAACCAAGAATCACCTACATAGAAAAACTGAGTATAATGTTTCAGGGGAAAATACGGTCATATATTGAGGTGGAGGACTTCAAGCATTCTTGACGAAAAAAACACAGAGCTGAATAGAAAATTTGACATTCAAATAAAAGAAGTAAGAAAAGCATAAGAAGGTAAAAAAGGGAAAATAAATCACAAGGAACATATCAGAGTTGAACTATTCACATGTCTATGTGGAAAAATGATAATTGTAACTTACGAAACTTTTCTGAGTATGAGAATGGTTGAAAGGAACATAAATGTCTGTATATATACACATGTATATATGTATACATGTATATGTATGTACATATACATATATGTCCATATAGAAGTGTATATATGAATATGAATACATATGTGAGTGTGTGTATATGTGTGTATAGGTATACAAAGACAGAGGGTCCAGGATAAATGGAATAGGATGGATGATATTTAAAAGGTGAAATTGAGTCATGAGAGATGAATATAATGAGAGGAGATATGGAGAGACAGAATGGGGAAATTTATCTCATATAGAAGAGGTGAGGGATAACTGTTACAATGTAGGGGAAGAACAGGAAGGTAAAAGGGAATAGGTCAACCTTTCTCTGATTGAATCCGGCTTAGGGAGGGAATGACATACACTTTAAATTGAGTATTTTGCCCTACAGGGATGAGGGACGGGCATAAGAAGAGGGATGATGGAGTGTAGGGAAGGTTGGGGGTGACGGTACTTAGAAACCCATACTTTTGAAAACAGACAGGGGCAAAGTAGAGAATGGAACAAGTGGAGGGTGGGTAGGATGGAGGAAAACATAGTCAGTCTTTCACAATATATCCACTGTGGAAATGTTTTACATAACTACACTTGTACAACCTATATTGAAATGCTTGTCTTCAAAGTAATGATGAGTGATGAGGAAGGAAGGGAATCTGAAATTCACAGTTTTAAAATAAAATGTTTAATATTATTATTATCATTATCATTTTTATTATCATCATCATCATCATAATTATTATTATTATTATTTACATGCAACTGGGAAATAAGATATATAGGCACTGGGGTAGGGAGATCCATCTTGCCCTACCAGAAAATCAGAGGGGGTGGGATTGGAGAGGATATAGGAGAGAGCAGATTGGGGCAGGGGATATACAGTGGGATCACTGGTGTGGTGGGTAGGGGAAAGATGGGGAGAAAACTTGTACCTTAAAAACTGGTGAAAATGAGTTATGTTAACTAAAACTAAACATAAAAGTTAATTTAAAAAAAGAATTTGGATGCTACACCACTTAGTAAAGTATATAGGTTTAGTATTAATATTGGTTCATTGTCTCTGATACCTTTTAGCAAAATGCAGCTTCCTTCCTTATCTCTTTCCATTAGGTTTCTTTTTGTTTTTGCTTCCTTTGAGACTAGGATTTCTACCTCTGCTATTTTTACTTTAGTAGAAGCATAACAGATTCTGCTCCTGTCCCTACCTTCCTTTTCTGTTGGTCTCTCTGCTTCATGTGTGTTTTTGCAAAGAATATATTGTAAGATTCTATTTTTTTTATCAACTTCTATCTATTTCCATTTTATGAGAGTTCATTCCATTCATATTCACAATCATGATTACTAGCTATGAATTTCCTCCAACTATATTTCCTTTATTCTTCTCTTATATTTCTCTTTATTCTTCTTTTATCCTTTCTCTCCTCACCAGTGTTTTGTTTCTGTCTACCACCTCCCCCTTGTCTGCTTTCTCTTTTGTCAGCCCTCCCACCTCCATTTACTTAGTCTCCTCTCCTATTATTTTCCTATCAGGTTGATATTAATTAGAAATCTAGGTAAGCTAGATTTCTATATTCAACTGATTGTGTATATTATTCTTTGAGTAAATACTGATGAAAGTAAGGTTTAAGGGATACATGTCAACTGCCCTCCAATCTTTCCCTTCACTGAAATAGGTTTTTGTGCCTCTTCATGTGAAATAATTTACACCATTCTACTTTTTCCTTCCTTCTATACTGATTGTACTCTTATTTCTCATTCCTTAATTATTTTTATATCATTCACTCAAATTCACTTTATACCTGGACTCTCTATCTGTTGCATATTCCTTATAGCTATACTTTTTGTGGTAATTTTTTTTAAAGAATTGCAAGTATCATCTTCCAATGTAGGAATGTAAAGAGTTAAGGTACAATGGATCACTTATATTTTCTTTTTCCTTTTTACAATTTTAGACTTCTCTTGGGTCTTGATGTTGGAGATCAAATTTATTGTCAGTTCTTATCTTCTCCTTATGAAGGTTTTAAATCCTTCTAATTCATTATGTGATTTTTTTCCTTGAAGAATTATGCTCAATTTTGCTGGAGGTGTGAGGCTTGATTGTTGTCTTACCTCCTGTGATCTCTGGAATATCATGTTCCATGAGGTATGATCCTTTAATGTTGCAGTTGCTAAGTCCTATGTAATTCTGATTGTGGATCTCTAATATATAGATATGTGAATTGTGTAGTTCAGGCCACTTGCAGTATTTTTCCTTTACCTGATAGTTTTAAAATTTGGCTATAATGTTCCTTGGAGTTTTTATTTTGGGACCTCTTTCTTGAGGTGGTTGGTGAATTCTTTAAGTGCTCATTTTGCCCTCTCATCCCAGATGATCAGGGCAGTTTACCTTGATGATTTCTTGAAAGATGTTGTCCAGGTCTTCCGTACAATTATGGCTTTCAGAGAGTTCAATGATACTGATGAGGCAAGATTAATACAGCCCTGATTACTAAGCTACACACACACACACACATATGTATATATACATATATACATATACATACATGTATGGAATAGGGGTACTTGTGATGGAATGGTTGCCTTTGGGGGAGGGAGAGGGACATTTACATGTAGATACTGAAGTTTAGGTCAGAAAATATGTGTTTTAATCTACACTCTGTGGCTGTGTGTCTGTACAAGGCTCTTTATCTTTCTAGTCCCTCAGGATACTCATTTAAAAATAAAGGGATTTTGCTACATGATCTTTTCAATTCTAGATCTTACAACCTTTCATACAAACACATTTAACTATATCAGTTACTATCTGAAAGAGTGTGTTTAGTTCTATGTAACATATTTTAGAAAGGAAATTTACAATCTGGGCACAATCAAGAAAAGGCATGGTGGTGGGAGAAAATATTCTATGTGAAGAAAGCTGGAAGGAATTGGGAGTTTTTATTCATAAGGAGAGAAGACTTTGAGGGGATGATTAATCAATGTCTTCAAGTTTTCAAAGAGTTATCTTATGGGAGACAAAACTCCTTCTGTTTGTCTATGGAGGGTTATTACAAGAGATCTGGGAATGTATATTTGATATAAGTGTAGTTCACAAGCACATCTTTTACCATCGGTAGCTTTATTGTCTCCTCTTTTCAGGTTTTTCTCCTATCTAAGCTTGCTCTTTTGCTAGTGACTTATCTGCCACCCTCCAAAAAATATAAATATTTCTTCTTTATCTGTGACCCTATGTTTATAATTCCCCTATATTCCAGTGTTTACTCATTTGTTTAGGTACTTATAACATTAGGGACAGTTTACAATCTGAGGATCCTAGAGTTGGAAAGATTTTCAGTTATGTTCTAGTCCAATTCTTTGTATTATTCATGAATATGATTTATCACATGCTACCATGAATGTTAATGTATAATGTGCTGCAATCTCCAAATTCGTTACGCTTAAGATTTAAGATTCTTTAAAATAAGTTCATTTTCTGTGTTCTTCAATTCATTGGAATTCCAAATTAACATGGATTTAGAGCCAGAAGGAAATTCAGAAACCATGTCATTCAAAATCACCATTATAACTATGGAAACTGAGGCCCTAAGAATTTAAGAGATTTGTCCAAGGTCATAGTGATTATCAGCAGTAGAGGTGGGATTCTAACTCAGGCTAGCTAATATGACAGCCAGTGTTATTCTTATCATATAACAGTGGCACTTATTTTCATGGGAAAAAAAGGCATGGCTCTTATTGCAAATATGTTTGTGTATTGGTATCAGCATTTCACTTGTAGTGAAGCATCTGTCAGTAGAATATCTTTAATGACTATTTAACTACTTCTCCATTTTAAAAGGATTTCATATAGATTTTCTTTTTGAGTGGTGTAAAATTGAGATCTCTTTTTAGCTGAGTGGCAGAGCAGTGAAAGTGAAGGCATTGATTAAGGTGACTTACCTTACTTCTAACAATTCATCTTTGTTTATCCCTAGCTGTGCCCAAAGGCAGTGGCGATGGGCAGATTTCTTCATGACTGCAAACTGTTTAACAAATAAAAGGTACATGAAAGTCCAAATGAAAACAGAGAAAGTAAAAGTACTGCAGGGAACAAATAAATCTTCAACTTTGGGCACTAGCCATTCCTCTGGCTGGCATTCTACATTCCCCAAGCTTTATTAATAACAGGTGAAGGGTAGGAGGGAAAATAATACAATGTCATTTTGAGGTTTGTTTTGACAGCTTTGTTACCCATAAGTTTATGCCCAGATGCACACACATACTTTATATGAGGTTATTGCTCAGCTGTGGCTTGCCATGGCAAAAGTCCAATCTGCCCATCTTCAGTACTTTGAATGGACAATATTTTCTAAAGAAAGGACTCTTCTGAAGTAACTAATAAAAGATTGAAAGGACAACCCCATAGTAAAATAATACCTTAGAGGTCTAGCATGTTCTTTGATTATAAGTGGATATGAGTGTGGGGAGGAGTGGGAGGGAAAGTAGTTCCAAAAAGCTTTAAATAGCAGGGGTTATAAAAACTCATAGCATCTGTTAAGAAAGTTTCTCTCCCCTCTTGTTTCTTGTATCTTTTGGAAATAATTCATGTCATTGTGGATGTGAAGTGATATCTGAGTAAAAATTAAAAGAAGTATAATAACCAATTAGGAAATTTGAACCAAAATTTAGTAGAAGGGTGTGGTTAAGATATGGTTTATAATATTTAAGGGAAGAAATTTATTTGACATAAGGAAAACTGAACAAGCTTGACATAGGCCTAGGTTATAATGTCTCTGTCTATTCTTGCTGACTGGTTTGATGAAATTCAAATAAGAAGGATGAAAATGAGCATGAGTTGAACTGTACACACTAAAAACACAAAGTATGAGGAAAACACAAGACTTATTAATATAGCAAGTTACTTTTCCATTAAACTGTAATAAATGTATATATTGCATATTCATATATGTACATATGTAATAGCTAGCTTAAGACTACAAATATTATCTCATTTCATCACAACAAACCTAGGAATTAGGTGCTATTATTATTCTCATTTTATAGTTAAAGAAAGTGAAGTAAATAAGACTTAAGTGACTTCCCCAGGGTTACACAGCAAGAAAATATCTAAGGCCAGATTTGAATTAATTTCTTCCTGCTTCCAGGTCCAGCACTCTATCTACAGCTGCATCTCTGTATCTTTGAACACACACACACACACACACACACACTTTAGGGTTAAACTCCAGTGGCAAGACTAAGATCAACACATAGAAATCACATGGAGGGAAATGTTCTGGGTCACTATAAAGACAAACCAAGATGCGGTTAACAATTTTACTGTTGAAAAATATCGTATTCAGATCATATATCAAATTATAAGGGAAACAGAGTTAAATGACTTGCCCAGGGTCACACAGCTAATAAGTGAGGCCAGATTTAAACTCATATCTTCATGACTCCAGACCCAGGAATCACTCTACTGCATTACCTGGAGACCTACCCTTTCCCCACCTTTCATAATCCTTTTCCTCCTTGTCGTGGGGTGGGTGAGAAGAGATGGGAAGAAAATTTGGAAATCAAAACCTCACAGAAGTGAATGTTGGAAACTAGAAATGAATACATGTATTTTTAAAAAAGAAAATAAAAATAGTCAATTCTATATCATAAGAGATTTAATGTCCCTTAACTAAGCATATTCAAATGTGGGCTAAAATTATTCTGTAATAATGCATTTCCAAACATTATGACCTAACAGAAACCAGGATCTAGTGATGATAACTTCAAATATGATCTGACTTGTGAAACAATTTTGTATTTTAATAGTCTTGTCTGTACTCTTCATTACCTCTATCACCCTTTTTTTGTACAACAATAATTCCTTCTCAGAACCATAGAACTTTCTCACTCTAATGATGTAGGAGAGCTTAAATCCTTTGTTCATTAGCACATCATGATATCCTCACTGTCAAGACAGATGGACATGATTTAGACAATTAGGATTATACAGAACTGGTCAAATGACTTAATTTTTAAAAAATCTATTAAAATTCTTCAAACTTGGAAGGTTTCCAGTGGAATACTCCAGATACCTTCCCCAATCCCCACCCTCAGGTTGTCCCCTATTTCATTTTTGCATCAATAATTCTGATAAAAATATGAATTAAATTGCTATTAATTTTTTGCATGACATGAAACTGGATAGGATACCTAATAAGTATAATGAAGTTGTAAAGAAAAAATGTAAAAAGCCAGGATGTTTGGCTGAAATATGATATTAAATTTTAAAAGAAATAAAATGCCTTACATGATTCAAAAGGTTAAGGAAAGATATCAGTTTATATGAAAATAAGACTATAAATTATTGCCTAATTTCTAATTATTGTAAAAATGATCAGAATCAGTTAAACATGTATTGAGGGTATCCTTCAGGACATTAATATAGAAAAGACAAGCTTCTCTTTTAAGTAGTCATATTGAGAGTTTTTTGTTTGCTTGGTTTTTGTTGTTTTTGTTTGTAATCTAAAATAGCCACCCCATTACTTATGCTTTTTTTCTCTTCATTATCCATTTCACAACACCTAGTACTCTCTGTTTTTCAGACTATGCAGGTTGTGGTTGGTTTTTTTTTTTGGCAGGGAGGGGTAGGAGGAACTCAGTTTAAATATGGCAAGTGTCTCTTCCTGTCTCTTTCCTTAACTCCTCCTATTCCTCTCCTAATTTTATTTACTGAAGATGCTGCTACAAGATACTGAGCTGGTGAATGAAATTAGTTACAGAATGGTAATAATATTATAAAGAAAAAGACTCCATAGCCCCAAACTTATTTTTTAAGCATCAATCTGATGTCTCCTGCCAGAGCTGGGTTCCTCAGTAAAAATAAACAAATATTTGTAAAAGCATTGTTTGAGACATTTGAACATAAAAAATGTAGGTATATTAGCAATTACAGTGTCCTTACAGGACTAATCTGGTTTTCATTTTTTAAGATTATTATGACATTAAGAACTTTAGCTCCCTTTAACTTCCTCAGTGTAATAGGATGGAGAAGAGAAGGAATAAATGAGGGTTGTTAGTGCAAAAAGGTGTCTCTTAATAATATATCAAAATTACTTAAGGTTCCATGAAATATAGAACAATAAAGGGATATTATCTGAAAATTATTTATCTCTAATACTAGGTAAAACACAAATAAGGAGACATATAAGCTAAATATAGTCCCTGTGTTATGAAGGAGATCCAGTGCAGTTTTCTATTTCAGGTATTCTTGATGAGTGGGGAAATACTATTAGAAGGACAGAAATATACCACTTGCTTTAAATCCTGGTACTTTGCAGAACATGTAGGGGAAAAAATTCTATAAGCATTCAAAAGTGTGGTCTAAGAAATCATACATATATATTCAACCAAATAGTTACTTCAAGGATTTTGTAGCATATGAATCATTATATTATTGTCCAAAAAGATTTACTTAGGTCTCAAAAAATTCATGACTTTTTGGCACTGATTAAAAATGTGATCATATTCAAGGAGAAAGAAAGGAAGTGTAAGTCTTTGAATGATCATGGTCCTGAAATTTATACTTTGAGATGAAAAAAGAATCTCTTTGACAGATTTGGCTATATTACGGAGGTAAGCAGATAGTCGACTCTCTGGCATGATGAGGGTGTAAGTGTGTGTGGTGGAGGGGGGGGTAGCTAAAGGAAGTTATCTTTATATCTAATATAACAGCCTAGCCTCATGCCATAAATCCCCACTTTAAGAGATTTATGAGTCTGAGTAGAAAGTATATATATATATATATATATATATATGTATGTATATATGTTTGTATATATGTATGTATGTATCTTTAATTCATTTAACAAATTGTTGTACAAATAATATGTTTGGTGCTGAGGGGAGATACAAAAAAAAATTAAGCCTGATCCCTTCTTTTCTTGGGTCTGCAGTGCAATTGCAGCTATAGGGGGAGGGCAAAGTCAACATGATACAGAGTAAAGGCAAAGACTTGCCGGTGGTCTTCCAAATTCTGCTTCACATAACTTAAAAATAAAGACATAAAATGAATTATGGAGTGGCAGAATTAACATAAGGATGGATTGAAATGATTTTGTAGCCCAAGACAACTTAGAAGGGAAGCATAATGGTCTGTCTCACTGGTGAGAGAGTGGAGTATATTCAAACACATGCTCTACCCTGGCAAGCCAGGAGCAGGTCACATCCAGGAAATTAGGAGCAGGACAAGTCTAGTAAGCCAAAAGCACACTGACAAGCCAGCAGTGGGACTAATCCAAAAAGTAGAAGCTAAAAGCAGAGTAAATTGTAAAACAAAATTCCAGTGTGTTGTTTTTAAGAGAAAAAAAAACATTTAAAACAAAGAGAAATAGATGTTGTAAAAGTAGTGGAATGGAGAAAAATCTATTATGTTTTAGCTCATGTTATAAAAAAAAAAAGCAGAGGTAGCAAGCATGATGCCAGACAAAGGAATAACAAAAACAGATCTAATTAAAACAGATAAGGAAGGGAACTAAATCTTGCCAAAAGGTACCATAGAAATAAAGTAATATTAATGCTGAATATACATGCACCAAATAGTACAGCATCCAAATTCTTAAAGAAAAAGATAAATGAATTATAAAAGGAAATAAATAGTAAAACTATAGTAATAGAGGACATAAATTTTCTCCTCTGGGAACCAGATGCATTTAATTTAAAAATAAGTGGGAAAAAAAGTGAAGGAGAGAGATTTAGACACTTAGATATGACAGGGCAGCTAGATGGTGTAGAGAAAAGAGAGCTGGACCTGCAATCAGGAAGAAATTATTTCAAACCCAGCCTCAGACACTTATGGGCTTTGTGACCCTGGCAATATATTTAACCTTATTTCTCTCAGTCTCCTCTTCTATAAAATGAGAAGGAGGAGGAAATGACAAACCACTTCAATATCTTTGACAGGAAAACTCCAAATAGGTTCATGAAGAATAAGAGACAACTGATAAATGACTAAACAAACAATTGATGTGATAGATGTCTATAAAAAGTTTAATCGGAATAAAAAGGAATATACCTTTTTTTTCCCCCTCAAGTACATGGGACCAATACAAACAACTGACTGTATATTAAGGCATCATAATCTCACAATTAACAGAAATTTTAAATGCGACAGAAATTTTAAATGCGACAGAAATTTTAAATGCATCTTTTTTTAGATCAAAATGCAATGAAAATACATTCAATAAAAGGCCATGGAAACAGTTTGAAAACTAATTTGGAGGGCAGCTAGGTGGCGCAGTGAATAGAGCACTGGCCCTGGAGTCAGGAGTACCTGAGTTCAAATCCGGCCTCAGACACTTAACACAAAAAACTAGCCGTGTGACCTTGGGCAAGTCACTTAACCCCAACTGCCCTCCAAAAAGCAAAAAAAAAAAAAACTAATTTGGAATTACATAATCTGTTTTTTGAGTAGTGGAACAAAGAACAAATCAAAGAAACAATAAATAATTCCGCTGTATACCTCCTCACCAATCTGCTCTCTCCTATATCCTCTCCCATCACCCCTATGACTTTCTGGTAGGGCAAGATGGATCTCCCTCCATCATCCCTCATCTCATCCTTTTCCCCCTATTCTTGTGCAGGGCAAGATAGCAATTTTAGAGTGTATGTAATTCCTTCCCTAAGCCAAATTCAATGAGAGTAGGGTTGACTCATTTCCTTTTTGCCTTCCTGTTCTGCTCCTTCATTGTAACAGTTATCCCTTGCCTGTTCTATATGAGATGATTAACTCAAATCCGTCTCTCCCTGTCTCCTCTCATTCTATTCCTCTGCTACCTCTTAATTTCACCTTTTAAAATATCATCCCTTCCTATTAAATTGATCCTTTGACCTCTGTCAATGTACACACATATATATATATACATACTCCCATATGTATTCATATGCATATATATGCTTCTATATATACATGTGTATATACATATATACATGCCTACAGGTATATGTATGTGTATATATATACACATATATATGTGTATACACATTTATATTTCCTTCACCTATCCTCATACTGAAAAAATTTTCATAAATTACAATTCTCATTTTTCTATGTTGGCTTAGTTTAGCTTTGATAAGTTCCTTATGATTTTTTTCTCATGTTTACCTCCTCATGCTTCTAGTGTTTGATTGTCAAATTATCTATTCAGTTCTGCTTTTTCCTCATGAATGCTTGAAAGTCCTCCACCTCATTGAATGACCATATGTTCCCCTGAAATATTATATTCAATTTTTCTGGGTAGGTGATTCTTGGTTTTAATCCTAGCTCTCTTGATCTCCAGAATATCATATTCCAGGCCCTTCAGTCCCTTAATACAGAAGCTGCTAGATCCTGTGTTTTCCTGATTGTGGTTCCACAGTATTCAAATTGTTTCTTCTTGGCAGCTTGTAATATTTGTGGAGCTAATTGTATAAAAAAACTAAAGAAAATAAATAATTGGTTAAATAGATTTTTAAAAAGACAGAAGAAAACAAAATGATCAGTATCAAAAATAAAGAGGGTAAACTCAACATCAATTGAGAAGAAATTAAAGCAATTATTGTGCCTTATTTTGTCCATCTAAATGCCAATGAATCTAACAATGCAAGTGAAATTGTATTGCTATTTACAAGTTGTAAATCAGACACATGTGCATGTATCTGAGTTTGCCTGTGTGTATAGCCTAAATAAACAGATAATGAAATAGAATACTTAAATAACCCTATATTTTAAAAAATGAGAAAATCACTGATGAACTGCCAAAAAAAATAAAAAGCCTAACATTAAAAAAATTAAAAAGTTAATTCTACCGAACTTTTATTTCAAAAAACAATTTCAATAGTATAGAAACTATTTGGAAAAAATAAGTAAAGAAGGTGTCCTAACAAATTCCTTTTATCACACAAATATGGTTCCCATACCCAAACTAGGAAAAGCAAAACCAGAGAAAGGAAACAACACACTTATGACAGAAAATGCTATCCACATCCAGAGATAGCTCTATGGAGTCTGAATGCAGATTGAAACACCCCATTTTCTCTCCCTTTAATTTTTTTCCTCATGATTTTTCCATTTTGTTCTGCTTTTTTCACAGCATGACTAATGTGGAAATAGTCTTAATATGATTGTACATATATAGCCTATGTCAGGCTGCATGCCATCATGGGGAAAAGGAAGGGGAGAGAGAGTGAAAAAAATTGAACTCAAAATCTTATACAAGTGAATGCTGAAAACTAAAAATAAATAAAAGAAAGTTTAAAATATTAATGCAAAAGTTTTAAATATAAAAGGTTAGCAAAAGATTAAAGTAATGAATCACAAAGAACGTGCAATATGACCAAGTTGAGATTGTAGGATCAGTTCAATATTAGGAAAACCATCAGCATAATTGATCATATCAATTAAAAGAAAACACTAAAGAACCAATAAAATAAATAATATCATCCAGAAAAAAGTGATTATCTCAGTAGATAGTTGCTACAGTTTTGGGGGGTCAGGCTGTATAGGTTTCACCTATACCCTTCCTCAACAGGCTTGGGGCTTCCGCTTACTCTGGGAGAAACATCTGCACAGAAAAACTTAGGGCACAGGACTTGCTTCTAGCTACATTCTCTAAGCTTGGAGTGGCTGGACTTTCTTCTGCCTCCAGGTAGCCTGTATTTAAGTCCATTCTCCAGGGCCCCTTAGGGCCTCTCCCCTGGCCTTGCCCTCCCCACAGCAAGCCAATCCTGCATCACCCCTAAGGCGGAGAGATAATCCTGCTTATTGCAAACAGGTGCAGCCCTTGCATTCTGCCCCCAGGTGATCACAGTGCCTCCTGTTAGCTGAGGACAGTTCAACCCATTACCAACAAGAGCCCCAACAGATAGTGACAAATTATTTTAATGAAATACAACATTCATTCTTACTAAAAAGAATAGAAAGCAAAGGAGCAATAATAAATGGATCTTTCCTTAAACTACTGCAAAATATTTATCTAAAATCATCAACAAACATTTTCTGTAATTGGGATATATTACAAACCTTCCCAGTAAGATCAAGGTTTAATCAAGGAAGCCTAATGTCACCATGATTATTTAATATTATGCTTGAAATGCTAGCTATGGTAACAATAAAGGAAAAAAAAACTTAAAGAATTAGAGTAGGAAATAAGTTAAACAAAACTATCCCTCTTTGTGGATGGGATTTTTCATCATGAGTCTTTTGGAGTTGTTTAACGTCCTTGCATTGCTGAGAAGAGCTAAGTCTGTCAAATCCTTCATCATGAAATGTGTCTATTATTTTGAACAATATCTTCCTGATTCTGCTCACTTCACTCAGCATTAGTTCATTAAAGTTGTCCAGGTTTTTCTAAAGTCTGCTTGCTCATCATTTCTTATAGTACAATAGTATTCCATTATATTTATATATCATAGCTTGTTCAGACATTCCCCAATTGGTGGGCATCCCCTCAATTTTTAATTGTCACCACAAAAAGAGCTACTGTAAATATTATGTACATGTATTTCCCCCCTTTTTTATGATTTCTTTGGGATGTGGAACTACTGGTGATATTGCAGGATCAAAGGGTATTCACAGTTTGATTGACCTTTGAGCACAGACCCAAATTCCTCTCCAGGATGGTTAGGTCAGTTCACAACTCCACCAACAATCCATTGGTGTTTTAGTTTTCCCACCTCTTCTCCAACATTTATAATTTTCATTTCTGTCATATTAACCAATCTGATAGGTGTGAGGTGGCACCTTGGGGTTGTTTCAATTTGCATTTCTCTAATCAATAGTAACATATATATGTATATGTATATATATATATATATATGTATGTATATATTACTATTGATTAGTGATATATATCATTATTGATATTATATATATTCATATATATATATTCATCAGACTGCTTTAATTTCTTCTTTTGAAACCTGCCTGTTCATATCCTTTGGCAATCTATAAAATGGGTAATAATTTATATTTTTATAAATTTGGTTTAGTTCACCATATATTTTAGAAATGAGGTATTTATCAGAAACATTGGCAGTAAAAATTCTTTCCCAGCTTTGTTTTCCTTCTAATATTGGTTGCATTGCCTTTGTGCGAAAACTTTTTTTTTAATTTAATGTAATAAAAATTATTCATTAATTTAATATAATCAAATGTAATGTAACCAAAATTATCCATTTTGAATAATGTTCTCTATCTCCTGTTTACTCACAAGTTCTTCCCTTTTTCATAGATCTGACAGATAAACTATTCTTTGATCTCCTCATTTTCTTATGTTGTGATTACTTATGTCTAAATCATGTGCCCACTTTGACATTATCTTATGATAGGGTGTGAGATAGCCTCTACCTAGTGTCTGCCACAGTCTTTTACAGTTTCCCCCACATTTTTTGTCAAATAGTGAAGTCTTATGCTAGAAGCTCTAGTCTTTGAGTTTATCAAATAGTAGATTACTGTAGGGATTTACTGCTGTGTCTTCTGTACCTAACCTATTCCCCTGATATACCACTCTTTATCTTAGCTAGCACCAAACAATTCTAATGATTTTAAGTATATAAGATAGGTTTAAGTTTGCTATGGTTGGAACACCTTGTTTTATTTTTTTTAATCAATTGCTTTGATATTCTTGACTTTTTTTTTCTTCCAGTTGAATTTTACTATTTTCCTAGCTCTGTAAAATATTTTTTGATATTTTGATTGAAATGGCACCAAGAAAATTAATTTTGGTAAAACTGTCATTTTTATTATATTAGCTCAGCCTACTGGTGAACAATTGATATGTTTAAAATGTATTTAGATATGACTTTTTTTGTGAAGCATTTTGTAACTGTGCTCAAATACTTCCTAGGTTTGTCTTGACAGGTAAACTATCAACTATATTATATTGTGTACAGTTATTTTAAATGGAATCTATCTCTTGCTGCTGGAGTTTGTTGGTAATATATAGAAATGCCGATTATGTGTGTGTTGGGGGGGTATTTTATATCCTGAAATTTGCTAAAGTTGCTAATTGTGTCAAGTAGGTTCTTTTTAAGGTGATTCTCTACATATACAATCATAGCATCTGCAAAGTATGATAGTTTTGTTTCCTCATCACCTATTCTAATTCCTTCAAATTTTCTCATATTTCTAATGCTAATATTTCTTGTACAATATTGAATAAGAAAGATGATAATAGATATCTTTGTTCCATTCCTGATCTTATTGGAAATGCTTGTATTTCAGGCTTGTATAAACAGTGGTCCTCAAGCTGCTTTCAGCCCTGGTCCCCTTTTGGGTCACACCAAAGAATTTTGGGCAGCCCTGGGGAAAAAAGGTGGAGGAAAACATCCTATAAGTGAGAGGACATTCTTTGATGTACAACAAGCACAGGTTATGCAAGTCTACTCTAGCTAATCACTATTACATATAACATTTGCTGATGGTTCTAGAGACATATTTCTTCTTGTTTTAAAGCAAATTTCATTATGATTCATATGCTCTCTCATGTTTTAATAAAAATAGAGGCTATATTTTCTCAAAGATCTTTTTCTGAATCTAATAAAATAATCATAAGATCTGTTAGATTCTTTTTGGTTTGTATTTATTGATATGCTCAATTATGCTGATA
The DNA here is from genome assembly GCA_028646575.1 of Pseudocheirus occidentalis. Taxonomy (NCBI): domain Eukaryota; kingdom Metazoa; phylum Chordata; class Mammalia; order Diprotodontia; family Pseudocheiridae; genus Pseudocheirus; species Pseudocheirus occidentalis. Next base: position 78,248,244 of record CM053599.1, read on the forward strand.
GCTTTCTTAATATTGAAGCAGCCCAGAATTCTTAATAGAAATTCCACCTGATCATAGTGAATTATCCTCATGATAAATTTTGTAATCTCTAAGTTATTGTTTGATTTAATATTTTTGTATCAATATTCATTAGGGAAATTGTTCTACAATTTCCTTTCTCTCTTTTGGGTCTTTCTGGTTTAGGTAGCAGCACCATATTTGTGTCATAAAAACAATTTGATAAGACTCCATCTATTTTTTCCAAATAATTTATATAGTATTAGAATTAACTGATCTTTAATTTTTTTGTTAAATTCACTTGTAAATTCATCTGGAGCTGGAATTTTTTTCTTATTTCATTGATGCCTTGCTCAATTTTTTTTGTAAAATTGTTTTAAAATATTATTTCCTCTTTTGTTCATCTTTATAAATTTTTTGCAAATATTCATCTTTTTCACTTAGACTGTCAGATTTACTGGCATACAGTTGGAAAAAAATAGCTCCTAATCATTGCCTTATCTACAGAGATTATCTAGAAATATTAGAATTAATTAACAAAGAATAGATTAGTAGAATACCGAGTATACTAAAAAAACATTACTATCTTCAACTAACTGATACATAGAATCAAACTTTAGGACTACAACAATTATATATATAATTTTAAATGCATAAAAACAATCAAATTCTAAGCAGAGTAATCAGAAAAAAAATTAGGTCACACAGAGGGTAGACCCAAGATGGTGGCATAGAAGCAGCAAGGTTTCACAGCTCCCACATAGCCACCACAAATACCCATAAAATATGACTGTAAACAAATTTTAGGGCTCCCAAACTCACAAAAAATGCAGAAAACACATTTCTCTCTGAAGGCAGCTTGGCAGACCATGCTCATAGCAGCAGGCTGGGAGCCAGATCCAGCCCAGCCTGAAACCATGGCCTACACCCAGGGCAGTCAGGAGGAGCCACAGCTGGAATCTTCAAGAGAATGGATCAGCAGCAGCTGTGGCAATTTCCAGATTTATCAGGCCAGAACAAAAAAGGATTAAGTGAAAGGTCAGTGGAATTCAGCTAAATTTGAGGTAGAAAAGCAGTCCATCCAAACTGTTCCCGTTGCCAGGAAGCAACAGAAGTGGCAGCCACCTCCACCTGGTTGCATCACAGCTCCAGGCCTGCAGACTGCAAGTAGGCCAAGAGATTGTTCAGAGGCCAAATGCTCTTGCATTGAGTGGCTAAAATCTGGATAGTAGTCTTGGGTGGTGGTCCTGGGATGCGTTTTCAGTGAACCAAAGCTGGTAGGGGCAGCAGCAGCCCCCTAATAGCTCCAGCAACTGTGAAAACCCCAGGGATTTGGGACAGAACTTTCCCCTCTGGAAGCAGAGTTTCACAGAGCTAAAAACACAAATAATTTATGGGCAAAAAGAGTAGGAAAAGGAAGCAAAATAAGAACAGTAACTTAACTCTAGAATCCTTTTTGGGGGGGACAAAAATTATCAAAGCATGGAAGGGGAGGAAGACAACACAGTGAGAACTCCCACACCAAATGCTTCCAAGAAACATGAAGATTGTCTACAATCCTCATATCAGCTTAAAAAGGACTTTGAAAACCAAATAAGAGAAGTGGAGGAAAAATTGGAAGACAAATAAGAATGATGCAAGAAAACCATGAAAAAGAGAGTCAACAACCTGACCGAAGAGAATAACACCTTAAAAAACAGATTAACTCAAATGGCAAAAGAGGCCCAAAAAGCCAATGAGGAGAAGAATGCCTAAAAAGTCTATTTTGATAGATGGAAAAAGAATCTCTAAAGCATGCTAAAGAGAATAATAACTTCCGAATTAGAGTGGTGCGAATGGAAGCAAATGACTTTATGAGAAATCAAGATATTATTAAACAGATCCAAACAAATGAAAAAAAAGAAGGCAATGTGAAATATCTCCTTGAAAAAATGACTGACCTGGAAAATATATCCAGGAGGGACAATTTAAAAATTATTAGACTACTTAAAAGCCATGATCAAATAAAGAACTTGGAAAGCATCCTTCAAGAATTTCACAAGGTAAATTGCTCTGATATTTTAGAAACAGAGGGCAAAATAGAACTTGAAAGAATTCACGGATCACCTCTTGAAAAAGATCTCCAAAAGAAAACTTCTAGAAATGTTATATGCAGGTTCTGAAGTCTCCAGATAAAGGAGAAAATATTATAGGTTGCCAAGAGAAAGTAATTTGAATACTGTGGATACACAATTAGGATAACCCAGGGTCTGGCAGCTTCTACATTGAGTGATGGACAGGCTTGGAATTATGATATTCCAGAGAACAAGAGAGCTGGGATTAAAACCAAGAATCACCTACCCAGCAAAACTGAGTATAATGTTTCACAGAAAAATATGGTCATTCAGTGAGGTGGAGGATTTTGAAGCATTCTTGCTGAAAAAAACAGAAGTGCACATAAATCTGACATTCAAACACAATAAACATGAGAAGGTAAACATGGAAAAGAAATCATAAGGAACTTATCAAAGTTGAACTATTTAAATGCCAATATTGAAAAATAATAGTAACTTAATGAAATTTTTCTCACTATGAGGACA
>CM053599.1:78251319-78258819 GCA_028646575.1 Pseudocheirus occidentalis
AGCAAAGTCTGATGTAACTGTCAGAAAGAATCATAGTGGTCCTCACCTCAGACCTTATCATCAAATATGAGATACATGATCAAAAGAATGAAGCCTTGGGAAAGCACATTAAGTGAGATGATCAGTTTACTTCCTCATAGGCTCATATAGACTTCCTAATTGTTCCAATTCTATGCCCTATTAAGGAGAGATCCACTTGTCTCAGCACCTTATACTCTGTGTTCCATAGATACTCTAATGGGAATACAATCTAGTTGTTTATTCTGTACTTGCTGCTCTTCTAACCCTCACCTTACCTCTTTTGCCTAGAGCAGGGATTCACCATCTCTAACCTGAAATTTGTCTACCTGTCATACAGAACAACTTTCTTTCAACATTAATAGATTCAGATAGTATAGCATTTTCCTATATGACAAGTATCTTTGTAGTTCGTGGTCATTTACTAGGGAAAACAGCACCTTGAGAATACAAATAGGAACCTAAAATAAGATATTCTACGCAAATGTAACCTATATAGAACTATAAATACATTACATAGAACTAGGGAATGATACCTATTGCACCTAATATTGTTGGATCGGTGGTAGCTGTAGCCTCTTTCTGTAGCTTTATTATGAATGATACAATTATATGAGTGTTGCCATCTAGTAACAATAACTCTGACCTTTGACACTCAATCAGGAGTTGGCAGGAGGTGTGATATTCCACAAATTAGACTTAAAGGCAATAAGAAACCTTGGATGGCTATTAAAAGGCAATTAATGAAAAAGGAATATGTCATTCTTTCTAACCCTAGTACCTAGCACAATGCCCAGTTCCATATTAAGTTAATAAATATAGGTTGATTTATTGAAAATGTTATTTAATACACATTTTTAAAGTAAGAGTATTGGGTCATACCAGTTAATATGTTCAGTGCCTCATATGCCTTTCTTTTTTTGTGGGAAGGGAGGTGAAGCAATTGGAGTTAAGTGACTTGCCCAAGGTCACATGGCTCATAAGTGTCAAGTGTCAGAGACAGGATTTGGACTCTGGTCCTCCTGACTCCAGTCACTTAGCTGCCCCTTGTTTTTTTTTTTTTTTCAAATTTCTTAAATTTGGTGTTTCAAGACTTGTTGGACTGAAGTATGATGATGTATCTTAATGCTGTACTTATTTCAGGGGGATGTATAATAGAATACATAAGATGGGCTGGCTATGTGGTAAGAGCAAGGCAAAATGGCAAACAGCTTGTATGCTTCTTTGATATCCTCACTGGATGTCAGGAGAAAGTAAGTATGGACAAGAGATACAAATAGACATGAGGCAGACATGGATGGATTCTTTCTGTGGGATCCCTCCTCTCATATGTTATACCATATACTTCCATGCTTTGATATACTTAGGTATATTGCTCTTTCAACATGACTGGTGCAAAAACAAAAGAAAACTATACATAAAAGAAATCAAAAGCCCACTTCATAGAATTGCAGAATTTCAGCATTGGAAAGAAGCTCAACAACTACCTCACCTAACCTATAATAAACAAAAAAATCCCCCCCACACACACACACATACATTCTCTGTCTCTCTCTCCATCTTTCTCTCTGATCTTTTTCTGAAGACCTCAATTAGGTTCTTTATTATTCCTTTATTGTCAAGGCAGCCCTTTTTATTTTAGATAGTTTTCATTTTTAGGAAAGTTTCCTGAGCATCAAGCCTAAATTTCCATATTCAAAACTTTCAAATATTGCTACTAATTAAGTACTTTGGGACCAAGTAAAAGAAATCCCTCTTCCATTGGGTGGCCTTTCAAATATTTAAAGATGGCTGTCATTCACCACAAGTCTTCTTTTTTTACTTCTTTCACTGTTCTCATAGCCTTCCTCTGGCTTTGGTTTCACTCATTAATATCCTTCCTAAGATGTCACTTAAAATTCCATAGAATACAGCTCGGGTTTTGTGTGATAAGGGCAGAATACAGAGGAATTGTTCACTAGCAATCACTAGGAATAATGCTTCTCAATGTAACCTAATATTACTTTATTTTTTTCACTGTCATATCACTGTTGAACTTTTTTGAGTTTGCATGCTACTAAACTCCCAGATCTTTATTTTTAATTAAAAAAATAATTGATCAATTAATTTTTTTCTACTTTCACTTGTATATGATTTTGGGTTTTGGATTTTTTTCTCCCACCCCCTTCTCTTCTCTCCCAAAGACAGCATTCAATCTGATAAAGGCTCTACTTATACATGCATATTGAACATATTTTCACATTAGTGATGATGCAAAGAAGAATTATAGCTAATTGGAGGAACCATGAGAAAGAAAAAAAATCAACAAAAGAAAAGAAGAGCAAATAGTATGCTTCAATATCTGTTTAGACTTCATCATTTTCTCTTTAAGTGTATAGCATTTTCTATCGTGAGTCTTTTGGAGTTGTCTTAGATATTTGCATTGCTGAGAAGAACTAAGTCTATCAAGGTCAGTCATTGCACAATGTGGCTGTTAAGGCAAATTGTAATCTACCAATAACCCTCCTCTCTTTACATTCAAAGTTTATTTCTGAATTTCTGTAGCATTTTAAACATTTAGTTGTATTAAATTTCATCGTGGGAAGGATAATGCTACTTTGATCCCTTTCTTCTTCAATATAGACTCTACCCCAATTTACTGTTCTTCAAATTCCTTTGTGCTTTCAGCCCATTCTGAAATTAAATATTGCTGAAACTATTCTCATAGGGACATGCTATTTTTTTCATTTTTCAATGTCTGCTCTCATAAACGTAAGTTTCCAATTTCTTTTGCGTTAAACAACACTTTTACATTAAAAGATATGCTATTATTCTTTCTGTGTATCCACAAAGGTCCTTTAGGACAATTTCTATGTTTCCTTTGGATTATTTCTCTTTCTTTCATCATGAGTGGAATCACTGATGTCTAACTTGGATATTGTCTTTCTGTACTTTTTTGGGAGTCTCAATCTCTTATTCTTTCTCCTGCTTCATTGTAGACCTTCTCTGTGGCATCTAGTTCAGCAGCTACACAAAAGAATTTTTCTCCCTCACTTTTTCTTTTTTAATTTAATGCCTTTGATTTGATTTGAAAGACAAGAAAATACATTCTTGTCACACCTTGTTCACAGCCCTCTATCTCTAGCCAAGAGTTAGTCAATTCTACATTTTAAGTTTGTTCCAGAAATCCTAAACTCAGAAACCAACTTCTTAAGTAACTGTTTACTTTCAAAATCCATCTTTTCTTTTTCTTCTGAAGCTCTTGATTCTAATTGACAATAGTAATTCAAACACCACATGTGCCCCTGAGATCATAAGTCTCTTATCTATGTCTTCCTAATTCTTAGTAATGCTTTCTCAGTTCCATTTGGAAGTAGCATCTGTGACAGAGTAAGTAACCAGAAATAAGTCATAGTCATTTGGTTTAACAAATTCTAGAAGATTCCTACCTAGAGAAAACAATATAGACCACTCTCTTTTTTATCAGCTTAACAAATAATTTGCTCAGCACCACTCGACAGGGATTCAACAAGCATCGCTGCTTATCTTTTCTTCTTATGGCTATTACTGTGTGATACTGCACCTGATACCACCTATGGATACAAATCCATGGATGTAAATAATCATTTCTTGGAGCTGAAAGAGCTGCTTCTCTTCAGTGAGAACCACCTCCTTGCTCTAAGACAAAAGTGTCACATTAATTATTAAGCTACAGTTGTTCAATAGTCCTTCATTACTTTCTTCTTTGTATTACTTCCCCTTACAGATTGCTGATACAGGAGAGGATTGACAGCTGCTTTTTCATATGCCTTTTTTCTTTGTTTTTGTACTTAAACCTTTCTTCATTTTTAAAGTTCTCTTTGAAATCTAGAAACATTTGTTTGTTTCACTGAGACAATCTGAGTTATTTTATATAGAATTTTATTTCCTATGTTCAAAAATTCTGGTTAATTCTCATCTGTTATTTCCTACATTATCATTTATTTGTCCTGTCATGTTCTTCTCAGAGACTTATCTGTCTTATTTTGTCTCTCTACATCCTATTTTAGAGACCATTATGTTCTAATTTCATTCAGAGTGGATTTTCTTTTATGTTGTTTTCTGCTTCTCATCTTCTAAATTGTCTTTCACTTTTGTATGCTTGCATTCTTAATCCATTTTTCTTTTGTTTCTTTGATGGGACTTGACATTACAGATGCTATTTTTAAAAATCTGCTTATTATTTTTGCTGTACAGGTGATACACTCTGCTCTTGTAATTCTCATTTCTCTTTTAAACCATTCAGGACCAGTTTGTTGTAGTTCCATGTTCTCCTCACATTCCTCAGATCCCACTGTCTAGTCAAGCTTTGGATATTTGTCTTTACTTCCCAATATATATAGACAGAAAGCTGAACTCAGTTACTAGATGTGTAGGCTACATTTTATTCCTATGTTATCTTTTCTCTTTTGGTTTATCTGTTTATGGTAAAGATTTTTGACCTTTCTCCTTTCTGAAATATTTGATTATTTAAATTCTTTCCCAACTCCCCCACTCCTTATTTTTCTCTATTCAGCTTCTTACTTGGTTCCATCTGATGGTGTTTTTCTTGAGAGATGAATCTAATAGCATCTTAGCCTCCTCTCACACCAGGCAATTCATGGTTCCCAATGGACTTTTAGGTGCTCAAAACTGAACCCAGGTGAATATTGTATTCTTTTCCTCTGACTTAATGGAATACTAAGTAGTACATTTCCACTCAAAAGGGTCTAGTCTAATGTCCTCCCAAGTGCTTCTCTTCCTTAGTTCTTTGACTACACTATGATGCTGATTCTATGATTCTACACTATGATTCAGCACTATGGTGCTGAATATTAAATGATTGTCCAAGAACTATCTTGCATTAGTATTATGGGGTCATCTCCTTATTTGAGGAGACTATGAGGTGGCAGCAAGAAGTGGTAGAGTCCACTACTTTTCTTCAATATTATTGATAAAACTGTTGAAAAGATTATGAACAAGAATGAATCACAATTGCATTCTCCCAGAAACCTCCTCTTGCATTAACAAAAATTGCTTATTTTAATTAAATCTATTGAATCTCACTTAACGTTTAATTATTTGTCAATTGTGTGAGTCCTTCTATTCAACCAGTCCTCAGTTCTCTCAATTCTACTACCATCATTGGCCTTAGATTTTTATAAGCACAGATATGTAACAAAATGTATTGTCCAGTTCTAAGATGAAATCTAAATTAATCATTTCCATGTTATTTTTAGATCTACCTATTTAATAACTGTAAGAAAAAAAGAAAGGACTTTGTCTGGCATGTTGTTTTCTTGTTATGATTCTTAGTGATCATTACTTTCATTTATAAAGAAAAGGAGAGTAATAAAGTGTACTTGTGAGAAGTCATTTTAGATTTTTTCCAAGAATCAAAATGAAACATATTAGATGGGAAGTTTCAGACTCCATCCACTTCCCTTCCCCTCCATCATTTTTTTTGAAAATGGAATTATTTGCTATTCTTAGATCCTATGACACATTTTGTATTCTCCAAGATTTTTTTTCAATGACTGTGACGGCCATTACATCCAGCTTTTGTTTTCTGTTACCAAAGCAGGTAGCTTGGCTAGACTTAGTGGCTTAAATTTATGTAGGACCACTAAATACTCTCATAATGTCTCACTTATCTTGAATTTCAAATAAAATTTTCTATTCTTCCCTTTCCAATCTGAAGATCTTTCTCCTTGACAGTGAAAACAGAAGAAATATAATGTGTCTGATGAGGAGGAAAAAATGATGTAAAAATGTTTAGGGTCAGGGAGTATTGGAGACTCCAAAATACCAACATACCAGGTCCTACCAGAAGAATTAGACTCATCGTCTCTCAGCAAAAAAAAAGTAAAGCTTATTAAAAATTAATTGAAAGTTCACCAGATGGGGTTGACTCTTAGAGAACCTTGGTATCTGTAAGGTTTATTGGGCAAGTGAGCCAGAGGAAGTCTGACACAGAATCTTTGCTAGATCATTTGGGATCTTATATACAGAAAGGTTGTGGGAGGAAATCTAGAGGGGATCTAAAGGAGGAGTTTGGGGAGGGTCTTCAGGAATAGTCCTATGAGGTTAGACTCCAGTATTAAGGGTGTGAAGTTGCTGGAGGCTTCCTGGAGCTGACAGACACTGGAAGGCTAGGCCAATTAAAGGGTGGAAAAGGAGGATCAAGAGTGGGAAATTGCTGGACAAAAGGGCTAGCTAAAGACTTGTGCTGAGCCACAATGAAAGGCCTATGGCCTCAGGAAAATGCCTTACGTGGGAAGATTCAAAGAGAACTCAAGGGGCTCCCACAGCCTGCACCTCATTATGTCCACAGTTCTGTCTTAATTCTATTGTCTTGTATTATCCTATTTACTGTGAGCCATCTTTCTGTCTAGGGCATCTAGATGTCTTATATCTGGGTCTGGAGTCAGGAAGTTGTAGTTCAGTCATTAGTCATGTGACCCTGCTTGAAATGTTTTTGGCAAAGATTCTGGACTTTGCCTTTTTGAGTTTAAATCTGACCTTTTATATTTACTAGCTGTGTGACCTTGAGCAAACTGCTTAATTTTTTTTTTTGCCTTCAAGGCAACTAGGTCACTCACTAGATACAATGCTCAGCCTGTAGTCAGGAATGACTGAGCTTTAATCAAACTTCAGTCACTTACTAGCTGTCTGACCTAGAACAAGTCCTTTAACCTTCCTTGGCTTTATTCAATGGAGAAGGAAATGGCAAACCACTCCGTATCTTCACCAAGAAAAACCCCACAGACTGTATGGTCCATGAATCATGAAGGATCTGATACAACTAAATCATGTAGCTCTGTCTCCTTTGATCGTTCTATTTTTCTCACCATAGCTCATTTTTATTTCCTATCTTTTGCATTTTGAGTCAGCCTCAGTTTATTTTGACCTCTAGTGCTATTGTCATGTGCCACACATTTGTTTGCATCCACTGTGATCTTCTTTTATTTCCTTGCATGTCCTCAAACAATAGCAAAAAAATCTAGTTATCAATAAGGTTTCTGATCCTCTAAATTGGTATTGTTTCAGTAGTTGAACTTTTTCTTCTTTATTAGAATTATTTCTATTTGTGTCTTCAGAATTGCATTTTTGAGAGCTTTATATTCCTCTCTAAGCCTCTTTCTCCTATATTATTCTAGGTTACGTGATGCTATATATCCTTTCTCCGAATCATTGGAATTTTACTTTTATTTTTTTCAAGCCTAAGGTTCTTATCAGTATATGCCTGGATTTCCTCTACTTCTCTATCATGAATTGAATGGCTATGTCCCATTCCCCTGTTCCCACACCAAAGTTCTGAAATTGTTTCAGCAATTCATACCTTTTTGTGGGTCAAAGTCACATTCAAAAAATCTCACCTTTTTGAAAGAATGAAGTCAGCATTCATTCAGTCCAGGAAATTATGGACTCCTTAATTTTTGGCATATAGGACTTTTCAATAGGAGTCTATATAATGGAATCAGG
>CM053599.1:78263819-78270509 GCA_028646575.1 Pseudocheirus occidentalis
CTGACCACCTTCCTGTCTTTCCGGTTTTATGCCTTGCTCCCTTCCATGTACTTTATGGTCCAGTTTCATAGATCTACTTGCTTCTTCTTCACATCACACTTCATCTCCCAATTCCATTCATTTTCACTGTCTGTCCTTACTATTCAGAATATTCTTCCTCTTTACTTTCACCGTTTGGCTTATTTGATCTCCTTTAAAATGTAGTTGAAAGCCATGTGCTAGGAACTATGAATCATCTCTCTTACTGTTAACATCTTCCCTCTGAGAATGCCTTCAGTTTTTTACTATATGTAATTTATATGCATAGCTATTTGCATGCTGTTTCCCTTATTATAATGTGAACTCATTGAGAAATGTGATAATTTTTTGTTTGTTTTTTTTTTTATTTCTTTTTATCTCCACTGATTATCACAGTGTCTGGCATATAAGAAGTGCTTAGTAAATGCTCTGTCATTGACTAATTTTGCTTCCTTCTCTCTTGAAATATTTGAAGTATCTATCTTTTCATTGTTTGCTCCAAGTCTGTCTCCAAAGTGAAAGTGAAAACTGTTAAAACTATGACTATCATTTTTGTGACAGTACTATGTCCAGATCTTGCACTAACCCTCAACCCCTCCAAACATCCTTAGTTGCGGGTAGTTGGAAATCAGAAATTCACATCAGTTGGCTTTGAAACTTCCCCCTAAGAAAGGAAATCTAAATAGATTTCCAAAAATCTATTCTAAAAGAATTTGATACATTTCACAGGTATAGTTTCATTTCTGTCACTGATAAAACAGATCAAAGCAAAGCCTAAATGAAAGATAATTGGGTCAAGGACTGAGGTATTCCATTAAATGCTACCTTCAAACATCCAACACATTTGAAATATACCCAACTATATGGTGTTTCAAATGGTTCTTAGATTAAGAAAAGAAATTGTCAAAAGCTATACTGAAATTCCAGGATACTTTGCCTTTGGCTTTCACCTGATTAATGAGTCAATTCTTTCAGTCATTCAAGGATCCATGATTTCACTCATATTGTTATTCCTTCCAGTGGCACAAATGACAAACTTTCTATAGCTTAGTAGATGGTCTTTGAGAACATCTATGACTTCAGAATTCATCATCCTGAAGACAATTTAGTGACAATATTTTCCCAACTTAGTTGGGATGGTACTAAGATAACAGGTATGTAGTTCATCATGAGAAATGTTCGTTTCTGGCTGGGTATTATGTCCTAGAGCTTGTACCTTGGTGTGAGAAACTTCTGAATATTCTTGAAGCCAAGATCACTTTTGTGCCATGATGAGACACCTAAAACAATACTTTAGTCATACTTACTTTTTTATTTTAATACTTTACTTTTAATATATAAATATAATTTAATTTTAATAATTTAAATCATAAGCAGTTTTTTTCAATAAAACTGTCTGTAATTTGATAAGAAATTTTCATGGGGATATTTCTAACCACCTCTCTTATTGTGAAGATCATGAAAATATTTGTTAGATTCAGGTTTTGTAATATTTCTCCTCTTTTTCATTATTTTTGTTAGATCAAGTCACAAAAATCACATTGAGTTTTTGTCCCAATGGAGGGAGGAAAGAATTATGCATCTATTTAGTTCTATCAGGCACTATGTAAACATAGAACTTAATATTATGAATGGTTTTGTCCTGGAAAAAAATCATACTATGTAACACCCTCCTCCCCACCTCAAAAATTTAAGGTTAGCTTGATACTGGTTATGTAGGTCTTTAAACATCAAACAAAGGAATTTATGCTTGATACTAGATGCAATACTATTAAATAGGGAGCCACTGAATTTTGTTGTTTAGGGGAGTTGCATTATCAGACTTGCATGCTAGGAAAATTACTTTTGTATCTGAAATGAGAATAGATTAAAGAATAGAGATATCCAGAGCAGTTAGATTAATTTTATTCCTATTTTATATCAAAGTTATCACAATGTTGCTTGCAAAAAGTAATGATTTCCTGAATAGATTTGTTGCTGAATGAGTAGAGAAAAGGGAAAATTCAAAGAGATATGGATGTAGAAATAAGATTTAGCCACTGGATATGTAAGTTGAGGGAGAACAAAGAGTCGAGAATTATATAAGTGGTGGGAAGAATGATGGTAATTAGGAAAATCTGAAAGAAGAATGGGTGTAGGGGAAAATGTTGTAGATCTGTGCAGGGAATCTGATTCAAAATATCAAATATGAAATGATATGGGATTGAAGCACAGTATAACACAAATTAGGCATTTAAAATGATTACAATAATACCTACAGTGCAAGACTTACAGAAATGTTGTAAGGATCAAATGAAATCATAATATGAATTTTTAAATAAATCTATTGAAGCATTACTTCTTTTTGTTTTGTTTTGTTTTTGGAGGGGATAGGGCAAGGCAATTGGGGTTAAGTGACTTTCTCAAGATCATACAGCTAGTTAGATGTCAAGTGTCTGAGGTCACATTTGAACTCAGTTTGACTTCAGGGCTGGTGCACTGCGCCACCTTGCTGCCCCTATAAATCTAGACAGATGTCAAGTCATATGTATATGTATGGCTTGGATAAATTCTCTCTCAGCTTTAGTTAGTATATGTAGAAAAAAATGATTTTTTAAATAAAATGAAAATATAAGTGGAGTGGCTAGGTGGCATAGTGAATAGAGCACCAGTCCTGGAGTCAGGAGGACCTGAGTTCAAATCTGGCCTCACTTAACACTTACTAGACATTGTGACCTTGGGCAAGTCACTTAACCCCAATTGCCCTTCCAAAAAAAAAAGCAAAAAAAAATGTTTAAAAAAAGGAAATATAAGGAGATAGAATTGATGTTCTTATGTTTTCTTTTGATTTCCCATCAACTTTTACTTTAAGTCTGTTATATTCATCAACTTTTACTGTAAGTCTGTTACATTCATACTCAACTCATATTGGTCATTTCTAATAGGGACCTTTGTTCAGATGGATATCTATTCTTAATAACTAATAACTGTGCTCTATTGTTAATCAACAATATTCTAAATTGTCCCCTTTACTATGATCCTTAATGGAACAAAAGCCTAATGAGGTGTGTGTGTGTGTGTGTGTGTGTGTGTGTGTGTGTGTGTGTGTGTATGCACTAGGGCTGCTTAACAGGATCAAGGACCTGGAAATGGGAAAGAAAAGGAAGAAAGAGGGAATAAATATTTATATGGTACATGCCATGTTCCAGGAACTATGGTAAATTCTTTTTTTAAATATTATCTAATTTGGTCATTACAAAAAGGTAGGGGGTTCTTATTGGTCTTCTATGACAATTGAAGAAACTTAGGCAGTCAGAGGTTAAATGAGTTGCTCAGGGTCACACAGCTAAGCATTTCAGCTGGAATTTAAACTAAGGTCTTCTAACTACAGGTCCTAAACACTATACTGCCATCTGCCTCAATGGTCCTTCAGTTGATAAAAAAAAAACAAGGTTTAAGTCAATTCTTTGCTGCAAGGGAGAAGCTCTCAGGTATGTATTCTTGAAAAAATGACTATTTGTTGTATGTAACATATTGATTTATATTTGTTAGTCTGTTATCAAGTAACAAAAAAAGAACAGACATAATGTCATGAATCTTGGTTTTGTAATCTGGCTCCTACATTTACCAATGTGTGTGGCTATAACCATCATTTCATCTTTCTGAGACTCAATTTCTTGTTTTGTAGATTTATGATAAAACTATATAATTGCTTATCTCATCAGAACATTGCAAGGAAAACTGTTCTAAAAGCCCTATTTTTTATAAAAAAATCTTAGCTTTTATTACATCTGAATTCTGGACAGATTTGGATATTCCAAGAGTCTGATAAACTCTATAAGGAAATAGCATATAACAGTCTCTCCCTTTCTTATTATTCTAAGAATGGGGTCTGTTTTCTTTTTGTCTGTTTTCCCCCTAGCACATTATTTGGCCCAAAGTTGCAACTTTAAAAATTCTTATTGATTGATCCAAAATAAAGAACTAGAAGGTACCTTAGAGGCCATTTGATATAACTTCCTCATTTTACAAATGAGACAAATGAGATCTAGCACTGATAACTCCTTGTTCAAAGACACAAAACTAGTCATCATAAAAAGGGGAGTCAGACCTATACCCTCAAGTTTTAAAGCAAATATTTTTTCAACGCATTTTTCCATCTTGCCACATTAGACTGCCTCAAATCTTCAGTCCCTCCATGTATCCTTTTAAGTTGAAAGATAGGTCTGTAGTGTCATAAGGAAGAGCAGAGAAAGATGGTTAAGGAGACTTTGACTATATTAGAGTAACACAATAAAATGATGAGAAAAGAGATTACTTATCCCTAAAAGGCCATTAGCTATATTCAAAAGATTGCTAGATTTAAAACCACATGATTTGAATTTCAATTTCAATTACTATTTATAGTAAGTAGAACTGTTGGAGGAATTGATTTCTTTCTCTCAGCTTCAGTTTTTCCATCTGTAAAATGATCGAGTAAAACTACCGTCTCCCAAATCCATTAATCTGTGATCCCATGATCAGTATTTTTTCCGTCTTTTATATACTTTCATGCCATCTCCATTAATTTCATTTTCCTTTCTACCCTCAGGATATATGTCCCAGAGTCATTTTTGATTTCTGAATTTCAAACAACTCCTTTTGGAAATATTTATGAAATGTTCATTTATCCCTGCAAGGGAAACTAACTAAAGTTTGAACTTCCTCCTTGATACCTCCATACAAAGAATTTCTGCACAACTATAAAAGAAAAGATATGAGAGATCCCTCAGTGAGGCTGCCTAGTACACTAGATAATGCAGGGTCAAGTTCTCTTTTATGAGTTATCTATAAAGAAGTACCGCAGCAGTTTCTGAAGGACAGGCTTTCTCTTGTGAGTTCTAAAGAAAACAAAACAACCAGATCATGAATGTGGGACATGATCCAATGCAGTAGGGTCAGAGATGCTAGATTCTGTGGTTTTATATCATGTTTATTTGGAAGTTTGGTAATTTTCAGGCATTTATGACTTTTTGTAATTCCTTTTTAGAGTTTTCTTGGCAAAAATACTGAAGTGGTTTGCCACTTCCTTCTCCAAATCATTTTACAGATGAGGAAACTGAGTCAAATAGGGTTGTGACTTGCTCAGGGTAAAACAAATAGTAAGTATATGAGGTCAGACATGATCTCAGGTCATCCTGGCTCCAGGTCCAGCACTATCAACTGTGCCATCTAGCTGCCCCATCACATATATAAAACGAAATAAAACAAAAGAAAACATTGGAGACAATAGCAGCCAGGGCAAAACCATAAATGCACTATATCCTTTGCCACTTACTAGAATATTCCTTTCTACCCAAGTGCTACACAGAGCCACAGTGCTTTTCCTAGTGGGCTTTATAATGCATGTCTGATGAATCTAATTGAATTAAATTGAAGATATGATTTCAGCAATGACAGCAACTTACACATTTTCTTATATATATATCTTCAAACCACTTACCTTGCTTGCTTTTATTACTAATGCTTCCCTCCAAACTATTATGTCTAGTTTGATACATTATGGAACAAAGTAAATGACAACAAAATGAAAATTAAACCAAAAGAAGAGAGAAATAATTTAACAAATTAAAATATTCATATTATTCATATTTACTGATTTGAATCTGAATTCTTTGGTGACTGCTTTTATGAAATTTTGTGATAATTGATTGTTTTCTTTGGAACAATACACATCTGATCTGTCATTTAATTCATTTCTAAATTATAACTTTTATGATTTTATAGGGTGATGAACCATTTGTTATGAAATTACATAGTTTATAAAATGAGTCATGACAAGAAGTATTTTATATTATCAGATGTCAATAGTTATTGTATTTTTTAATGTTGTAATTTTAAAAAATTAACTTTTGTGTTTATTTTTAGTTTACATCATTCATTTCCACAGGATTTTGAGTCACAAATTCTCTCCTCATCCTTACCCAAAACATCACACCAAAATAGCAATCCCACTGTATACCCCTTACCTCAATCTGCTCTCTCCGATATCCTACCTAATGCCCTTTTGACTTTCCAGTAGGACAAGATGGATCTCCATACCCCAGTGCCTGTATATCTTATTTTCCAGTTCATGTAAATAATAATAATAATAATAAATAATTTTTAAACCTTTGATTTTAAAACTTTAAATTCCAGATTCTTTCCCATCCTCCCTCATCTCCCATCTTTACTAGAAAGATATACAATTCAATATAGGTAGTAAATGTGTAATCAAGCAAAACATTTCCCTAGTAAATATATTGTGAGAGACTGGCTATATTTCCCTCCATATCCTGCCCCCCACTTGTTCTATTCACTACTTTGCCCCTGTCACTTCATAAAAGTGTGTGCTTCTAACTGCTTTCCCCCTCAACCTGCCACCCTGTAATAGTAATTAAGTTGTTTGATCAGATGTTAAGTAGATCCTAGTAACCTAGTGTTAAGTATAGAACTCTGTTCATTGGAGATAAGGTGTGAATTCCCAGAACTCTGTCCATTGGTGAGAAGGGGGGAATTTCCCTGTGACTTGGAAGAATGCTATTGGCTGAGACACTCCCCTGAACCATGGATTTGGTTCCTGAGTAGCTGACTGGAGATATGAACAGGATGGGACTTTGTTGATGGCCTGGCTGATCCTTGAGTTCCAGGCAAGAGAAGTCCTGAAGGATTTAA
>CM053599.1:78271009-78288191 GCA_028646575.1 Pseudocheirus occidentalis
AGATGATCACTGTCACAATATGTCCACTATGAAGATGTCCTGTATAATCACACATCCACAGCCTGTATTGTACTGAGTGTCCTTCCAGTGGGCGTGGGTGACAAGGGAGGAATCAAAAGAATCTAGAATTTAAAGTTGTGCAATACCTGCAACTAGGAATTAAGATATACAGTGGCTGGGATAGGGAGACCCTCCCTGCCCTACCAGAACATAAGAGAGCAAAGCAGGGGAGGGGCTTTACAGTGGGATTGCTCTTTTAGGGTTGGGGCAGGGGCAAGATGGGGAGAAAATGTGTAATTCAAAAAGGTAATGAAAATGAATAATGTAAACAAGAAAACAAATAAAAAATAAATTAAAAAAAAGTCTCTTTCTTCTCATGAGAAAGGACACTTCCCCTGTTGCTCAAAAAGTGTCTGCCAGAGAGTGCAAAATGTGGGAGCTCCTGGGCTTCTCTTGTCTTAATCCTAAATCCAACTCTAGCACTTGTTCTACCTCACCATTCTCTGGTGAAGCAAGCTCAGAATCTTTCATTAGTATTAACTAAATGGCACAAAGTAATTTCAATATTTCATTATGTTTTTCCTTTAACTAAATTTGGAAGTGTCCAATAAGAAGTGGACTACTAGGGTTTTCTTTCAAATTACCCCATTTCATGGAAATCATGAGTTGCTTGGGAGACTGAACCCATTTACAAAGTATGAAGAAAAGATAGGAATGTAACAGGGAGTTAAAAGAAATGAGGAAACTTCACTGTGAGTCATCTCTCACATGCCTACTCTCTAGCATAGTACCTGGAGCACTATAGTTGATTAATAAATGCTTATTCATTGATATTCCCACGTAATCCACAATTCTGTTATTCCATTAAATTTCTTTTTCTCTATTGTCTGGCCTAAGGATCTTATCATTGTATTGTTTCTCTCCTCAGGCTTTGTTTCTCTGTTACTGTATGTTCAAAATCAGATGGAGGTAGGAGTGGTCCTATACATCTATTCTGTATACATCTTGAATGTACATAATATTTACTAATTTTCTCCCCCATTAGAATATGAGCTTCTTCTGAAGAGATGCTGTATTTAGCCTTTCTTTGTATCAATGTAGACAATTCTTTATTGGTTCACAAGCTTCCCAGTAGCCGGTAATTTAATGCATGGTGCTATTTGTACACATAGTTGTAATAGTTTTACTAGGAAATTGTGTCATGTGATGTCTGGATTCATATTAAAACACTCTCCCACCCCCCACCCAAACATACTCAAACACACACACACACACACACACATTCACTCACTCAACAGATGAATTTAGCTCAGGCAAAAGACTTTCAGTCATGGCTCTCCCTTTAGGTTTCTAGTTTCTTGGGTCCTCTGCTCCCCTGTAGCATCTAGAATGAATACTCAGAAGTTTTACAGGGAGTAGCTACAGTGAAACAGGCAACAACTTAAAATAATAAAGGAAAGGGAAAAAGTTACAAAATTCTAAGAAGTCTTCTAAGAATGCAGGAGTAAAAAGAGGAAATTCAAATGGGGCCATGCCTTGATCTCTCTTAGCTCCTCTATACACTGAAACATTTTTACTGCTTCCCTGGGGGAAGCCCAGCACACAGGCTTGTTTCTTCTTTCATCCTTTTTCTTCCTGAATCAGAGTCCTCCTGGAATTCACCCCTCTCTTTTGTAAAGTGAAAAACCCTTCAGGGTCTGCCTGAACAAGGGAGAATGTTGAGCTGAGTGAATCAGCAGTTTGTTGAGAACACTAAGGCAATGCCATTTCCATTTCAAACAGAAAATCTCCACTACAGACCTAGTTCTCTGTGCCTTCCAGATTCCCAGCAAAGGATCTCCTAGACCATTTTGCTCATAGGGCATGTAACATCTTGTGGATGTTGGAAAGCTTTCTGGAAATATAGGTCTAGATTTCATATATACTTTCATAGCAAAATCTCAGTGTCATAAGGGGTCCTATAAAGCAACTGTCCAAAGTAGCGCTGAAAAAACAACATCCCTTTTACAAAATCCTGTGCAGGTTGTCATTCACTTTTTTCTTAAAGATTTTCAGTGAGGGGAATCCTTTACCTTCCAAAGCAACTCATTCCAATTTTGAAAATCATAATACAAAATGTCTTCCCTTAAATCATTAATAAACCTACCTTTCTGGAATTCCTGACCATTGTTGCTGGTTCTGTCATTTCATTGAATGCCAAAGAAAATAACTTTGTTGTCTCATCCCTCTGATATCTCTTCAAAAACTGAATGATAGGAATTGTTTGGCCTGCCTGTCTTCATCATTCCATGCCTAAGATTTGTCTTTCCCTGGCTAAGTGTTCTCAATTCTTTCAGAAAGTATTCATATAGCATGAACTCCCATCTCTTTACCAACATAGTTGTCCTCTACTGAGCCCTCTCCAGTTTATTCATCTCCTCCCTTAACTGTGGTGTCCACATTGGAACACAATACCCCATATATAGTCAGACCAGGGAAGGAAATGACAAGTATGAGTCCTAGGCTTCAGTCATTTTTCAAACTTCTGGAATGAATGAAAGGAATGCCCTTCCCTAACTTAGGAATCTGTTCTTTCCTGTGAATTACCATAACTTAGCTATAAATTCATGTGTGTGAAGCTAAAGTTGGTGAAATTATCTTTAGATTTAGAAGTAGAAAAGTCAGAGAGTAAATGTTCTTAGTTAAAAAAAAGAATAGTTTTCTTATTATTTTAGGGATGTTCCCTGTTTTTCTCTTCCATTGTATCCCAGTCTTTACTTCTCTTTTTTCTCTGGAAAAGTACTTAATAGTGATTCCCTGTGCATCAAAGAATCATTGATTTAGGAGTGGGAAGAATCTTAAAGGTTATCTAATCCGACTTTTTCATTTTATATATGAAAAAATATTTGTAACAATAATGGCTTTCTTGAAGGAAAAAAAGATATCATGAAAGTAAGTAAAGGGAAATAGTTTTTCCATGTTCACCCACTCTGATAAGGAGCAGGATCAAGATGCCACATCTAGAATTCTTCCAACTGAACACTTGTCTAAGGCAACTAGAAAGCCCAGTCAATAGAGGGCTGGGATTGGAATCAGGAAGATTTGAATTCAAATCTTGACTGAGGTATGTAGTAATTGTGTGACATTGAACAAAACACTTAACTTCTTGTAACACGTGCTCTCTTAAATGTAAAATGTGAATAACACTAGCCCCCACCTCACAGGGTTGTTGTTAGGATCAAATGAAATAACATTTGTAGAGTGATTATCACAGAGCCTGGAATGTGGTGGGTACTAAAGAAATCTTGTTATTGTTACTCTTGTTGTTGTGGGTTTTGTTGTTACTCTTCTTGTACTTCATATTATTTTTATTATGATGCACTTTTGGAGGTACCATTATGAATAAAGTAACTATTAAAATAGCATTGTTTGATCCATTTGATGGAATTTTACATTTTTTCAAGGTCTCTCTCAGTGTGTCATCCATGATCTTCATTTCAAATTCCTGCCACACTGCATATATTGATGAAAGATGCATCACAATAACTTGGATGATACAGTTAAATTTGATAAACTTACGATAATTTCTGGTTTTCAGATCTTTTTCTACTGGAATAGGTTTAATGTTAGTCATTTCTATCACATAAATATAAAATACACATAGAATGAATTTGGGATAGAAATGTTATATTAATTCATAACCTGATTAACTTTATTAAAAAAAATAGCAACACTTTCTTGAGTGAAAACTTAAAAGGAGGAAGTTGTTGGAATTGACATTCAAACGAGGTTCTACAGCGTGTGTGCTAATATTTTTTATGGTTATCACTGATGATAACATTTGATTGCCAGCACAATGTCTCCTACAACTTACAATACTAGCAGATATATGGATTCTATAAAGTAATTTTTCCCATTATCTTAAACAGTTCATTTCCCAAAGCGTATGCTTCACAGAATTCATTTTTCTGCTTAGTCAAATCTGTCATCAACAGAGTAATTTTTCCCATGGATATTTTGAGACTGGATCTTTCTTAAGCATTAAGTTTCCCTTGATAAATTAAACATTTTCATTTAAAAATTGATTTTTTGCTATTAAACACTATATAAGGAGATAAAAATAGTAGGGGCTTTCTTTTAAAAAATCTTTTACTGAACGGATAATAATACTTCCAGGTTGAAAGCTCTCTAAGCTGTCCTAATTTTATTGTTCTTCCCAAGTAGAAGGCTATTTTAAAAATTTTCCACCATTATTCTTCCCCCTCTCTCCCAATCAGCCATTCATATAGACTGCAGTCAAATTAAGCTTCCTCATGCATTTATCTTTTCATGTGATTCTGCTATTCCAACACCTTCAGTAGAACCCCTTACATACAGGATTCTGTCATTGAATAATGTGTGATGTTAGGTATACAATCTAACTTCTAGAGCCCATGTTTTCAGCTCCAAAACAATGGGTTTACATGTGATCAGGAATTCTTACTCTGCAGATCATGGATTCCTACATCTGTGAGCAGATTTCAGTGAGCCCCCAAAAAATTGGGAGGGGGGAAAATTTATTTTTGCTGCCCTGTAAATAAAATTTTGTATTTCTTTCAATTATTTTAAATTAATGATCCTGAAAAAGTGATTTATAGGCTTCATTAGACTTCATTATAAGGTGACACAGCTGATGTAGATACAAAGGTACCCTAAAGGCTGAGTTATCCTTTCCCTGGTTTATCCTCTAAACGCGTGCTAAAATAAAGAGGTGCCCTAGTGTTTGAGCTGCTCATTCCCTGGCATTCTAAAATCTCCCTTTATCTTGAAATACTACAAAATTCCCTCATCCTGGACCATACAATTCCTTGCCCACACCCATCATAAATATTCCCTTGTCTCCTTTATCTTGTGTCATTCATGGTCCTCATCCTTTGTCCTTATCTTGCAAGACTTATCTTGTCCCTAAATCGCCAACCCACTTTAGAAACCCTAAAACTTGCATAACCATCCTATAGGATGTATAGCTTTCTGGTCATATAAGTTTGATACTTGTTCTATATTAATGCTTTTGTTTAGCTACTTCCTAAGTCTCAGGCCTCCATGCTTTCCCATTTATTAAGCTCCCTTTGGCTAAAAAGAAGGTCTGATTGAATTCTTTCAAAATTTGAGCCAGCTTTCCCAACTCTAAACCTCAACACAGCTTTACCAGATCATGTTTAAGACACCTTTCCAACTCTGAAATCTTAGGATCCTTGGACCATATGTTCTCAGGCTTTTCCTACCCCATTTCCTTTCAGAGACTCTGATCTCCATTGAAATTTGACAACTCAGAAAATTGAGTAAAGAATTTCCTGATAATTCTTCTAATGACAGATAAATCTCAAATTTATGTTGCAAACTTTTGTCTTTGCCCTGACCTATAGTTCCCTATCTCCAACATCCTGCTGAATGTCTCCATAATGTCATTCTATTGTCAGCTCTATCTTAACATATACAAAGTTGAGTTTATGATAATCTCAAATAATCTCTAACTTCTAAAGGGTATAACCATCTTTCCCATCACACACTTTATTAACTTTAGGTTCGTATTTGATTTTTGCTTCTCATTCACCACAATATCCAATTAATTGCCAATTTATAAGGATGATCACTTCACACTTCCTGATTTCCTGGCTTCATTTAAACCTCAGTTAAAATTCCAATTTCTGTAAGAAGTCTCTTTGCATCCTCTTTGAGACTACCTCTAATTTATCCTTCTTATATTTTGTTTGTACAATGTTATTTTCATGGCATGTCCCTCATTGGATTGAAAGTTCCTTAAGAGGAGGCAGTAATTGCATTTTTTTGTTGTTGGTGCCTTTCTTGGTATTTTGAGCACCTAGCACAGTACCTGGGAAATGTTTAGCACTTAAATACTAGTTGGCTGACTGACACTGCCTTTCATAACCCATCACCTTCTCAAGAACTACATGTCCTCCTTGTTGTTCTGGATTTCATGGTCATCCAAAACCTTTCTCCAATCTGATCTCCTAGTCTTATTTCCCATCACTTCCATTTATTCCTTGAATGTTTTAGCCAGACTGGGCTAATAACAGTTCCCTGAATTAGACATGTGACCTCCACTTCCCTGCATCCTCATAGACTGTCTCCTATCTAATGAATGGTCTACCTCCTTATCTCAACATCTATGAACCCCTTTCTACCTTCAGACTCAGATCACTCACCACCTTATCTATGGAGTTCTCTATAACTCTGTAGCCTAACTGAAATTCCAATCCAGCCTTAGTTTTTCTCTAATGCCTTGGGGAGTTATCCCTTTAGACCTTCCTACTTGTCACCTTGTATTATAGTAACTCTTTACTTGCTATATTTCCTGCCTTGACTCCCCATATAGTCTTAAAGCTCTATGAGGGTAAGAACAAGATAAATTTTCAGCTATATATCCCAAGATCAAATCAGTAGATGAAGTCAATGAATAAGCATTTATATAATGCCTGCTATGTAATTCTTTGAAATTCTCCTAAGCACTGTACAAATTTTATATAATTTGATCCTCACAACTCTATGAGGTAGGTGCTACTAGTCCAATTTTACAGTTAAGGAAACTGAGGCAAATAGCAGTTAAGCGACTTGCTCAAGGTTACAAACCTAGTAAGTGTCTGAGGCCAGATTTGAACTCAGTTATTCCTGACACCAGGTCCAACCCTCTATTAATTATGGCACCACCTTAGCAAAGCATCTATCATATTTTAGGTACATTAGTGAAAGATTGTTGAATGAATGAAAGTGGAAATGGTGAACAATCTGTGGGTATTTTTTGAAGTATGCAGACTTGATTATTACATGCATTCTGAAGTCTTAAAGGAGATTTAAGCTTAATGCCTATCACATTGCTTTCAAGTAGTAGAACCTTAATAACTTACTTTTTGAAATGAAAGAAATTGAATTGTTGATTGATTCTTATATCAAATGAAACAAATTTTCAGTCAATGATAAACAAATGCCACATGGTCAAAATCATTTCTGAATAGAATGCAGCATTTCCACTTGTATTTCTAAAGCTATTTTGATTGAATTTGAAATAAGTATTATATTCCATTACAATTAGTTCTTTGAAGGAGGGGGAAAGATGCTCTTGAAAAATTAATGCTGGGAATTTGAATTCTTCATACTAAACATCTTAAATTTAAAAGGCAATATAAATCCTCCTTTGGGAACCTAAAAAAGAAGAATTAATTGGAAAATTATTTCTTAATATAACCTCATCAACTGTTTTCTCCCTTCAAGTGTATCTATCAAAATGAGTGTTCCAGGCTACATAAAGCATTTCTCATATCACCTTTGCAGCTTTTCCTGTATTTCTAGGGCCCTGTCACTATTCCATATGTAAAATGGATTCTAATGGTCAAATAAGACTTAAGTTGTATTGATTAATTACTTTTTTCCATTTTCCATCTCAGCTAGTTTCTTTTTTCTTTTTTCAATTTTTAATTTATTCATTTTTAGTTCTCAATATTAATTTTCACAAGATTTTTAGTTATAATTTTTTTCTCTCCCCATCTTTCCCCTACCACCACCCCAAAATATCAGGCCTACTGAATACCCTTTCCCCCAATCTGTTCTCTCTTATATCCTCTACCTTCACCCCCCCCCCAACTTTCTAAAAGGGCAAGATGGGTTTCTATAACTCAACAACTGTATACCTTATTTCCCAGTTCCATGTAAAAAATCAGTTTTCAAACATTCGTTTTTAAAACTTTGAGTTCCAGATTTTTCCCCCTTCTTCCCATCTCACCCACCCCCACTGGAAAGATAAGCAATTCAATATAGATTGTACATGTGTAGTTATCCAAAATCATGTTTATAGTACTTACATTGTAAAAGACTAACTATATTTCCCTCCATCCTTTCCTGCCCCCTACTTATCCTATTATCTGCTTTGACCCTATACCTTTTTTTAAAAAAATATTGACTTGTTTACTTACCTTTAGTTTACAAGATTCAGTTACAGAATCACTTGAGTTTCATATTTTTTCCCCTCCCTTCTCCCCCCTCCATGGTGGTGTACCATCATGTATGGGATCTTCAGACACTTTCACATTATACAACAGTCTAGTTGTATAGAAGCATTGTAACCAATGGAGCGAATAATGAGAAAAGAAAAAAAAAAGGAAACAAAAGAAACAAAGCCAAACATGGAAAAAAAAACATAGCATGTGTTGTTTCAGTCTCCATTTAAACTCTGATCTTTCTACATCTTTCTCTGAGTGTATCTCCTTCCATTCTGAGACTTGTAGAGTTGTCTTTTAACTGTGTGTTGCTGAGAAGAGTCCAGTTTATCAAGGCTGGTTGTAACACATATGATGTATATGTGACTGTGTACAAATTTTTCCTGGTTCTGCTCATCCCACTTAGCATCAATTCATATAAGCCTCTCCAGGTAAATATGAAGTCCATCTCCTTCCCATTTCTGCCGCTATGCTTTTTCCAAAATATTTGTTTCTAACTACCCTCTACCCCAATCTGCCCTCCCTTCTATCCTCGTTCTTATTCTCTACTCCCTCCCCTATTTTCCTGTAAGGTAAGATACCCACTTGAATGTGCATACTATTCCCTCCTTAGGCCCAATTCAAAGAGTAAGATTGTCCCATTCCTTTTCACCTTCCTCCTCTTCCCCTCCATTTTAACAGTTTTCTCTTGCCACTTTTATATGAGAAAATATACCCTAATCTATCACTCCTTGTCTTGTTCTCCAAATAAATTCCTTTCTCACTACATAATTCTATTTTTTAGATATCATTCCTTCATATTCAACTCTTCCTTTGCCCACTGTCTATGTATGCATGAACATTCAGATGCCCACACTCACATATATTATATAAACATACATCCTTCTATACACACATATATATATGTGCTTTCCTTCACTTCTCTTACTTGATTTTCAAAACCCTTCTTTAGGTTCTCCATGATCTGTAACCAGTTCATATTTATCTTGGAGGTTTTTGATGCAGGAGTTCTGATTTCATTGTCTTCCTTACACTCCATGCTTTTATCCTTTTTGTCCCCCAAAAAGGATTGTACCATCTGTGTGTGCTTCAGTTGCTTGCTCATATTGGCAGCCGATTACTTGACTTTTGAGCTCTTTGCCACAGTAGAACTCTGCTTCCAGAATGGAGAGAACTATGTCCCAAATTGCTGGGATTTGTGAAGCTGCCAGAGCTATTAGATGGGTGCTGTCTCTATAGCTTCTACATGCTCTGGCTCACTGGCCACACACCCCACGACCACCACCCAAGACCACAATCTGGATATAAGCACGTCAGAACAAGAGTAATTACCCTTTGAATGGTTGCTTCACTCCCCTACAATCTTCAGGGCAGGACTCCAGAAGCAGCCATGTGGCAGTGGCTGCACCCACCATGCCTCTGCTGTTTCTCCCCTCAGAAGCAGCAGCTGGATCTCACTCTCCCTCTTCCAATAAAGTTCCACACTGACCTTTTACTTTGTCTTTGGCATTTGAGGATTGAGAAATCTGGAAACCACTACAGCTGCTGGTGATTTACTCTCATGAAGTCTGCTCCAGACATGGCTGATTGGGGCCTCCCTTGGGCTGAAAATGTGGCTCTGTCAGATCTGCACTTGGCTCTCTGCATGTGCTACAGTGGATCCTTCCTGCTGGCATGCTGGCATTCCTTTGGAGGGAGATTTATTTCTCTCTGTGGGTTCTGTAGTTCTAAAGTTTGTTCAGTCATTTTTACATATATTGGAGGAGGTTGAAGCTGGAGCTGTTCAGAAGTCCTGTTTCTATTTGGCCATCTAGGGTCCACCTCCCTTCCCACTCAGTTAGTTTCTGCTTTGACATTCAGGAAGTTAAATTGACAACTGACAAGAACCTAAAAATGGTATCAGGAAACTACAGAGGCAGTTAGTTGATACAGTGGATGGAGCTCTTAGCCTGGAGTCAAGAAGTTTTTAATTCAAATCAGTCTCTGTAACAATAATGTGATATTCACAACACCCACAGAAGCTATGAATATGCTGTTGTCCTTGTAAATGCCAAAATGTAGCCACAGATGGAGGGCAGAACCAAAGCCTTTATTCAAATACCAGAAAAATGAGTCCCAGAACCAGAAAGTTGAAGTCATTACAGTAGCCACAAATTTTGTACACATGGATAATGCAGTGAACACCCATATTCCCAAGCCTTCACAACAGAACAGGTTCCCTCAAGCCAGGATTCTTCTCTCTCACTCATGGTAATTCTTCAGCCTGGTTCTTGGAAGTTCTCATCAGAAATTCCCAATGGAAAGATCTCAGCAAAAGAAAGGTCTCAACAGAAGTTTCAGCCTCCAGATGCTTACCCCAGGAAATTCTGCCATTTCCAGCTGTGGCTTTTCCGTACATATGGTATAGTTACTACCTATTCTTCCCCTTCCTATTATATCAGCAACTTCTTCCCAAGGTGTTAACTAATTCTATGTTAATTAAATAGCTTAAAAAAGATGTAACTTGAAACAAGATGCTAAGTACCTGCTTACTTGCCAATACAAAGGAGAATGGAAGATCTTCAGATTCCATTAACATTAAAGTCTCAGATATGAGTTCTGTAGCTCTTGGCAAGTCACTTAATTCTCTCAGACTCAGTTTCTTCATCTATAAAATATTGAGGATAATGGCTTGTCCTATACAACATTGTTGCAAGCACCGAATAAACTAAAATTGTAAAGCACTTAACTCAATACCTGGCATTTAATAAGAATTTACTGAATGTTTTCTTTCTCTATCTTCTGTCGTATCCTAAGGTAAAGTAAAACACTGAATCAGACCAAAATTTTCCTTTTGGGGGAATATGGAACCACAGTAAATATTCTCTATCTGCCCCTCCAAAGATTTTATTTTGGTGAAATCACATGAGAATGAACATCAATGTCATTTTTTTATAAGAAGTTATCATAAAAGCCATCTGAGAATTGTGTATCAGGAAGGGCTAAAAGAAAGTCCTCCGATATTTGGTTGGTGATGGTTGAAAGAAAATCCAACATATGGACCACCTAAAGATATAATGAATTTACAAAGCTTACCTCTTTCTTTTCCTATTCTTTTTTAAAGAAACAATTGTTAAAGCTGCCTCCTTTTCTCTTGGTGATTACCTCCTTCTTGCATTGCCACATAGGCTAGGGGAAGGGATGAACCAACCATTTATTAAGCATTTACTACCATGGCTTGTATTAAATGCTTTATGATAGCTCATTTGTTCTTCACAGCCCTGTGAGGTAGGTCCTCTTTGTCATACTGATTTTACAGTTGAGGAAACTAAAGAATGTTAACTTAGAAGTTAAGTTCTCTGCCTAGTAATGCCATTAGCAATCAGACTTTGTAAAGTCTGATTTGAACTCAGGTCTTTCTGAAACCAGGGCCAGTTCTCAATTTGTTGTCCCATCAAGCTGCACCTATAACTATAATATTTCCTTCCACTTTAGTGGAAAATAATAGTTTAGTAAATATTAAAATACAAGAGAAGCAGTTTGCGTTTCATAATAAATTAGCCCATTGTGTACATAATTGTATTTTAGCTGAATTAAATTTTATACTTAAGCTTTGCAGAAACAACTCTGATTTCCAGTGATTCCTACTGACTTCAGTCTTCTCTGCCTAGCAGATTTTTAATTACATTAGCTTAACATGCCATAGCAGACCTTCTGGTTACAAAGCCACATTTCCCCTTGTTAGCAGAAGAGTTGTTCATTATGACAAGTTTTGGATTCTGCCATTTTTTCATCTTGGTAACATACCTGAAGATACATTTTACATAATTAGTCTTCTAGATATTGCCACCTTTTGTCTTAACCCTTGATTTGACCTTTCTCTCAGATACACCATGGTTTATAGCACTGTTTTGGTAGTCAGCTATTCAAATACATAGCTCTGAGCTCTCATCCATGTGCTACATTACCAGAATAAGCCAAAGGCAACATTCACTCAAAGCTAATTTATTTAATTAAATGGAAATGTAGGGCTAAAAGCAAAAGATAAAGTCAAGTATTAAATGTTATTCACAGCAATATACAAATGCCCTCCACAATAGAAACGCATTCCAACAAAATCAGTTGACTCCCAATTAACTACATTATTTGCAAAATTCACCAGGAGAGTGACACATCCATTCAATGATGAAAAGAGGTTAGGATTTAGCAGGTTATCTCTTTGCATTTCATTTTGCATCAGTTCAAATAGGTCTTGCTATGTATGTTTTTTTTTTCCGAGACCACCCACTAAGCTTCTTTTAACACAACTGAGCTCATCAATTTATTTCACTTTTGTTCACAAAAATTCATTAAAATAGATTTTAAATGCTGACATAGTTGAAGAAAAAAGATAGCATATAAATTGTTACTAATCATTTGGATCATCCACATTTTCAAAATTCACATATACATATACATATACATATGTATGTATGTATGTATATGCATACATATATACATACATATATACACATAAATATAATAAATATATATAAATATATTTAATTTTTGAAGTTGAAATTGTTTCAAGAAATATTTCAGAAAGATAAAGGAAAAAGTATAAAATAAAAAATAATTTGGACTATAAATTTTTTCATTCAGCAGTCTTTCTCTGATGACCTGCTGTCTTTTAGTCACGAATTATAAAAAAGGATATTTTATAACTGTCTTCCCCCTCCCTTTTCTTATTAGAACATAACAGGCTTTTGAAGAAAGTCAGTTAGATGAATGAATTTGTCATCTGAATGGTTTTTGTTTCTATCAAGATTTCATGAAGCTAGCAGAAGAAAATAGGTATAGTCATATAATGATAACATAAAGTTGAATGCAAATGTGAATTAAAGAAGGTACAAAGTACCACAGCAGTTCAAATGAAGGAGCAATCACTTCAGGCCTGGGGGATCACGGAAGGGTTTATAATATTCAAACCTTGAAGTGAAAGCCTATTTATATTCTGAACCAGAATTATCTTTAAAAAGAGGGAAAAGTACCTGTTTTGTTCTGTCTTCTACAGGAACACATTTTCTCCTTCAGTGAAACTATAATTCTGCTGCTAAGAGTATTGCACACTATTATTAAACAACAGAGAAGTAATTGTTTTGATGTTGATGAAGATAATGATAGGGAAACAAAATATGAGGGAAGAACGGTTACACTTCTATTCTTACCCAACTCTAAAGATGAGCTGAAAAGAATCGATTCCTCTTGAAATGAATAGATGGCCTAGTTTTGCTGCAATGTTCCTGAGTTTTGTTTTTGTTTTCTTGGTTTTTTTTCTTCCCCTCTAGTCAATTTATGCTGTCCTAGTGATTTATCTACCTGTATTAAACCTGGGGTTCATGTTCCTTTTATCAGTGGCAGAGACTTATAATTAGCTTTGGATGAGACATTTTCTTTTAAGTACATATAGAGAGAATTTTGAAGCTTAGAATTGAAAGTATATATACTCTTCCCCCTCCCCCCGAATGACAAAGTTTCACAAAACTGCCATGAATGGCTTGATGTAATATTTTTATTCAATTAACTCTTTAATCATCAATAAACATTTATTAAGAATCTATTACATGCCAAGCATTATGCTGAGCCCTTGAGATACAACAAAATACAAAAGACAGTCCCTGCCTCTGAGAATTTCATAATCTAATGTACTTATTCTATTTATCACTATGTCCTTTTCTATCACATATCACTTATCTCTAGTTCTTTCTACATCAGTCCTTCAATCTATCATCTTTCTAGCTATCTTATTCTCTATCATCTATATGTTGGTAGTTGATTAGATAGTAGGTTAACTAGATTAAGAAATCTTGTGTTCTGTCCTGGAGAATGCATCATTTTTACCATAAATGCTTATTAACTGACTGTCCAACAACAGTAATTAGATACTGAAGGAATCACGATCATCGTTTCAAATTACTATGTAGCACTCTATGTCTACGTACATATACATATATATGGAGGAAGAAAAGATCTCCTTGCTAAAAGGTCATTAACAGCTTAATGGATGAGCCACAAGGGTGAGATAAAAATAGGCTTTCATTTCAAGTTTTAGGTATTATAGTCTTCTTTGCTTTCCCTAAGCTCAACGTGATTGTTCCTTCATCTGAATTGCTGTACCATTTTGAACCTCCCTTGTGGACCTGTACTTGTCATGTAGATGGGAAACCTGGGCTCAATCTAACAAGATGAAATACTAAAGCATCCATCTTTTCTAAGATGTAGATACTTCTACTGCTACAGATTGCAAGCCACAGATGACTTCTCATTTGGTATAATTCTTGTCTCTGCCTATACATATATCTTCCATGGAGAATTACCTCAAAATGATGGAGACATTTATCTGGTTTTCTAATAGTTCATAGATACCAGTGCTCTACTCACAATGCATGGATATAATCATGTTTTCTACCTATATGATTGTCTTAAGCCTACTTGACTGGACTATTAAATTAGTTTTCTGATTAGTACCTATTTTCTATCGAATCAAATCTGCTATCCATTCAGTTGCAAATATGATTTTCCTGTTATGTGTCATCTCCTTATTAATTTTTTTGAAAGGAAGAAAACAACTAAAGAAAACCTTAAATGACTATTAACAAATATTATGTCCTCTCTTTGACATTTACATCTCTTCAGAATCTTATCTATATCTACCTTTCTTACTTCTTGCTCCCTTCTTACTATTCTTCAACCAAGTCATTTCACTTACTGTCTCTGTACCTTCACACTGTCCCCTAACTCTTCACCATGCTTAGAATATTCTCTCTCATTTCTGCATTTTAACATTTTGAGTTTCTTTCAGTATTCCACTCAAATATTTCCTTCTTCAGGAGCCCTTCCTAGATCCCCCAAGTCATTTGAAACTTCATCAATAAGATGGTTTCCTTCTACTCCACTAATTACTATGACTACAACTATTATAACTACTATGACTACTACTATTACTACTATTGCTATTACTACTACTACTACTACTACTACTACTACTACTACTACTACTACTACTACTACTACTGTTACTACCTAATTAATCTTTATCATTTATATACTGCTTATGATGTTCCAGTAACTATGAATGCATTTTCAGATATTGTCTCATTTAATACACATAACAACCATGAGAGGTAGGAAATAGTATTATCTTTATTTTACAGCTAAGCAACCTGAGGCAAACAGAGGTTAAATGACTTGTCCAGAGTCACACAGCTAGTAAGTTTCTGAGGCTGGATGATGAACTTAGAACTTCCTGAACTTAAATCCAGTACTCTATGTACTGAGTCACCAAGTTACTCTATATATTTTACACATACCTGTTTCTTTACATAATATCTCCCTCATTAATATACTTGATATGACTCAAAGGCAAGGCCTAGGTTTGTGTATCTGAATTTCTTTTTATATCTGGAACTTAATGGTTTTTGATACATGGCAGAAAATTAGTAAGTGAATGTTGGTTCTTTAATTGGTTGGTTGCTCATTTAATTCTTATCAAAGTGCTTTTGTACATGTTAACTGCTTAATACATTTTTTTTCATTTGTTCATCCATTTATTCATTAATTCAGCTCAAAGGAACCTCAGAGGACTAATCTCTCCTTTATACCAATGAGGAGACTGCCATATCTGTCCTGTCACATGCTGTATTACTAGGCAAAACCGATTATTCAATTGCCTAAGAAAACTGGAAGCTATTTTAAATTCAATTCAACAAATATTTCTTAGATACCTACTATAATTGAAGGACTGTTCTAGATTCTAAGTGCACAAAGAGGAAAAAAAAGATATCTGCCTGTGGGCCTCAACTTATCTTATTCTTTATTCCTAGACTGCCCTTTCCCTGGAACTTCACTTGTCACAGCTCTTTTCATTTTCAAGATACAACTCAAATGGAATCTGAAATTATGGGTAATACTTAGGATAAGAGAGATAATCAAGTCTGAACCTCCCATTTAATGGAAATTGAAGCCTAGATAGGTGAAGAAAATTGCTAGTGTCATAGAAGTAGGCTTCCTTGAACCTCTTAGCCCAAACTGATCACTAATTCTTCTAAACTTCATCACATACCTTAACTTTTTTATATTCCTATTTTTTCTCGTTAAATCATACTTATTTCAAATCCCAATTTAAGATTTAAGCCTTGTTTGAGATAAAAAATGGAAAGAAAATGATCCATCCAGCAGTCATTGTATATATCTGACAAAGTATAGAATATTTCCACTTAGTAATTCCATGTCTAGATCCAGCCAAAGGAAAATAGTTATTTCATTATTATCTGAAAATATTTCTTTTTGTTTCTGTTTGGACAGTTTACATATTAAAATATGTTCTTATCTATGGATTCTTTGGAAAATATGATTAATTATTTTTCTTCTCATGAATAACTATTATTTAAATTTTTTACAGGATGTATAATATTGAGAGGTTAATTATTCATTATACCCAATTTTATTTGCATCATTTTCTTCCTGACAATTCAGACTACCACTGCTATCACACATATTCATTCCTTGCCCACATAATCTCCTGCTTTTTTAAGTTCAGGAAAAATATTAAAAAAAATTGACATTAGTGAAATTCCATATATCTCCTTACAATCACTATAACTACTGAAGCCACTATATTCCTTCCTTGACAACACTCCCTATATGTTTTGACTTCTAATATTTAAATGTAAGCTTCTAGAGGGTAGGGAGTCTTTTGCTTTTTTATATCCCACTTAGCACTGTTTTGGGCATGTAGTAAGCCTTTATTATTTATTTATTTAGAACATTACATCCTCCCTTTTAACTTTTGTTTCTTGTGACTACTGAGTGATCTATTTTTTAAAAATTATTTATTTTATTTTTTTGTTTACATCATTCATTTCCACGAGATTTTGAGTTACAAATTTTCTCCCCATCTTTTCTCTACCCACAACCCCAAAACAGTGACCCTACTGTAAAGCACCTCCCACAATGTGATCCCTCCTATATCCTCCTCCATTACCCCTCTAACTATCTAGTAGGGCAGGATGGTTCTCCCTACCCCAGTGCCTTTATATCTTAATTCCCAGTTGCATGTAGTCAACAACAAAAATAACATTTATTATTACAATTATTATAATATATTTGTGTGTATATATTATATACATACATTATGTATTATATATATATATATATATATATATATATAATACATTTAATTGTAGAACTTTAAA
>CM053599.1:78288691-78306133 GCA_028646575.1 Pseudocheirus occidentalis
TAAGTCAAAGGGTATATATATTTTTATAGCCCTTTGGGTATTGTTCTAAATTACCTCACAGATTGATTGGGTCAATTCACAACTTCCCCAACAATGCATTAGTGTTCCCAATTTCCCATATCTTTCCACACATTTACCATTTTCCTGTTTTGTCATATTAGCCAATCTGATATATATGAAGTGGTATCTCAGAGTCATTCTCATTTGCATTTCTCTAATCAAAACTGATTTAGATAATTGTCCCCTCTATTATTAGAGATAGCTTTAATTTATTTCTCTGAAAACTTCCTGTTCATATCTTTTGACTATTTATCCATTGGGGAATGATTTTTTCTTAAAAATTCAACTAAGTTCTCTATATATTTTAGATATGATGCCTTTATTAGAGCCACTGGCTATAAAATTTGTTTCCCACCTTTCTGCTTCCATTCTAATCTTGGCTGAGTTGGCCTTGTTTCTGCAAGAAAAGAATTCTTGAAAAAATATTATTGGCCAAATGGAAAAGAAGTCACAAAAGTTCACTAAAGAAAATAATTGTATATAATTTAGACTTGGGCAGGTGGAAACATCACACCATGGGACATCAAGAAACAATGAAACAAAGTCAAAATAATGAAAAAAATAAAAAAAATATGGAATATCACTTTGGAAAAACAACTATTCTAGAAAATCAATCAAGGAGAGATAAGTTAAGAATTATTGGACTACTTGAAAGTAATGTCTAGATACTTCAAGAAATTATCAAGGAAAATTGAACTGATATAACCGGAAGGAAAAATAAAAGTTGAAATAAACCATCAGTCATGGCTTGAAAGATACACTGAAATGGGTGAAAAAACCAAGAATCAAATACCAGTGCTCCCATGTCTGGGAGAAAATATTGCAAACAGCAAGAAAGAAACAATTTAAGGCAGAGCCAAGATAGTGAAGACAACCCAGGAAGTTCCCTTAGCTTTATCCAATTTCCCACAGAAATAATGTTATACCAAACCTTTAAACAGATGCTATAAGTAAAGAACCCCCAGAAAACAGAGTGGAACAATTTTCCAGCTTAAGAAAATGTAGAGGAAATTCAGGAAATGGGTAAATGAAGAGAATAGCTCAGTGCAGAGAGTGTTCAGGAAAGTCAGCAAGAGTTTTTTAGCCACAGCATAGATCAGCAACCTATGGCCCTTGATCCTGGCTTAACAATCTATTAGCTGAAAACAGGCCAACCATGAGGCCTCCAAGGCAAAAGACAAATTACTGACCTGGAACCCTGGCTCAACAGGTGTGACAAGGCCTGGCCACCAGCACAGTGGGCAAGCCACAAGCACTAGAGGCCCCACTGTAGAAAGCCAACGACTAGGCCCATTAAAATGTTTGGGAAAATGCCCTCTGTGCCACAGGAGTAGAATTCAAGCTTTAAAAAATGAGCAAAAAACTGAAAAGAGCCCAGGTCAGAGAAAGCTAATATGAGAGAGGAAGGATCAAAACACAAACTTGTGAACCCCTGTTGCAGATGCAACCAGAAAGAGTTGAACAGGGAGGAGCTTAATGACCATATATAAGGAGAAGCCCAGGCTGGGAGAGAACTGAACTGAGACAGCATGTCTGGTGACAGATGTTTAGAAGGGAACATTTGTGGTGTAGGTATTCTGTTTTTCTCATGTCTGTGTTGATTTTTTATTATGATGTATGTTGAATTGTTGGTGGGTCTTTGTTGATTTTTCAGGCAGGTAATGAACTGATGATGGTGCCAGAAATGTGTATGAATATTATTGTAGCTCTGTTAAGTTTTGTCTTCCCAGAAACAGGAACTGTGACAGACTTGAGGTGGACTGGACACTGTTAACTTCAGTGTAGAACATGAACTAGACAAGGAGCTGGATGGGGAGCTGGACTGCCTTTGAATCCAGGTGACAATTGGGTAGATTCAGGCAGGAGCTGGAACCATGGAAGTGGAACCATGGAATTTGAGAGCCAGCCTCCAATCAAGATGAAAAGACCTCGTCTTGGGTACATAATGCTGACTGAGATTATGATTTACTATGACTTAGGGGTGGAGAACTTTGACCTTTATACTTTGTGTCCTTTAAGGAGACAAGCCTCCTTAAGGATGATTGAGTTAAGGACTTACAAAAAGATTGTACTTTGTGTCTCTTAAGGAGGCTTGTTCCTTAAGGATGATTGAGTTAGGGATTTGCTGATTGATATATTTTGCTGAAAACTACATGGCCACTTTAGTGATAAGTTGTTATGTCATAACATTGTGAATGCTGCACTTTGGTTTCTGTCAAAATTTTGTTTTAGTTTATAACTGAAAAAATAGAGAGTTCAATATACTATGTAATCAGAACCTTGAAGCTGTTCACAGCAGCAGTCATCTGGAAAGCTGCTTGTGCTACTCTTTACAACTACTTAGATCTTCTCAGAAAGCAATGATCTAAGTCAATTCCAAAGGTCTCATGATGTAAAATGCTATCCACATCTACATAAAGAATTGATGGAATCAGAATGCAAATAAAAGCATATTATTGTTCACTTTAGCTTTGTTAGATTTTTGTCTGTTTTCTTTCACAACATGACTAATATGGAAATGTTTACATGTATAAGCTATATCATATTGCTTCTCATCTTAGGGAGGGAAGGAGTAGAAGGGAGAGAGGGGAGGGAGATCAGGAGAGAATTTGAAATCCAAATTAAAGAAAATAAAAAAATTTGTTTTTCATGTAAATGGAAAATTTTTTTAAAAAATCACAAATAAGAGACTGATAGATAATTATGGCTGAATAGAAGAATTTAAGAGTTCTGGATTATGGGTGAAGAATAATTATAAGTAATTATCTAAGTGACAGTATGATACTGTGTATAGAATGAAAAGAGTCATGAGAACTTAGGAGGTTGTTGAATTTGGAAGCCAGGGTTAAGGGGATTTTATTATACATATAGAAATCTCTAATTATGAGTTTAGGGGTACGTCAGAGGAAGATTTTGAGTTAATAAACTGAATGAAAAGGAAAGAAGGGATGTCCTACAAGTCAGTACATGAGTGTGGCAAAGATTTGGACTAGTTAATAAAAGTGCATGGAATGATTGTCAGAGGAGGATAGGTTATTGATCATTAGTGGTAAGAGATATATGAGTTTTATAAGTGTTTATGAAATACTCAAAAATAAATGTAAAAAAAAATTGGGGAAGAAGTCATAGTAGTCATCTAGGAGAATCAAAGACCTCATGTAGGTTTCATTTGAACTGAAGCTCAAAGTAAATCAGGGATTCCAAGATGGAGATGTAATGAGGTATATGTATGTTTGTAGACATATGTGTACGTACTATGTTTTTATGGCTTTATTGAATGTAGATCAAAACTTATTTATGTTCACTTTATCTTTTTTAAATTTTTATCTGTTTTCTTTCACAACATGACTAATATGGAAATGTTTACTTGTATAATATATCATATTGCTTATCTCAGGTAGGAAAGGAGTGGAAGGGAGAGGGGGGAGATCAGGAGAGAATTTGGAATAGAAATTTAAAAAATAATCATTGTTTTTACATGTAAATGGAATTTTAAAAATCACATTTATTGAAGCTAAGAGAAGTTATGAAAATCCAATAATTTTATTTTTGCTTTTCCAAAACCAAACCCATCTGGTCACTAACCAATGATGCAAGATTGACTGGCCAATATGATCAGGAAATTATGGCAAAAAATGTCTTTATGACAAAAAGGGTTTTTTCATCTCAATAACTGAGCTCCCTGAGTCATGGCCAGGTAGAAAGGGGTTAAAAATGTCCATAAGTATTGAAGTAAATATTCTGTTCTTTAAGGTTATTATGTAACAGTACTGCAGTTTGCATAAATGCTATGTTAAATAGTTGTCATCACTCTTAGGAAAAAACAAAATCTTTTAAAGTCCCTTTAAATGAAAGAGAAATAAGTGTGTCAACTTTCCAGAGCTATCCATAAATATAATATTTTCAGTACCTCATGCTATTTCTTCAGAGTAGTATGTTAATATGAAGTGATTTTTCACCACTTAGATTTTAGAGATCATGTTTGACTATACTGAGAGTATACCTCATCTCTAATAAGAATCCTCATGTCTCCTGCTTGCCTCCCTCCTCAGGTAATAGTCATTAAATATCCTTTAATTAAATTGCACAATTTTCTGTTTTCAATCAGCATGCTAAACTACCCTGATGCTGAAATGTGACTACATTCATTATCTGGATGGTTGAGATATGGTAGAGAATAAGAAAAATAAAAATCTCTTAGTTGTCATTGATATTTCCAAAGACTATGCATTTAAGTAAGGTCTGAAAAAATTGAATATCAAAAGGGAGAGAACAATGAC
Organism: Pseudocheirus occidentalis; assembly: GCA_028646575.1. Lineage (NCBI taxonomy): Eukaryota > Metazoa > Chordata > Mammalia > Diprotodontia > Pseudocheiridae > Pseudocheirus > Pseudocheirus occidentalis. The sequence goes on from CM053599.1 coordinate 78,293,032, forward strand.
TGTTTGAAAAAGTGCATTCTGCACGCCACCTCAGAAAGAAAAAGAGTTTAAAAAGAAGTGAGAAAACAACTGAGAAGTTAGAAACTAATATGTGATTATATCAGTAACATCTATACGTTCTTTCACAATTAATTACTTTACATGTAAAATTTCATCTGATGCTCTTAATATTTTGACATCAGGTAGCACAGCTGTTGCAACATTTTATACAAGCAGTAAGAGTAGTGTGGTGAGATCAGTAACAAATGTGTAACTAACTATAGGGAACATATACAAACATTCTGCAAAAAAAATTAGCTAAGCATGAGGGATTTAGTGAATACAAATATGCTACCTGACAAACCTTTTTTGGTCTGATTATATGTAGAGAATTAGATGATATAACTTTACCACATAACTCAACAGGCATTATTGAGCCTATTGATTTATGGAAAGATCTCCTTGATGTTGATGGAAACTTTTATTATTATTATTACTGTACATATAAAGTACCAATAAGATGGTAAGTGCTATAAGATAGGCTTTGTAGAGTCATTTCATTAATAAAGCAGCCTACTTGCAAATGGCCATCACTATAAGTATTCAGAATTTGACAGACAAGGTTAGGTTTGTATTGTTATTTAGGCCTCTGTGGAAGCAGTCTTAATTCTGCAAACAGACTGAGCAATAAAGCACATTGGAATCCGACTTGATGGAAAGTAGAACAGGAGCTATAAGCTTTTAAACCTGAAAAAAAGGCTCTTGATACTGGGTGTTGGCAAATTACAATCAATTGTGAGACTGTAAAAGGGCATCATAAAAGTGGACAAAGTATCAAGGCAAGGTACTACTTGAACAAATACTGGTAAGTCAGTACGTTGCTTGAAAATAATTACAAATTTAATGATAGGCTCACCTTCAATGCTACACATCTAAAATTATCTACACTTACTTCTTCTTTTTCCTTATTATCACCTTCTCAACCACCTGCCAGATCTTATTTTTTCTCAACTTTCTCCATAGTCAGTAATTTTATTTTTTGTTTGTCATAGTGTAATGTTAATGGGATAGATCTTCCCCACCCATTAATAGGTCTATGTGTCCTGCTTTGAGCCCTGGTCCAGCTCACAACTGTGATGCATCCTGAGTCACAGAGCCTATTGGGATATATAAATATATATATATATATATATGCCCTGAGCTGGTATTTTGCTTTGGTGGTTCAATTATGAGAAGGATTTTGTGATTCTCTGGTCAAGATTCTGAGTGGTCATTTGTTCAGAGCTCCCTGACTACTCAGATGTAAAGGCTCTCTCAGTCCAGGAATCTATGTAAAATGTATAGCAATACTGCTTTGATTTAAGCAGTCAGAGCCCTCTTTGTTGGTCTTTCTCTGCTTGTATTTCCTGTTTTTATTTTCTCTGAATTTCAGGGTGCTGACTAGAATTCTCCCTGAATTAGTGAGTGTAATTTAAAAGTATTGTTGAGCCCTTAAACAGCTACCTTTTTTCTTTTTTTTAACTAAAGTAGATCTAAGAATCTGTGCTAGCAGTCATCCTGGATGTACCAGTGTGATTGCCTCTACACATAGCCAACAACTGTTTTTTAGTCCTTAGTATTTGTCACTTTTCTGTTCAAGAAATAGAAGAAGAGAACAATATAAGTCCCACTAGTATGCAGGACACATTAGAAGACACATAAGAAAGTAATCCTCTATAGAATTTAGTAAAATTTCTATAGTTGTTAGATGAAGAAAATGAACAAGAGTCATGGAGGATAACCAAATATTGATGAGTTGTGACTGCCATTTAAGTATCTTCAGTCATGAGAAGATTCAAAGTAATAATAGCAAGTATTTACATAGCACTTGAAAGTTCATAAATTACTTTGTAGACATTATTTCATTTTATCCTCACAAAAATCCTATGAGGTTGGTGTTAATATTCTCCCCATTTTCCAAATAAGTAAACTAAGCAAGACAAGGTAAGTGATTTGCCCAGGATCAAAGAGCTAAATAGTGTATAAGACTGAATTTGGACTCATATCTGTCTAACTCTACATTCAGTGCTCTACCCACTGTGTCACTTAATTGTATATAATAACTATAAACAACTGGTATATAGTTAAGTCTTAAAGTCAAGAGAAAAGTTCAAGTCCAAGCATTGGCACTTACTGACCCTGAAACTCCAGTAACTTGGTTGACTTCTCAGTTTTGCTTATCTGCAAATTTTCACTGACACCTCAATGGTGAAGAAAATAATCTATAAACTTTAAAGGTCCATGAAAATATCAGCACTTTTAAAGAAAGTTACAGCATTCAGGACAGGGAAAAAAGTTTCAAGAAGAGGGTGACTGACAGTATCAAAGGAAGCAGAAGGATCAAGAAGAGTGAAGACTGAGAAAAAGTCATTAGATTATGCAATTAAATTATCATTAGTAACTTTGGGGAACATAACCTCAGTTGAATGATGAGGTCAGAAGCCTAGATGGTAGAGAATTGGGAAAAAAATGAGAGGAAAGTAAGTGGAAACACATCTTGTAGACAACCTTCTCAAAGAGTTTAGTCACAAAAGGGAGGAGAGATATGGGACAATAGTCAGTGGGGATGGAAGGATCAAGTGAGGCTTTTTTGAGGGGAAGAAGAATTAATGATGTTTATAGGAGGTAGAGAAGCACCCAGTAGACAGCAAGAAATTCAAGATTACCAGGGATGATAGAATGGGCAAACCACTAGAGAAAATCAGATGGAATGGGATTGGTTGTGTATATAGCTATTACAACAGTTCAATTTAATCTATTAAAATAGATGCCATGGCTTCTTATCTTTATGGTTTCTTCTAATTTTATACTAAATATAACATTTGATAAACGGTTTGTGATAAAAAAAAACAACATGTACGAAAAACAACTTTAAAATGACATTGGCATATAGTGCTTTCTCTCTACTAAAATATGGTCAATTTCATACACATATATTTAGAAAGTGATTTCTCCCTTGAAAACAGCATTTGTGATATATAGATGAGAAATTTTTGAGTAATCTATAAAGTTTTGACCTCTTTTATTTCTTATTCAAGCCATATTTTCCAACATATTTCCCCCAGGTCTCCCCTTTGCCCCTCTTCACTTTGAAGTCATTGAGCAGCCAGTTACATACATATTTCACAATAGTCTCTCATACAAAACAAGGTTCTTTGTGCAATATAAGTTTGTGAAGGAAAATAATAGGCACTGGGTTGTGGAAGTATAAATCCTGTCTTGCTCTAACTACACATTTCTTTTTGTGTAAATTGTTTTTCCCCTTAAGTGTGTGTAGTCTGTGATGACACCATAACAGAAATTCGTTGAAAAATAGAAAATTATGGAAAACTAAAATGAGGGTTAAAATTGCCATCAGAACTTCACTGAAGTGACTAGTTGATTTCATTTTCCTTGAAATCTATTTTAGTTCTCTTTTAGTCAAATCAACTTTTTGTCCCATTAAAATACCAGTTTTTATTCTAATGTAATTTTCTTACAAAATCTTATGCATATGCAACTTGATTGGTTTATAGCTGGAGTTATGCATCAGTTCCTCCTTAAACACAAGACTCATTTTAGTCACAGCCTTAAAATCTCTTTCCTGTATTATTTTTTGTAGGAGTTACAATTTAAATTAAAATTTCCTATCTAAGATTTTATATTACCAATATTACCCATATAAACTACCATCTGTATAATTACATCAATCATTATTTACACATAAGATTACACTTTATTTAATTGGTGCTTTCATTATTAATATACTATAGGAAATATGTTAATATAGAAAATCCATTCACCTTTAATTTCTTCATGTACAAGATTAAAAGATTAGGCCTAGATGATTTCTAAGGCTTTTTGAATTCTGAAATTGTATAATTAATGCCAATCTTCCAAGATAAGGATGGATATGTTTTTGGAAACAGACTTAGCCAATGCTTCTGTTACAGTCCATATCTGTGGATGTGGCCATTCATAACTAAGCAGATTAATCACTGTGCCATAGCTTAGACAAACACTTGGAATCAATCAAAAACATTATGACTTTTAACTCTGAGTTGACTTGGGTAGAAACTGCCATCAGTCCATGCAGCTTCTCTGACTCTTACATTTGATTCATAAGTTGGGGAACTGAGGTTGATTCTGAGATGAAATGTTGTCTCATTTGAATATTTTCAGAATTATGTCTTCATAATTAGGAAACTGTAGAACAAATTTAACACTCACATAAAGGTCAGTTCCATACCTTAAACTCCATGGAAGATTTGTAAAAAGGATTCCTGAAATAGAGGACTATGTGAGTATTATAAATTGCACATAATTGGGTATAATACGTTTATTTATTTATTTATTTATTTTTTGCTTTTTGGAGGGCAGTTGGGGTTAAGTGACTTGCCCAAGGTCACACGGCTAGTTTTTTGTGTTAAGTGTCTGAGGCCGGATTTGAACTCAGGTACTCCTGACTCCAGGGCCGGTGCTCTATTCACTGTGCCACCTAGCCGCCCCTAATACGTTTATTTTTAAATCTCCCAAAATGCTTACCCCAGTTTATTGAAGAATAAGTATTTCATAAATATCTTTTGAATGATTTCATACAAAGTCAAACACCTTTCCCAATTATATGTAAATTATATTCTTGATTCCTCTGTCATCTACTCTTAGTAATTTTATTTAACAAATACACTTTTTTATTTTTCTCTTTTATTACATGTTTAGCTGGCTTTTAGTATCAATATTTAATTGAGTTCACCAGGGCCCTGAAGTGATAAAGAAACTTTTTCTAGTGTTCAACCAAAATTTAAATTATGTCTTTGGTGCATTTGTGATCTTTAGAGTCCCAAATTCTACATGTGTTAAAAGTTTGTGAAAAATAATTTAACTGAATAAATATCATACACTTTAAGTAACTATATAAAAAAGACTAACACTGGAAAATTATTTATTCAACAGATTTAATAATGTCATGCCCTGTGGATCATAAAATGCGGGGGTCAGGAAAGACTGAATAAAAATGCCTTAGAATATGTAAGAGGGAATTTTGTGGAATAATCCCAGGAAAGAAGGCTGGAGCCAGATTTTTAAGAGCATTTAAATTAAGAAAAATAAGGTTTATTTTTTTTTAATCCTAAAGGCATTACAGAACTAATGAAGGTTCTTAGGCAAAATTAATTCAATAAGTCAAACATTTATTAAACACTTACTATGTGTAAAATGGTGTGCTAAACACTGAGGTTACAAATGTAATCAAAAAGAATGACACTTCTGTCCTCATGGAGCCTGAATTATAATGGAGGAAGGCAGGTTATAAAATGGAATTGAAAGGTTAAGGGGAGAAGGTGCCTCTGTAGGAGTAAGGCAAAATCTGTGAAACAGAGAATGTCTTGTCTGGTATATTCTTCAAAATGGAGTTTCCAGGAGGAGCTCACTAATGGGAGAATATGTCTGCACAGACAGAGGGGAGGAAGCAACTGTAGCTGCAGCATGGCAGCAAGTCTAGAGGATGCATCATGACTGGTTTATGTCTTTCATCAAAATGTAGGTACTGGGAGGAACTCATCAGTGCAAGAAGGAGGCCTGAGTACTTGAATAAAGGAATTAATCGCACCTGTGATTTAGAAAAAAAATATTTCAGCAGTGTGGAGGGTGAATTGAGAAGGGAAGGGAAGAAGGAGGGAGGGAGAGAAGAGGGGAAATAGAGAGGGGAAGAGAGAGAGAGTGAGTGAGAAAGAGAGAGAGAGAGAGAAAAAGAGACAGAGACAGAGACAGACAGAGACAGAGAGACAGAGAGACTGACTTAAGACTGCTTATGAAAATAGGAGAAAGAAATAACTGTAGAGGTGAGTGATGGTAAAGCCCTCACCAGATAGGTTCTTGTGTGAGTTGAGAGAAATGTTCAGAAGCAAGATATGCTGTGGAGATGGCATCAGCAACCCTTGGCAATTCACTGGATATGTGCCTCTCCTATTTTCCATATGGTCAGAAGTCATTCACTGGGAAATGTACTGTGTACAAAGTAACAGATATATTGTAAGATAATTAGCCATGAATGACTTCACTATTTTCAGCAATACAATGACATAAGACAACTCTGAAGGACTCTTGTAAAAAAAAAAGAAAGATTTCTATCTCCAGGGAAAGAACTGATGGTATCCAAACACAGATTGAAGTATACTTTTTTAAACTTAATTTTTCCTGAGATTTTTTCCACTTGCCTGTTCTTTTTTATATGAATGTTTTGCATGACCACACTTATAAAGTGTATCAAATTGCTTCCCTTCTCAATTGGGGTGAACTGGGGAGGGAGTAAGGGAGAGATTTGGAACACAATGTTTTAAAAATTAATGTAAAAATTTGTTTTTACATCTTACTGGGGAAAATTAAAATGCTAAATAAAAGTTTAAAATTGTTTTTAAAAATTCAATCACTGCTCAAAATTACATGGAAAGAGACACTTTCTAATTTGATACTATAAAAAGTGTATGCCCATTCATTTCCCCAAGAAGGCTAGAAGTAGGTACAGATATTCTTGTTGTTGTTCAGTCATTCACTCCTGTCTGATTCTTTCGGATTCTGTGAACCACAGCATGCTGGTACTGTCTGTGGGATTTTCTTGGCAAAAATATTAGAGGGGCTTGCCTTTTTCCTGTCCACTGATGAAGGCAAACATAGATCAAGTGATTTGCCCAATAACTAGTTAAGTGTCTGAGGCCAGATGTGAACTAAAATCTTTCTGACTTCAGACTCAGGGCTCTATCCATGGATAATCTAGCTGTGGGTTAATGTTTTATGACAGGTTGTATATACTAGTTTAGAATTATCCCTTATATCACAAACTATTATTTTTGAACACCTCAAGCTCACATTTCAAAATTTAATGGAGACTCAAGAATGTTTCAGAACCCTAGGAACATATAACAAGTTGTCAGGATTAAGGACATTAACTCCACAAGATGCCTTCTGTGACTGCACACTTAGCCCTTATACCATCATTGTAGATGCCCCATGACCTTAAGTCATAAATATATTCTTGGAATCTTCTTTAAACTTCTAAGGATCTAGAAGTCATCTAGGCAAGGGCTACCCTGAACAGAATATGGCCAAAGAATATATCAGCAATAGTGGAAAATTATTAGAGGAGTATTCCTAAAACAAAAGTTCATGGGATACTGAGATTAAAAGACCTTCAGACTTCATCTAAACCAAACTATTCATTTTACTCATAGTCAAAAACAAGTCACTCCTTGGCTGGAACTCTATCTCCTAGGCTGAGTTGTCTCACAGTATTGTCTTTATTCTTAAAAATCACTTCTCCATTAAAATATAAAGAAAATTAGCTCTAGCATTTTCTCAGTGGAACCAGTTTGAATGGAGATACATACCTGTATATGTTGGGGACAAGGGCAAACATAATAATTAAAAAAATATTCAGGAAAATGTAGAGTTTGAAATTTTATAATAATACATCATATTACTATTTAAGATAAATATAATATATGAGCACATGCATGTTGATGAGGGGACACTTAGGTGTCACAGTGGATAGACCCTTGGCCTATAGTCAGGAAGACCTGAGTTAAAATATGGCCTCAGGAAGCTGTTTGACTGAACAAGACACTTAAAAATAGCATTTGCCTCAGTTTCCTCACCAGTAGAAAGAACTGGAGAAGGAAATGGCAAACCACTTCTGTATCTTTACCAAGAAAACCCCAAGTGGGGGACACAAGGAGTCTGACATGCTTGAAATATCTGAACAGCAAAAATTTTATAAGACACATATAAAGTACTAAGGAATAATGAGTATATCCCCATCCTGAACTGCCAAACCACTTTTGATCCAGGCTAGGCAGTGTGTATGCACTTAACAGTTGTTTGAATGGTCATTTTCCTCAAACAGATATGGTTGTATGCACAGTTATTTGCTAAGAGAATTTACTTAATTTATTTAAATCTCAACTTTCTCATCCGGAAAATAATGACAATAATGATTTTAAAAATCTACTCAAACTACAAGGTTACTATGAGGAAGTCATTTTATTAAGCTCAGAGTGATAAATAAAGAGAAATTGCCATGGGGAGTGGTGTTATAAAGAGTTTAATTTCTAATTTTATTGACTGAACCCAGTTGAATGAATCAAAGTGGTCACTAATCTTATTTTGAATAGAAAGAGAAATAATTCTTTCTATACGGTAGACTTAAAGGACAGTAGAAAATGGAAACTTCTACCAGACAATTTCATTTCCATTTTTCTTCCTGAACAGCATAAAAAGTTGTGTGTTTTTTAAAGGAAGTTAATAGTAAATTACTTGCTGAGGTCTTAATGGTGCTGAAAAATTATGGGGCCAATCAGAAAACCTAGAATAATATAACCATGTTTCAGGACTTTGGAACCCCAAACCAATTATTTTAAAAGAAAATAAAGCCAGCTTCACTTTTATATTCCATGCTGTGTGCTGCCTGATTTTATTCTGAACAAGATGGAACAGGATCCTGGTTTCCTTTATGTATCATATTCACCCATAACCTGTGTGGCACTAGATCTTTCTCTGCATTCTTTTGTGTTGGAACATAACAAGTAGATTAGCTCTATAACAAGCACACCGTAAATTGGTTTAAAATTTAGTAGTGACCTCTTGAAGTAATGGATGACTGTACATTAAAGGTATACCAGGGCCATTCAAACATGTGGCATTTTCCTAATAAAATGTGTTCATTAAAGGCATAAAATGACTATATTCTTGTATTAAGTGTGGGTGTGTACATATGTTACATATATATGTATATATATATATATATGTCATAATACTATGTACATCCTATGAAAACAGGCAATTAATGGAAACTTGAGTAAATAAATATTTTTTTCTAAAGCATGTATATTTGAAAGGTGATTATATTACTGCCAAATTATTTTCAAATTATAAGTATGCATGTGCCAGGAGGTCCAGCATCCCTGAAATACACTCTTTGCATGTCATCTACATAATGTAATGTGGAGAGAACCAGATATATAGTTAGGAAGTTTAGATTGTTGAAATATTGGCCTCAATTCTCACTAAGAATCACTTCACATCTACAGTATTTTCAAATCTTATTACTTTTATTTTATACCATGATAGCATTCTAATAATTCTACAGTACTGTCAAATCTTAAATTCTTATCTAATGATACCTTGCCAATAATTTCCTTCTCTTTACTCAAACAATTACCCCCCCCTTTGTAAGGCCCTTATAAAGTTCTAATTGGACAACTAAAAGTGATTTCTAATTGCACTCCTTTCTTTAACTCTGTTCCCACTGCAAACTATCCTTGTTCTGCTGCCATGGGGATCTTAAAATGATGTCATATCATTCCTTCACTCTATAAACTGCAAAGAAAAGAAAGACATAAAAAAAGATCATCACAAAAAGAGAGACAGAAAGAGAAAAGAGAGAGAAATACAAAATATTTACTTACTGGAATAAGGCCTAAATTAAATTTTATTCAGAATCAACGAAAATAAAAGAAAGTCATCAATTTAAATATTACTAATCTCTAAAGCACAATTCTACAGAACAATTTAGATATAATTCATTAGATTTTCCTCTTGTCACCATCTGTACCCCCTATCGTTACTGACATACCTAATATGTAGGCACTGATACTGCATTTGCCCTCTAACTTTGAAAGGGGGATAGAGCTTAAGGCATTGAGTGTATGATGAAGGAAATTATTTAATTCATAATAGCAAAGATTCCAATCAGAAAGAACTTTTGGAAGACATATAGTCAAACACCCTGATTTTTCAAATAGCAAAGGAGTTCTAAAGAGTTGTCCAGTGTCAACCAGTTAATATTTGAACCTAATGTTTATGATTCAAATAGGGGTGTGTATATGCAGATAGATAGATAGATAGATAGATAGACAGACAGACAAGCAGACAGAGAGACAGACAGACAGATAGATAGATAGATAGATAGATAGATAGATAGATAGATAGATAGATAGATAGATAGATAGATAGACAGGTACATAGATAGGTAGAGATAGAGATATATGTATATACACACATATGCATATGTATGTATATGCATATGTATATATTATATGTATGTGCACACATACATATGCACACACACAAACACACTATCTATATCTATAGCTATAGCTATAGGAAACTTGTTTCCTTGTCTACTAAACAAAGGCTCTAGGTGACCTAAGAATCTCATCTACCTCTAAATCCATGATCTATGAGTCTTCATGTGCTTCTCTGAAGTCTTCATATTCATTATTTTTAAAGGTACAGTAATAATCTGTAATATTCTGACAACACAATTCTTTTGCAGCTATTTCCCAGTTGGCCATCCATTTTTTTAAAATCCTTTATTACTACAAAACAAAACAAAAGGCTCCTATGAATATTTTAGAGTAAATCAAATGATGTTTTATGGTTTTGTTCTGTCATCTACTTCATTTTGGTATGGGTCCTACATTGACATCTTTGGGTCAAATAGCATTGGCATCTGAGCCACTTTTTTATACATAAATTTAAATCATTTTCTCAAATAGTTGATCCAATTGAGAGTTCAATCCACAAGATATGCCTATTTTTCTTGTAGGACATCCAATGTAGGATAAGTTTTTAATGTTAAGATTCTATGTGACACATCCTGTGAGAAGTCATCTAAATGATGCTATCAAAATAACCTGAGGAAAAACTTAGAGCTGATATTCTGAGCCAGGAAATCCACCAGCATTAAATGTACTTATGCTGTGTTGGTCATACCTCCTCTGCTAATGAGCTTGGAATTAGTAGCATTTCTCAGAGAGAAGCAAAAAATGAGTTGGAAGCTGTAACAGGAAGCCACAAGATTTGACAGAGGATGAAAATACAATTTAGGAGGCTTTAAAAATGAAATTCTAATAACATTTTTTCTGATGATTATGGAAATAGGTACATAACTCAAGTGACCAATGTGCCTTCACAAGGAATTCATTTATCAGTCTAGACATAAAAATGAGTCAGAACCTCAGGTACATATCTAAAAATAAGTACAAAATAATTTCAGTATTCTGTAAGTATAATGTCAGTATGAATAAAATACAACAAAGGTTTTTCCTATTTTATAAGCTGTTCTATGGGCAAAAAGAGGAACAAGGAAGGGAAAAGCCAACTACTTGGTGGGAGTGGTAGGGTGGATTATAAATCGATCATTAAATAAGTATTTATTAAGAGGCTTCTAAGATCCAGAGACTGTACTAGGTAGGGATACAAAGAAAAATAATGCAGTATTCTCTACTCTTAAGAAGCTTATATACCATTGAATGCCATAGAGAAGATAGACTATCCAACTCCTATTTTGTATTTGTTTTCATTACAAATGAGAATTATCTTCAGTACTGAATGGCAGTAATGGTAAGTAGGACACTATCTTTGTGACACCATGAACAAGCTGCTTCACTTCTCTGTCCCCAGTTTCCTTATCTTTAAAACAATGAAATCATACTCATTAATAAACATTTCTGCCAGAATAAAATTCTTTGGTCCTATGATAAAATAGGAATAGGTGATATGAAATTGAAATCCCAGATAACTTAGGATTTAAAAATTATGCACCCTGTTGAATCCAACTCACCAAGTTCAGATTATCTATTATTTACAGAAGTAAAATAACTCAAATAATATTGCTTTAAATCTGTTTATAGTTAACGGTTTGTCATGTGTAAGAATTATTTTTAATTGGTCCCTGATATCATTAAATACACTTTTAAAAAGTTGGAATTTTTGTTAGGTAGATTTGGACCCAAGAGTAGGAAATATCACAAGAATTAAAACTATGTCAAATGAAATGTGTTACCTTGGAAGAAAGTGATTAATGCATCACTATTGGATGGTTAAATTTCCTTGAGATATTTCAACTGGGATTCATTCTTTAGGTAGAGACTTTAAGGGGCCCTTTCAACTGTTGGACTCTATAATTCTCTGGTAGTTAAAATAAGTGAAACAGAAATTAGGAATAATGACATCTTGTCATCAAGTCTACATGATCATTAATGCAAATAATAAAAATATTCTTTCTTGGAGGACAGGTAAAGCAAACAATTTTCATCCCAGAATATAATGTCTTTATAATTATCGAGGGAATATAACTTCAGTAAACCAAATATATATAGAAGATGAAGTGAAAAATTTCTAAAATAGGCAGCTTAATCACGTACCTAACACTGTCAGTGATCTTCAAAATTTATGGGGAATGAAAGAGGAATTTAAGAAGTTTTAAAGTTTTCCTGATTTTTCAAAGAGAAAAGAAAATAGAGTTAGAAAAACAGACAAAAAATATGAATCTAACTTTGATTTCTGGTAAAATTCTATTATTAAAATTATTATTACATATCATTGAAGAGATAATCTATGACCTTCAATCTCCTCATTTATAAAATAAAAATGATAATAATTAAAACAGTTATTTCACAGAGTTATTGTGAGGTTCAAGGAAATTATCTATGTAAAAAACTGAAATTTTTATTTATTTAATGTTTTATTTTTCCCAAGCAAGTGCAAAAATAATTTTAACTTTCTTTTCAATTTTTGAGTTCTAAGTTGTCTCCTTGACTCCCTGACTCACTCACTGAATAGGCAAGCAACTTGCCATGTTATAAATGTGTATTCCCACAAAACATATGTTTATCTAAGTCAGAGTGTGAAAGAAAACACAGACAAAAAAATCAACAAAAAATAAAGTAATGAAAAAGTAGCATCAACTTGCATTCAGGTTTAAATAGTTCTAACTCTGGAGATGGATAACACTTTCATCATGAGTCCTTCAAAATTGTTTTAGATCACTGTATTGCCGAGAATAGCTACGTCATTCACAATAGATAATGCTACAATATTGCTGTAACTATGCATAATGTTCTCCTGGTTCTTTGCATTTAACTTTACGTTAGTTCATCTGAATCTTTCCAGGATAATCTAAGAGCATCCTGCTCATCATTTCATATAGCTTAAAAGTATTTCATCAAAATCATATACAAGAACATGTTCAGCCTTTTTCCAATTAATGGACATCCTCTCAGTTTCCAATTATTTACCACCATTAAAAGAACTGGTATAAATATTTTTG